>VZTH01014757.1:0-40461 GCA_013397815.1 Aleadryas rufinucha | reverse complement strand
AGGAGATTCTCCCGCTGGCATCCCGGGGTCTTGCCCTGGCACCAGAGGGAGGGGGAGGGGGGCTTGAGGCCGCTCCGAGGAGCAAGAAACCTCAGCCGCCATTTTCCCCCCCCTCCTGTGGGAACGGCTGCACTCCCAGCAAGAGACAGAGACTTCCCGTCCTCTCCAGCCTTTAAATACGGAAATTTCGAAAAGCGCCACTGGTCAAACGAGCTGTCCATCAGCTCAGGCTCAAACCACCACACATTTATATTTGAATTTATAGTAAATCTTTAATAAGTCTGTGTAAAAGATAAGAATCTTTGTGCAAGGTTCCGACACATTATTAAGATGGGGTTATGTCAGTGAGCCCACCAAAGTATACAGAAGGCTTCAATTATCTGGTAGATAAGTGAACACATGTTTTGCTATCATTCTGGTGCATGCTAAATGGGAAGAGTTCTTTGTACAATGCTACAATAAACTAACCAAGGTGGCAAACAAATTACTAATCTCATACATAGCATAAAAATTGTAGGATGATGTATCTATTTTCATCTGTACATAAAACTATGGTTACTTCTATTTAAGGGCTGGGTTCCCCTTCCTGCAGAAGGAACCAAGAATAAGCTCCACTTTAGCATGCAGAGACCTGCCCTGTATGTGGTGTGTTTGTATATTTGTAGTGGCATTACACAATCCACTATAAATTCATAGAAAATTTAGTTCACTGAAAAGTAAATATTTTAAGCATCTATGTTCTTGGCCTCTCCTTTGAAATATATAGCAGATCTCTAGGCATCTTAGAAGACAAATTTGTAAAAAGTTGCAACAGTTGTATCTTTTTAATCATCATATTTATACCTGAATGAGGATCAGAGTGTCAGAGAATGATGGCAATACTGACTTACATATGTGTCCCAGACTGAGCTGTTAGAAATGTTCAGGGAAGGGAAGGGTAAAGGATCATGGTGACACCTTGCTTCTTTACACCCCAGAATTTTTCGAGTCCCTTGTACTCCAGGTCTGCAAACGCCTCAGTCCTACTATATAAAATCCCTGACACTCCTTCAGGCCTCCAATGTCCTTAAAACCCCTGGACCCTTGACATCTCAGTCCTTCCTCCACTTACTGCAGTTCTTGTCATCTTCTCTGCTCCTTTCACACCATCAGCTGTTAGCCTCCCACTATCTGCTTTCTGCCTTTGCCGTATCTGTTTCTGTACCTAAATCTTACATGTGTTCCCTGCAAACCACATAAATATTTTATATAATAGGGATAAAATAAAATAATAAAGTAAAATAATAAAATAAAACAAAACTCTTAACACAGATCACAGTCATTGAAATAAACTTTTCTAACTGCGTAAGCCTCTGGGGCAGGAGAATGCGACTAGGTTTCTACAGAGACACATGAATTAGTGACCTCCTTAATTTACTACATACTCTAAGAGCCACCTCTTAGAGCATCCTCAGAGCAACAGAACTCCTCTAAAGCAAGATTTTTCAGGAAACCACTTCTACCCACTCAGATGTCCCTTCAGAGTGATCAAGTAAATGAGCTGGGCATATTATTAGTGAAAATTGGTGCTTTAATAGTTTTACAGAACATTTTAAGTTATCTGATCAAATTGCCTCTTTTCAACTTCCAATGCATCTTTTTGAAGATATGTTTTCAGAGCAAAAGTACAATATAAGTTAGTATTTAGAAAAGTTAGCAAGAAATTTTTGCGATAGATGAAAAAAATCACATCATAAAATTTACATTAATCTAAATGTGATATAACACAATCACTATGAAAGCTTTTCCCAAAATATATCACCAATGACGTTTTCAGAAGCACTTCACAAATTTAATCAGGCTATCTGAAGAAACAAGGAACTGCAGAATGAAACTAGAAAGGAAAACAGGGAGGAGAGAGGTCCAGGAATTAAAACATGAGCTTATCCATCAAAGAAAATATACAAGAACTGTATCCTAAAGCTATAAAAACATGTTTTATACCAAGGGATTAAGGGTGACCTTAAAATTGGTTACCACAACAGAGTCGTGGGTGTGGTAACAAACAGTGAGAATGAGGTTACATCTTAAGCCAATATACTGTTTTTCAAAGTGATCACATAAATTCAGCTAAACACTGTGGGGAAAAAATGCCATGCACAGTAAAGAGAGGTTTCAAAAGAACTTGTAAGCTGTAGAAATCCTTTTAAGAAATTCAGTTCTGCTAAAAAAAGGGACTGATGCTGACATGTAAATCTTGCAAAACACTTAAATGCAGACGTCTAAAGCAGTTGCTGTTTCTTGTATTGGCTGGCAGACGTAGATCATTGCAGAAATATTATATACAGACAAACTGGTGACCAATCCACTGACACCTGAAAGTCTTTGACTGACAGCTTATTTCAGAAGTGGGTAGAGGAAATTGGAATGTGGAAGGGGATATTGTGGAGGACTTGTTTGTGAGTCAACACAGTCATGGCCAGAACAACCACAAAACCATGGCTGAAATACAAAGAGTAAATTTATTTCATTACCTTGCTGACTGGAGGATCCTGAAGCGACACCCAGGCAGAGAAACACAAATGGGAACTCTGACATCATTAGGCTCAGTTCATCCTAGAGCAAGGCAGGGCTGCTGTTTGCACCAATTTATCAAGGGCCCAAGCATGCAGTTTCCTACCATAATGTGATCTCCTCTGTGCTTTTGTGATCTCTGAGCTTTGATCTCTTTTCCAAGAAAGGAAGTTCAAGCATGTCCATGAGAGTGTCTACAAGTCTCTGCAATCACCAATGTTATCTCTACACAGAGATTCTACATCTTGAAACAGAGAGAGGATAAATAGCCGTAGGCATAATAAATATAATGAGGTTTCCCACACTATTATTCTCCAGACCTCAGCATTCCCACCTGCAAGGTCACTTAAGTGAATCTACCATCCTCCTCGCCATTCTTCCTCTTTTAACCCTTTCCTCCCAGCAACTTGCTATCCTGTTAATTTAGGAATAAATTCATCCATTATTTAATCTTCTAAGAAATATGCACTTTCCTTATATTTTCAATTTATAGATCAAACAGTACTATCTCACTACTGTTGTATCCTATCAAATTATTTTAGTTTCCAAGGGAGACAGACTTGTTAATAAATTGGGTGTGGGAGAGCCAGACTTTCTTCTCTGCTGATTAAAAATCTAATCCAAAATCTATTTTCATGGGATGCTGGATTACTGAAATCAGTGTCCTTTAGATCTGACCTTTTTTTTTTCTTCCACTCATCATCTACTAATTTTGTATTTGCCTTCTTTTAAAAAATATCTGCCTTATTCACTTAGACATCAAGCTGTTTAGAGATCTTGTTAGTAAGGCATATAGTCTTGTTATGTGTCTGTATAAGGCCTAAACCAACAAATCAAGAACTCTGACAACTGTTGCAAGAGACAATTTTTAAAAGTTACTTTGTCTGGCTGAAGAGTTCAGGTGACAGTGACATAAGTAAGTCAGAAGTTCAGAAGTTCAGTTCAGTGACATAAATCATCAGCTCTTATCACAGGACATAATTCTACTGTACTACATTTACCTGATGGCCTGAGTCTGTGTAAGACCTGTAAAATATCTGAGACTGTGACATTACTATTGTTTGCTAATTTTCACTACAACATTATTTAGATGTTCCAACCACAGAAGCTCTATTACACTAGGAAGAAAACAAACGAGCAAGAATGCAGTGTCACTGTTCAGCACAGTGTATAGTTGTCTAAGATAAGATGAAAAAAAGGTGAAAAATCAAGCAGGTAGAGAAAAACCTAAGCAAGATAATTTACACATCAGGATAATATGAAAGCCAGGAATAAAGCCCTATCCACCAGAACATACTCAATCTCATTTGCTATTTTTGTTTACAGGTCAAATACTGTTGATATTAATTATGCTACTATAAAATTCTAATATGTTCAAACCAATGATGATAACAATGGAATTTCTTTTTGTAAAGTTGCAGCAAAAGAGTAATACTTTTCAAATTAGTCTGATATGAAAAATGCTTTTCTTTTATTTTAGAAAATTGTATTCAAATAACTGAAAAATATTGCAGCAAGAATCTTGAACTTGGCTCATTTTGTGAATATCCTAAAGAAAATAGTGCTCAGATTCAGAAGATTAATCCAGATATTTTTCAAGTCATCATGAGAAACACTTAATTTGGCCAATTTCACACATATGCAGTAAGATCTTTAATAATGGTTTCTAGTTTGAGGAGCAACTAAGGATTTCAGAGTTTAACATTAGAAAATTTTGAACTCTACCAACTTTCTTCTCACTTTTGGATGGTCATTAAATGAGGAAACACTGTTGTAGAAGAAACTAACCTCTTCTTTTGACAAACCATTTTCTCAGTTCTATTCAATCATAGAAAAAGACAGATTGAAAGGGATCTCTGAAAATCATCTAATCCAAGCCTCTGTCTGGATCAGGGCCAAATCAGAGGAGGCTGCACATGGCCTTGGGCGGTCAATTTACAGTATCTTCAAAGAAGGGAATTCCACAGTCTCACTGGACAACCTGCTACAGGCTTTGACAAACTTCACTGTGAAGAATTTCTCCTAATTGAATACCTATTTTGGTAGGTTTTGTCACTGGGTTTTGTCCTTTCATAGTCTACATCCATGAAGGGACTGATTAGAGTGGGCCCAGAGGAGGGCCATGAAAATGATCAGAGGAACACCTATTCTCTAAGAGAAGGCTCAGAAAGTTGAGATTGTTCAAAGGAGAAAGGGCTCCAAGGAGACTTCAGTGTGGCTTTTCAGTACCTGAAAGGGCCTTATAAGAAATATGGAGGAAGACATCTACCAGGGCCTGTGGGAGTCCAGCCCCTGGAAGTGGCAGCAGCCAATTATGTGGACTCCTCCTTCGAGGAGGATAGCTCCACCCTGGAGGCGGACCCAGGGGTGGAGACCTCGGTTTGAAGAGGCGGACCCCAGGGCTGGGGCCTGCCCACCCTTCTGGAACCATCGAGGTTCGTAGGCCATTCATTGGATGAAGTCATTCATGTTTAATAATAAGCTTGTTGCATAGGCAATGATGTTCTGGAAGATTCTGTTGTTCTTGATTGCCTATTGGTTCTGTGTTTCTGTACCCTCCCCTTGAAAAATTTGATTGGATCACGGACTCTTGTATCCGCCCCTTACCCGTTCCCCCATTGGTCAGTTCCCTTTGCTCCTCCCAGTTTCCCCCTCCCCCTTAAGACCCTGCAAGCCCTCAGATCCCCGGAGTTCTCCCTCTGAACTCCATTGCTCCAGAACCCTCTGACTGCCCCTCAATAAATGGAGACCTCGGGGGAGACCCCCTCCCACACCCTTTGCCTCCTGAGCCTTCCTTTCATCGCGCCTCGCTTGCTGTTTCCTCGGAGCCAGCTACCCTCGGTGCGAGCCAACCGCACGCTCTGCCCTAGCAGCGGCACCGCCTCGTGCTGGCCAGCAGGGCCTTACAGCCGGCGTCCTTGGCCAAAGGGCAGCCTAGGAACGCAAGGCAACAAGGGCCTATAATGACAGGAAAAGGAGCAATGGATTTAAACTAATAGAGGCTTTTAGCTGGATATAAGGAAGAAATCTTTTATGATAATACTGGTGAGACATTGGAACAGGTTGCCCATAGAAGTTCTGAATACCCTTTAATAATTAGAAATGTTCAAAGTCAGGTTAGGTGAGGCCTTGAGCAACATAATCTAGGGAAGTTGGACTGGGTGATATCTAAAGGTTCACTTTACCCAAACCATTCCATGACTCTATAATATGTCCACTAAAGCCAGCATTAGAGAGCTGTCTGCAGTAATATCCCACCTTAGCTGCCTTCTTAAGATTAAGAACAAAGCCTGTTTTCTCCAGTCTTTTTGAAGATTTTGAGTTTCCAGTGTATTTCATACTGTCCTTTCTTGTGGCTTCCCTATTTTCATTACATCCTTTTGAGAATAAATGACCAGAACTTTTTAGGGCATGCTCTGAGGCACTTCATCATCATTTGCAGCATGATTTGAACAGTATAATATTTTCTATAATTTGCATCATGTGTGATCTATATTATTTTTATTTAATATTTGTAACATTGTAAGTGTTTCCACCTTAGATCATTTTGTTCTGGTGAGTATTTTAAAGAACCTGGTTATTAATTCGTGCCTTTTCACTTTGTCGGTGCCTATATTTTATTTTCTGGATATTGAATCTGAAGGTTCATTTTTTCTATTTCCTTGCTCAGTTACTATTTCACTGGTTTTTTCTAATATTGTGTATTCCCACTTTGGGGCATATTTACTTCCTTCTTTCAGTTAATTTTTCTTGGACAGTTTCCTCCTTTCTGTCATTCTGATGAGAAAATAAAGGTCTACATTACCAAAAATTTAATAATTCTAGATTTGCATAGCATGAGAGAGCAGAATCTGTCATCCTTTATCATAATAATCACAGCTGTAAAATAATTATCATCTGATCTTAAAGCATGTTTTCAGTCTGATTCATCTTGACTTCTTCCTAGTTAGTAACATCTTATCCAATAGTACTGTCCATTACAAATTCAGCTAATATAATCATTCACCTTTGAAAATGCTGACAATAGCTGAAAATCTTGCACACCACATGACACATTTGAAAATTTGCAATCTTCCTAGTATTTAATTTATGTCATTTTACAGTCCCTGAATTTTAACTTTAATGGATTACATTTACTTATGGACTTCTAGATTGAGCCCAATGGAAAATTATATCCTTTTACACTTTGAATAATGCATTATCTTCATATGCAAATTTTAAAGATGCTAACTACTATTTCAAGGATTGTTTAGAGACTGATAATTTTACTACTGCAAGGTGATTGTTCCTAAAAATCTTTTTGTGGATCATGTGACAATTATTTATGTTTTATGTTTTATAAATCAACCCAATAGCTATCCATGACAGCAACACATTTCATTTGGACTTCGTTTGACTTGGTGACTGAGACAGATTTAAGCTGCTTATGTTTCTCTCACTGAAATTCTAGAAATTAAGCTACTTTCTATACAGGTGATTAGTAGTTTTAGTTATTTGTTTTCAGGACTAACAATAGAAAAGTAAAATTTTCTACTATAGGAATGAAGTTTGAGATAGGAAATGTTTCTGTTCATTGAGATGTCTGCATTTCAGCCTCTGCTCATTTTATTGGTATTCATCTTCTGTACTGTGAATTTGCTTTCCTCTGTAGACTTGTTTATTATATTAGACTTTCATTACACCTGCTATTTTAAAATATCTTTTAACAAAGAAAGACATCACATGTCAAGCTTAGCAAGTCTAGCCTTGTTCTGCTATTAAGTATGAAATGAATTCATAAGAAAACACAGAAGTCTTCTGTACAATAAACATGCTCCCACCACCCAGAGTGAATTTGAAAAAAAACTGGGAGACCTTTTCAATCAATTCAAACAATAAAAATCCTATTAACCTCTAGTATTTGTCCTTCCTGTAGCTAGCTTTTGTTAATCAGAAATATTTCTGTTGAGCCATTCCTTCTTATTATTTTTGTAGAGATTTAATCAAAAGAAATATGCATAGTTAAAACTGGACAAATACAAGTAATGTGTATCACAGTCAGTAATGAGTGATTAGTGTATTTCCAATAATAATTAGAAATGTTGGTAGGACAAAGCACGTGTGCTTGATGGTGCACAAGTAGAAGCTAATAGTGGAAAGCAGTTATTTTTTAATAATTATATATAAAATATATATATGTGGCGGGGGGGTGGAATTTGAATTTGGAAGAAGAGTTATCTTTAAGTCTACTGCAAGCACAGAGTGGCTGATGAAACTCCTCCTACCCCTCTCACATTCTTGTGCGCATCAAAAGCATTACTGACTAAATTGTCTCAGTGGATATTAACCACTTGGAAAGATGAGAAAGAAAAGAAGGGAAACAGGACAACACTTGTTGCAGATCTGAGAGCAATAACCTGTTAACATCAACAGGCAGCAACTGCTCACTCTGCATTTTTAGTGAAAAGACGTGTTCAAATTGGTCTAGATGGATATTTAAGACTTTAGAAGGATGAAGTCATGGGCAAAACAAAGGATAATTAGTTCCTGCTGCCATAGTTAGCAAAGGTGACATGGCTAATGAATCTCAAACAGGGTGTAGGACGTCACCTTGTCAGCTTTTGACAGCGACAAAAGAAGGCAGCTACAGCATTGTCTCATTTATCTTTGTGGGTTGAGATAGTATTATCTAGTTGATGCACATAAATCTAACTGGAACTGAATGTTTCTCAAGTGGACTTTGCAAACTGAATCATCATGAACATTGGCAATATCACAAAAAAGAAAATGCAGACCAAAAAAAATAAATTTGGTAAATCATATTTTCCAGTCTTTCTTCCAATGGAACATCATATTGCAGCAATTGATTACAAATCCCCTTCTTCCACAGAGCACTTGCAGTTGTTAAGGAAACCAAGAGAATTTGAACATATATGCACTTGCTCCTACTGTACAAAGATTGATGTACTGCAAGTCTTTTATTATACCAAAATAGAAAGTGTCAGGAAAGGATAAAAATCTACAGTGAGAAATCACTACCAAGAGGAAAAGAAAAAAAAAAAAAAAGAAAAAAAAAAGAAGAAGATGTTTTAAAATTCTGTAATATTTTAAACAGGATTTTAAAAAAAGAAATAATTTTCACAGGATCATATGTAAAGATGTTTTTACTCTTGTGCCCTCCAGATTCTAGTTTTATTCTACAACACAGCTTGAATTCTTCAGAAAACCCCCTGCTAATTCACACAGACCTTTCCAGGTGCCATTTGAAGTGCAAGGCAGATTCAAAAATATAATATCCACGTTCCGAAAAGACTGTTACCTCTAAACTTTTCTCCTGATGGGGCCTTGAGATCAGCAGAGAGCTATTCTGTAGGTTCCACCTGAACTTACAATTATGTGATTTTTTTCCTGGGAGGTATGATGTGTCAGGGGAGTTTCAAGGCTACAAAAGAAAAGAATTGAACTTCAGCATAAGGGGAGTGGAATGTGTGCTTAACTTCAGCTAATTCTTACTCAGGTTTCTTACCACAAATACATCAGGAAAATTTTTCTTGTGAAACAGTGATCATTTCTACTTTGGACTAATTACATAATACACCTTTGCCTGGAATACTGATTATCTCCTATTCCTTGCACGCTGTATTTGCCACTTTATCTGTAAAAGAACTTGGGGTTTTTTTTCCCCAAATTCAGTTGCTCTTACAGAATATACCAACATATAATGATGCTACTATATCTTTTTAAGGCTTATAAAATGATACATATAGGAATGTGCAAATATAATTACAGCTAGAAAGTACTCATTCTGAAAAATAGAAATGAGAGGAAAAAAAGTAAATCTATTTCATAACCTTATTTATAATTGAATTTTCACTTTTTCTTTGCTTTTTCACTAATGCTATTGTCATTGTCACAGAACAGAAAAACATGCACTCAGAGTAGCAAAACCCACATCATAAGCTGTATTATACAATGCTTTCTGTTCTTCGTTCACTGGCAAAATTGTTGTAAGGATTGTATACTCCTGTCAAATTGTAAAAACAAAGCCTTGGGTGTTGACACTGTTATGTATTTCTTTCAGCTTACTTCTGGCTTGATGAAAGAAAAAACGTTTGGGGAATATTTCTCATTCAATATTCAGAAACCACCTTCTCAAAACACGAATATTGTACCTACCTGTGAAAAGCAAAGTGAAAATTGTAATCTGTGATGACTGTAATTGCTTACAGCAAATGCATCCTCAGAAGTGGCAGGGCAACTTAAAACCTCCAATGTAAGTGGCTGCCTTATTCAATTACTGACCTACTTTGGAGTTGAGGAAGACAGAAAGACCTCCTTGGCGAAAATACTACATTGCAGGAATTCCCCAGTCTCTGCAAAGAAGCATAAGCAGGGTTGGAGAATGTTACATACATGAAATAAATAATCACTCTGTAAAAGAAATCCCCCAAAGGAGGTTTAATTTGGCATCCACCACCCACCTTTAACTTGGAAGTTACAGTATTGTAATATATTTGTATTGGTTATTAGCACTTGGCTAAACACAGAATTTAAATACTAATTTAAGGCAGGGAGGGGAGGATTGAGGTAACTGTAAAAATCTGAATATTTTGTAAAAAATCACTGGAAAAGTGACAATTCTTCTGAGTACTATAATATCATGGGTCACTTTTTATCTCATCCTGTAATTTACATCTGCAGTTTCAGGGAAAATGTCTGTTTGTAGAGGTGCCACTATTAAAGAATAATTTTCTTCTATTTCGTAACAGCCTCTAAGAGAGTACAGTCAAATTCTATTCAGTAACTGCAGGAAATATGTTGACTTCTTTGATTTTTAAGAATATATTGAACAAAACCATGAAAACTGTAGAACAAGGAGGACTTTGGATAATACAATATTTCTTTCTACAGATTGGTAAATCTATTTGTGAAAAGTAGTCAGGCTTTTTTTCAGTCCTTTTATTTTGAAAGATTATTTTAAAATGCCACTGGTTAGAAATCTCTTTTCCTTATTTTATGCCTAAAGGTACTCTTGCTGGTTGCCATGCATTTTTGTCTGTGCAACACAGTCCTTATTACTTGCCTAGATATCACAAACCTGTGATGAAATTCACTTATTTATTAAAAGATTTATTACATAGCAAGGAGACTGGTCAGGTGGCCCAAGTGACTTTATTAGCACAGCACTAATAATTCAGTGATTTCTGTAGAAATAGTGGAATATTTTTAAATATAAGGTACAAATTCCATTTTCTCACCAATCTTCTCGACTTCTTTTATGGTGTCACTGAACAGAGTTCAGCAGATCTGTCTCTTACCAAGTGAGTGTTTTCAAAGTAATTTTATTTAGAGACTGCTTCATTGAACTTTTTTTTTTTTTCCCCAGAGGATGAGACTACAGTTTTCCTTTTCTGCTTTTTGATTTGGAATTACTTTGAACAAATATTTACTAGTCTAGACACTGCTGAAGGTAATAGATCCAGTCGTTCTATCAAGGCTAGCATTTCAAAGCCCTGTGCAATTATCTTAATCAAAGTTCAATCAAATTTCATTAGACTCTGGCACTATTGTTCCTGCATCAAGGACAGAGCAACAGATATACTTGGAAAAAGTCTGATCAAGAGGTCTAACTTTAAGTATATCGGTATGCCCCATGTAATTTCATGAAATTTGATATGCTGAAAAGTCTTTCTTAAAAAATGGGATAGTCATGGTCTCTTATCAATAAGTGAATATTTGATTTCTTTTACAAATGTACATCCACGGTGTATTTTCTTAGCTTTGTACCTCTGTTGAACGTTCACAGAGAAGTCAGAGAAGCAAAATATGATACATATAATTAAAATTGTTAAAATCTTTTGGTACATAAATTAAGGAGATTGGTTCTTTCAAAAAGACCAAGTGAACTATTCCCAAGAAAATCTGTCCATCAAACTTTCTAGTTCCTTGAGAATCGGTTTCAGCTCCTGAAGGTAGCTTGTAGGTCTGATCAGTTTTACCACTATTCTCTTAAAAATATTTTCTGTAGGTGCACAAAACAGATGTAGGAAATTATCTATCAGTCCTGGAGTTTTCCTTCATGCTTGGAAACCTTCCATCTTTATGAAAGCTGGGTGAGGGAGACAATTCTCAGTGATTCTGACCTACTTGATCTGAGCTAACTTTTCCAAACCAGGATAATGAATGAAAGCCATGTCAAGCAGATTGGAAAAATTCAAGCTCTAAATCTGAATTTGTGTTCCTTCTCACAAAAATCTGTGGACAGAAGTAAGGGCATATTCACACAACTTTTTATAAAATATATTTCATGGATAGCAATGTACAGGATTGTTCACGTGGTGATTTGGAAATACAGATTTTGAACCTTAAATGTAAAATCATAGACATGAAGAAAGGAATTGAAGAAATTGGCAATGCACTCAGATATATGTTGTCTGACTCCATCATTCACAGTTTTAATAAACTAATAGATATTATCACAAATAAATCAATAGAAAATGGTATAAAACTAAAGAAGCCACTGAATTTCAGGTTTGATTCTGGTTTAGCTTATGCCTTCAGTTACATATTTCTTATTTCCTTTAAGCTTGTTCCTACTAGTCACTACTTAATCACAACCAGGTTGTGCTGATTTAAGTAAGATCTGTATCTGCATAGGAAAACGTGATGCGCTTTGGTATTCAGTCTAAAATCTTCCCCCAACTGCTTTAATTGCATTTTATCATTTCTGTCCAGATGTTAATTAGTCACAATTTTTCTGTATGATACTAGAGTAATTTGTGGCAAATATTTTTGTGTCAAATTCATCAGGCAATTTTTTTCCAATAAAAATGCTTACAATACATTGAAAATTAAGAATATTTGTGGCTTTGTGAGAATATCCACAATAGTCATGTTTCTTCTTGTGGCAGAATATGTGTAAGTAACCTTACTGACCTTTCAAAAAGAAAGACTTACTTGATGTCGTTAAAAGATTTAACAAGAGTTTTTTTCCCCAATGAGACAGTACAAAGAACTTTCAGGTGAAAATTCAGCAGAGCTATGCCAACAAGTATTACTCACTCTCTAGTTCATATTTTATATCTAGAAGTTAGTCTCTGACATGTCTACTTCTTGCAGCTTTATTTTTTTAACTTTTTATTTTTTTAAACTCTAGTATCAGAGTTAAAAGGTTTGGTTTTTTTAATCAATTGATCTATAATGGAATATATATTTACAGTGGTTTATTTATAACATCTGAATTATTAATCCTCTTTTATTGTCTGTAAAATATTTAAATAAAAAGAACCTGATCTCCATTTCTACTCTTTCTCTGATTTATAATACTATGGAGTTAGACAGTTTGGTGGCATGTTGTGGGGAAAAGGTTGGTCCAATATGTACCACACCAAGTAAGAAAATTTGCAGCTAGGTGATTCTTTGGCACAAACTTCCTCTGTAACCTAGTAAGAACTTTCTCAAACATCTGAATAGAAAAGGATTCAAATCCTTGTTCATTTGACTTTTCTCTTCAATAATGTTCAAATACAAATGAGTCTTACCAAAACTTCAATGACTGAAGCAAAAATAGAGTTCCCGCTTGCTGACTTCTCATTTTTCATATTTATCAGCACTTCATATGCCTCCCATTTTCCTGTTTATTCAACATTTCCATTGAAATCAACACTGACAGAACTGACCTATACATTATTATTATGGGCTATTTATCAGCACTTCATATGCCTCCCATTTTCCTGTTTATTCAACATTTCCATTGAAATCAACACTGACAGAACTGACCTATACATTATTATTATGGGCTATTTATCAGCACTTCATATGCCTCCCATTTTCCTGTTTATTAAACATTTCCATTAAAGTCAACATTGATAGAACTGATGTACTTATTATTATTATTATAGAGTATTCTGACTGCTTAAAGTCTGTGGTTATTGAGAGTTCCAGATTTAAAAAATGGCTAACTGTGCAAGGAATAACATTAATATCCCTGCTTTAACACAAGAAAGCAATCTATAATACTTCTAGCTTCAAAGGATACCAGCTGGTTTATAATAGATGTTTCATGGGTTTTATGTCATCCTGCCCAATGTGCTTCTCATCACTCCATCATCATAATTAGCTTTTCAATTAGCAGGTTTGTGTTTGTACAAGATTAGCAGCAGCTGAATCAAATTCACTTTGCTCATGACAGCAACCTTTGCAGTGACTATTGCTATTAAATAACACAAAAATAAACAACAGAGAAATAAGCTTTCAAAAATAAATTTCTGCTTTCTCTGCTCCCACCCAAGTTCAAGGTAATTTTATTCATATGAAATCTATATATGTTGAACAAAAATGACCTTGGAAAAATCCTTATTCATTCCTACCAAATTAATTTCCTATGCTAATTAAAATTAGCACACAAATAGAAATTTAAAAACATAAATTTAAAAAAAATCAATATAAAATAGCCTGAATAAAAGTAAATAAATTATTTAATATAGAGATTTCCAGTATTATTAATAATATAGGCATTGTATCCTAAAGGAAAGTCTTTGCTGAAAAGTACTGAAGAAATTATTAACAACATAAACAGTAAACTTATTGATAAAAGTAATTTTAATTAAAATTTACTTTGCTTAGTTATCTACCAGATAGAAGCGGACATATTATATCACTCTTAGATGTTGCTACCTAACAAATATAAATGAGATGATACAGACTTCTGGTAATGAAGATCTTACTGTACATACAAGTTTTTCCTTGATGAACTTATCAGGAGTTCTGAAAAGATCTGAAATAACTGACTCATGACCTTTGGTTGGTTACATCTAAATATAAGATCTTAGGAAACAGTCCATGCAGAATCTTAGAATCATAGAATATGCTGAGTTGGAAGGAACCTGTCAGAATCATCAAGTCCAGCTCCTGGCATTGCACAGGGCTCCCCAAGAATCATATCATGTGCCAGAGATTACTGTCCAAACACTTCTTGAACTCAGGTAGTCTTGGTGCTGTGACCCCTTCTCTGGGGAGCCTGTTCCAGTGCCCAGCCACCAAAGTGTTAAAAACCTTTTCTCTAATATCCAATCTAAACCTTCCCTGATAATGCATCATGCCATTTGCTGGAGTCCTGTCACTGGTCACGAGTGAAGAGATCGGTACCTGCCCCTCCTTGTGAGGATGTTGAAGGCTGCAATGAGGTCTTCCGTCAGTCTCCTCTTCTTCAGGCTGAACAGACCAAGTGACCTCAGCTGTTACTCATATGGCTTCCCTTCCTTCACCATCCTTGTTGCCTTCCCTTGGATGCCCTCTGATAATGTCTTCTATATTGTGCCACCCAAAACTGCCCCCAGCACTGGAGGTGAGGCCACCCCAGTGCAGAGCAGAGTGGGACAATCCCCTCCCTTGCCCAGCTGGCGATGCTGTGCCTGATGCCCCCCAGGACAGGGTTGGCCCTGTTAGGTGCCAGGGCACTGACTCATGGTCAGCTTTCCACTGACCAGGACCCCGAGGTCCCTTTCCATGGTGCTGCTCCAGCCTCTCGTTCCCCAGGCTATACACACTACCAGAGTTGCTTCATTCCGGGTGCAGAATCCAGTGTATCTCCACCCTCTGGATCTTTTGTTTCCCAGCTATCATCTAAAACCCAAAAGTCAAAACAATTTTTGAATATCTGTTAATGTTTATGCAAGTGGAAGCTGTAATAACTGTGTATGTGAGTATTATACTGTTCATTAAAACTACTACAGAAAAAGAAACTATTCAAGTGAGTGCTAGCACCATTTATCTCTATGTGACTGCATGGAAATGATTACTTATTTTTATTTCACAGGAATTTTAAACTCTTTTAAAAACTGAAACTGAAGACACATATCTTGTCTACAATATGTATATAGATCGCTAATTTTGTATAACCAGTGTTGAAAGTGTGTATTACCAGATACTGCCAGATACATCTCAATAGTTAGATCCTCTCTGTGAGTGATCTAGGACATCTTTTCAAGAAAAAAAGGTTTGTGTCTCTGGGTCCAGGACCTCAGTGTTATATTCATTTAGAATCTGCAGTGTGCTATAGGGATGCTAGGGTTAAAAAAAATCAATTCACTTAGAATTTAAAAAAAAAAAAGTCCTGTTTGGTTGTGCTACTCTTCTCAATTTACACCTATCACACTGATACATCCAGAGCAATTCTTATACCAAGTTAATTTTTTTACAGTTATTTCAAGTCTATTTAACTTAACATACATAATTTTGCTTATACTAATCTCATTAAGTTAACATCCTTAATGAGTGTGTAGAGCTGGTGCTGGAGACTGAGGCTGAGAGGCAAATATAGGAACTCACATCTGCCTGACAGAGTTCAGAGAAGGGGAAATACGAGAAATGGCTATCAAAGGTCTTCATGTACAATCCATCTGCAACCTCAGCATACTGTCCTCTGTTTTCCTTTTTTCCTACTGATCCTTTGTATTCTCCATTCTGCCCGATTCACTTCTGAAAATGTTATTAGCTATATGTGTCTCTCTTGGTAAAAATCCAGCTTCCATTCTGATGTGGTAAAAGAGCAGATCACTGTGGTTACATTAAAAGAGTTATCTTACTTTTTTGAATATAGTATTTTGCACTGAAAATAGCTGTAAGCTATTGTCTGTGTCACATTTTGCTTATATGTGTCTTGGATAGAGAACTGTATTTCTTAAATTGAAATACTGAATAGTGAGTATAAATGTTTTCAGGCTAGAAATAAAACACTCTCCTTGACTCATTTTTTCCACATTCTTTTAAATTATTTCCATTCCCTTCTACATTTTGTCAAGTTCCTGAGAAAAATTCCTCATTTGCTTATTTTACTATCTTTGCAAGGAGAAGATTTTCCTAAACATTGGATGGGATGGATTAATCAGAATGGTTTAGCATGGTATTTTGAAAACATGTCTCAGTTAAACTTCCAAGATCATTTTAATACCAAAAATGAATAAATGTAGAAAAAAATCAGATTGCAATCTCTTCTAATGATTTTTTGTTTGGGAAAAGATCATTTTTCAGCAAAGAGCTAATTCAAACTCTTGATATATTGCATTTGTTAAGGTTCAAATCTTAGGTGATGCTTTGGTGACTTCATTAATTTTGTAGAACTCAACCTTTTCATTCCAAAAGGCATAATGTAACTAATAGAGTAAGAATACATTTAAATATGATCTATCTGCTTTTATCTTCTCATATCACTCATAGAGAAGTCACTATTTGGCACATATTTCTGCCCTATTAACATGTGAATAATGCTGCCTTTTTTATTGTATAGTAAAATGCTTATGGGAGTATATTCTCTATTAGTGATTATTTTCATGTTATTAAAACAAAAATATTTTTTGAATATTAAAAAAATCACATTGTTTATTTTAAAATCTCTTCATTAACCAGCTTTAAACAGCTTTCAATATTGTTTGGTTAAAATTTCTGAAGCTGCATACTCTCGTGTTGCTAAGTGCAAAATCTTTTTCATAGAAAACACTTGAGAAGCACTCACTGCTCCTCTTCTAAATCTCTGGGGTTGTTAGTGAATCCTGTGCTTGGGAACTTAAAGGTCTTCTTGGAGTTTTCTATCATTCCTCTTACAAAATATTGCAAGGAGTTACAGTCCCACAGTACTGGCCTCTGACACTCACGTCAGGGGCAATTCAGTGAAAGTTTCAAATATTTTGACATAAATTTGTTTTCTGTTAATGAAGTAAAATAAAATCATGTTTCTGCAACTATAAAATAAGGTTGGTTGCCAATTCTCACCACATTCACTTGCTTAGTTCTGAACTGTTATTTCAAGAAATTTAGGGTCGAACACTCTTCAGATCATTTCAGATAACTTCAAAAAGCTGACAAGGTTTTGTGAATTTTAGACCTAGTCAGCAAAAGTTAGTTTGTCTGGGAGGAAATGGCCGCACTGAAAAAATGCAGCAAGTTTAGAGCACATGGACACATCCTTCACATTTCTCCATGCATCATGAGGAAACAAAGGGTGATGATGCTCGCGGAACATTTCAGTCACTCTTTCACAACATGGATCTTTGAAGCAAGAAATAGAATGTTATCACTTACAGGGTTCTTAGTCATAGGATGAAAAATCAATTACTAAGCTAATTCTTAGTGTACTTACCTTGAATTAAAGTATCTCCATTAGTCACTACTAATATCCTAAATACTCATTGACAATCAGTGCACTGTTTATATACAGCCTACAAACACTGGACAAAAACCAGAGAAATGAAGAAGTAATTCCTAGTGCCTAGGGGTGTGTCTACAATTTGTTTCGATTAAGAGGGAAAAATAAATCTACTTATTGTTCTCAGTCATTGGATTTCAGATTGCATCACAGTGCAGGCTTGGAGCTCACAAACTAGATTCCTCTAGATGAAACTAAACAAGATAGTGCATCCCAGGAGAACACCTAATGCATTCTTGGCATTAATGAACATTCATCTTTTAGGACCAGACAACAGCTAATCTGAAGAAGCCCTCTGAAAACCAGATGTTAAATATTGGATCTTCAACACCATCTGTTTTGGTGTACAGATCTTTTACTCAAGGGCCAAACTAAATTCTAGTATTGACATATCCTAAGGTTTTTTGTTTTCTTCTCTCTCTGTTCTTTTTGCCCAGTCTTTTGACATCTCTTTCCATCATTCCACATATTAGATGGAGGAAGAGTGTCTATGTTACATAACAGAGTATGCATGGATACAGTTTATAAGTTATTTCTGGGCCCAGTAATGGCTAAGAGACTGTATGCGCCGTTCAGCTGCTTAAGAGCTTGGGTGCAGCTCAGACCTCTAAGCTAGTCCATCCACCCATGTATTCCTGCTGGTCATTCAACTGGGTTTACATAAGTATTTGACTAACCAAACATCATTAATATTCCTCCCAGGTGGTTGGATACTCAACGTATTGAAACTATTTTAAGAAGAGGTAGCAGCAATAGAAAGCAGCATCTGTATTTTTTCCAATTATAAATGAATGTCACTATTACTGTTTCCACAAGTTTTTTCCTGTTTGTGGCAATGTAGGAAAAAGAAAGGGAGAAGATGTATTGCAGGAATTAGATGGGAAGCTGTCTCACACAGTAAGCAGCACCAGTAGTAATCCAGCTGCTTGTTCGGGTATGTATTAATCCCTAAGTCTTTTTGTCATTTTGGACTCTTTTTGCATTTCTGTAATATTTTTTTCTGTTGAGGTTTTTTTGTTTGGTTGTTTTTTATTTATGGTGGTTTTGTTGTTGTTGTTTGTATATGGATTTTTTTTCCTGATGCAAAATGAAAATGCATTCCAAACCTTAACTTTAGTTAGTCTAGTTATAGGTACTACAGAAATACTAAATAAAAATACCTATGGCTATATAATAATAATAATAATAATAATAATAAGTATTTAATAATAATGATGATGATTTTGCCATCCACCTAAGAAATAATTGTTATACAGTAAACATTCATCAAAACTTGACAATTGACTTATAGTTTCATTGAAGATTATGAGAAAGACAATGAAATATATTTACTTTAATGATTCACTGTAAAAAAGCTACAATATTTGAATTCCNAAGGACGGAACATGCCGGGGGGGTAGAGAACCGGGGGCAGGTCCATTGACTGGCCAGAACTAGGGGGGTACTGCAGGATTAGGGATACTCTGCAGGATGCAACATCCCTGTGCAGTGTAGGTGTAAAGATTTGTGACAACACCAGATGTTTGCCGTTCATTCCATGTGATTAGACATAATGAAATGTTGCACCTCTTTTTTTAAGATACCAGAGGGTATTATGTAGCATATTGATTACTTCCTTTAATATCTGTATCAGTCTGGAAGAAAAAAAGGACTATCTGTATGTTTGAACTATAGACAGAAGAAAAAAAGCAGAATTTGTTTTTGAGCATCACTCAGGAATTAGAAATGTATATACTACAAACTACGCTGCTGTGCATTTTAAACTGTAGACAGAATCCATCCTAAACAAAAAGAGAGGAGGCCATCTGGTTCCTGTTGGCCATTTCAAACTCTGCTTAGTGTGGGGTTAGCTAACATCTCTGCATTTTCATTTATTCAAAGTAATAAAAGCTTCTAATTGACCTTTGTATGAATATGCATGTATAGTTCTGTGGGTTTTGCAGAAAAGCATTCCTGATATGGTTGTTGCTCTGCTCTGTAGGTTGTTGGAGGTGATGCAGAAGGCTAAGGGTACTAGAAGACTTTTTGTTACATCTCTTCCAGATCTTCCTGCATAGCCTACTGTGAGTGAAAAGGCAAGGATAGGGGAAAGATATGAACATAAAGACACCACAGTGTTATTTGGTTGACAGAGGGATCTGCAGTTGTATGAGATCAATAAAAGAGGTAGGCACCAGATAAAAGACCTTTGGAGAATTTAATAGTTACAGAAGTTTTTGTCTGATGCTGTAATGACACCTACATAGTCAGTACACCCTGTGAAAGTCAGTGTCACTTTCTGTTGTATTTTCATGTAAATGTGTGGTGTAGCTGTCTTCCTACTTATTGCTTTCTCCTAGACTCTTTAGCAGACATTTGGCTCATAGTGTTCTAGCTTTCTGTGTTATCATACTATAATTTAGGTTGGAAGAGACATTAAAAATCATCTAGTTCCAACCTTCCTGCCATGGTCTCCATCATGCTGAGCAACACCCCTTCCTTGTCTCACATAGCTGTCCTTCCTAAATGTCCTTTCATTCTGATGCTTCAGTCACAGGAGTCATACCACCACATCTCCATGATTCCAATAAGAAGATAGCCCTGCAGATGTGTGTATGTCTCTAGCTCCTCCTGTTTATTCTTCACACTGTGTGTATTTGCATAGAGACATTTAAGTTGGGCCCCCATAGAAGCTGCCTTATTGTCTGGAGTGGCTGGAATTCCTTTGTGTTGCTCTTTGGGTGCTCTCCTGCTGATCTGTAACCCTGCTCTAGGCTCTGGGCATCTCATTCTGTCATTGGCATCAAACTGAAGGAGGGAGATGGATTGAAGTTCCCTTTACCCACCAACGATTGCTTAAAGCCCTCTTGACCAGCTTGTCAAATCTGTGACCAAAGACGTTTTTCCCCTTCTCTGACAGATGGGCCCCATCTGCCCTCAGCAGAACAGGTTTCTCAAAGCAAGCCCTATGGTCTAAGTACTTAACCCCTGGCTGTGCCATCAGTCCCGTAATCATTGTTTATTCTCCAAATATGACTGTCCCTTTCAATCTCCTTCCCTTAAACCAGGAATACTGATGAAAAAACTACCTGTGCTTCTGAATCCCATATCACTGCTCACAGGACTCTGTAATCCTTGATATTCCTTATGCTGCTCCCAGCTGTATCATTGGCACTGACAGGAAACAGCAGTGGTCCTGGTAACAGCCCTGATAGAAGCCCCTGGTAAGGAGCTCACCTCTAGAGAAGAGTGCAGCAGGCCAGCCAGGTGGATGCCTCCACCCTTCTCAGAAGAGCTGCCTGCTGCTATCACCGTGGCTTTACTCAGTTGTGATGGTTGCTATACAGGGAGCAGGTGGGACTGCGTTACTCAGCTCCAGCATCTCTCTTGATGTGGTGGGTCTTTCCTCTTTAGTCTGCAGAGTGGCAAAGTGATTATTCCTGTAGGTGAACTGCAGTGGAAAACAACTGCAGTTGTTTTTTCTTTTTATCAGTTGTTTTATCAGTTTTTATCAGTTTATCTTTTTATGCAGTTGTTTTAATCTTTTATCTCAGACTAGGCATAACATGGTATTTTGTGTCCTAATACACAGGTAAAAACTCTCTGCTCCATTTTCTCTATGCCATTTTGTATTCATATTTCTCCTGCACTACAAAAAGAGGGCTTGGAAAAAAACCAACCAGCCAAACACGTAAAATCTGTTGTGCTGCTGGGTTTTTATCTTTAAAAATACTGATATTCCACATGGTTGAAATTTGCATCCAAATAGTATAGAGGGATTTATATTGGTAATAGTTCGATTAGTTCATTCATGCATTGACGGAATCCTGAAGCATCACAAAAATAACTGTATGTATTTGGAGACTAGAGTTTCCATTGTAAAGGAAGCTCTGAAAATTCATATAGAAATTTAAATCAAAATATCTGTGTGGGTCCAGTTGCTGAAATGTCTACTGAATTGACTAAATTTGTTTAGCTTAATTGACTGGTTGAATAAAAAATGAAAAAGAAACATAGCTGGAGGAATACTACCTCTAAGCAAGCATTTCGATGTTGAGAATAGTCAAGGGCAAGAAAAGAATTCCACAGAAAAGACATCAAAGGGACTACTGCAAAGGAAGAAGAAAGAATAAGTCTCTGAGAAGTTATATTCAGTAGATTATCACCAAAGTGTAGAAAACAATTCTGTGTGGTAAATGAAAAATCTCCAATTTTAAAAACTTCCTCTTGAAATATTTTTTCCTTTTTTTTAGTTTAATTTCTGTACTAACGTTTTTAATACAGACTTGCAAAGTGAATTAAAACACTACCAGATTTCAGCGGAATCATCTGGGAATGACTGAAGACTTAGATCTAGCCTACAGTGCCCTAGCGATGTCAGAATTGTGAAATTTCCCCCTGTAGAGGTAACAGAGTGGAACTTAATTTTTGAAGGCTGCACACAGAAAGAAAGGCAGCTTCACACCTGTGTCTCAATATTGAGTAAGACCATAATTGCTGGAGAATGGGTCTTCTTGTGGAAATAATCTAGTGGATGGGAAGGAGAAGAAATTAATGTTCACCAAAACTGGGGATAGAAAGAAGGTGTAAAATACAGGGACCAGTTGTGAAATAGCAATCAATCTTCCTGTACTATTAGATGGTGTTGTTACATGTCCTATTGTGAGTGGATACTACTACTAAATACATGCTATTAGAGGATACTAAAACTAATACATTCTAAATTTTTGCTTATCTTATGTTAAGGAGACAGTGTCACTCACCCATCATCAATTATACAAAATTTCCTAAGGAATTTCTCAGCACCCAGAAGTCCCCATGGCATAAATTATTTGACAACTTGGCCCTAAAAATTTAGAGAGCCTCCAGAATGTGATTTTCTAGTAACTTAGCTTCACATGGCTAAAGCACAAGAAGACTACGGAGGATGCTTTGCTCCCCAAAAGCGTATGGAGGACATTTCCAGCCCTTTAATTTTCATTTGCTCTTCTTTGCAATATAGAGCAGACTGAAGCACATTAGCTGATGTTCATGATAAAAAGTCTAGTTTGGAATTCACAGCACCTGCTTAAAATACATGTGATGCTTTATTTGGGATAGAGGTGTCTAGAGATTGAATCTACATCTGGTGAAACATTTTTCAATATTGGGTGAAAACAAGTGATTGAGAACAGCTTGAAAGTAGAACTGAACCTCTGAAGTGCAAGGTTTTCTAACTGTGGCAATCTAACTTTTCATAAGAAACAAGCCAGGTAACAATTTAATCACTAAGGCCTTCACCCAGCTCTGCATCAGTATATTTTTGGAACCGCATGGGATTCCACTGGATTCTTGGTTGCTTGAGTTTAAGTAATGGCAATTTTGGAGTTAAAGGACAATATTTAAAATATTTATTTAGTGTATCATCACTTAAATATTCTATTTGGTTTGTTTCTACCAGGATATAGGATGTCTGTACAGGTAGACACAGATGAAAAGATAGACTAGTCCAGATGTTCTAGGAGAAGAATTTTTACCTTAAATAATTGACTACTTTGAATTTCAGAATTTTTTTCTTGCTTCTTTTTCACATGGAGACTTCTGTAAAGAAAAAAAGCATCTTGGAAAATCTTTCAAAAGCATGTTTTTATTGTACTCTAATACTTATACATACAAAGTAAGGGAAAGCCAAATTTAGTATTAGTAAAAAATTTCCAGGCCTTCACTTTCAGATAAAATATGTATGAGATAGTCACACACATCTGAGAGGTAACTTACTTTTTCAATCACTGTGATAAGACTGTGAAATTTTCATGTTGTGAGATACTTGTCTTACATAATTAGATATTGACATTCTTTCCTTTGCCTTTAAGGTCTCCTATAGAAAGCTGAAAATAAGATTAAAAAAGAACAAGTTAGTATATCTTCCTTACAGGAAGCATTCACTACCTCTCATTTAAAAGAAAAAAAATGTGCTAAAAATGTTGGTTTCAAATATAATATCTGAATAATTCTTTGACATTCAACATAGACTATTGAAAGCATAATGAATATGAATATATTCTCATTTGTTGAAAATTTTGCTATTTTCTCTTTTATTGTGCTTTCATTAAACACTTGAGTTGCAACAGCCTTACAAAGTAATTTTTCAACTTTACCCAGAGTGCCATCTAATGGTACTGTTGTCTCAGATGAAAAAAACCCAACAGGGTCACATCGAAGATTTCATTTTAAGATACAAATGAATTACATCACCGTGTTGGAATGCAGCCATCAATTTGTTCAGCAAGTAGAGCAAGGTAGAGAGGAAGTGATCCAATCTTTATATTGTTTTCTCATTGGATTAATTAATCATCAACTTAAATTCTGCTATTTTAGTGAAACAATAAGACTTCAATATGAAAATTAAATAAGAAGAGTGGTAGGATGCTCTCATTGTCTTTTCCTTCATCATCTTTTTTTCTTATCTTTTATATTGCATCCTTCTCTAAAATTCTGAATGTTACTTCACTACTCTAATGCACAACATAAATTTCATCTCCAAGGATCTATATAATTGAAGCCACAGAATAACCATAAAATTTAGACTTTCCTAACTTAATTTGTTCCGTGAGACACCTTGCATGTATGTGATACCTTTAAAACCTAATATTAATGATGACACAAAGCTCCAGCTGGTGCCTACAATGGATACCTAAAATTAATCACTTCAGTTTTGCACAGATTCTTTTGATTTGGCACCCTATCTCCCACTAGAGTTTGCATTTACTATAAATTTAGATGTACTAATGCCTGTGGTAACATATCAGGCTCACTTGACAGTGAGACAAAATTTAGCTTGAAAAGGTTTGTGCTGTATAACACTTGGGCCCATTATATTCCATTTACTTTTATTGCAGTCAGGGAGACCTAAATTCATCTCACAACAGATTCTGATTTCAAAGAAAAAATACACTGCTAATAATGCACTTTATGTTGCTCCCCAGATAATGGTTTAAAAATTGAATTGATTTTTTTTTATATCACATTCAGTTTTATTCTTCTCAATATAAGAAATACATTGTTGAGATTGAAAGGGGGCAAACAAAATGATCCAGGTCTGGAAGTCTGAATTACAAAGAAAGATTTGCCTGTATACTTTAGAAAATAGAAGTCCAAGTAAAGACCCTGTAGACAAGGAAATAAGATTCTGAAAGAAAGGAACACACTGACACTAGCATACATGAAATGTTTAATAAAAAAATGTAAATAGAGAATAACAGGGCTAAATGACAGAATATGGAAAAGAAATTATATAATCTACAAATTGTACCAAGTGCTTACACCCAATCAATAAAATAAATCAATTTATTGAGGAGATAGACATACAGAAAAAGCAAAATTTAAAAGATACCATGTTGATGGAGAAATAAAAAATACACCAAGGTGTTGCATACTAAGATGTCATGTAGATAACCCCCTAGGTACCAACAGGAGCTGGACAACAAATTTTGTATATGTGGAACCTTTGACTTGCATACTGTGCCTTTTATAGGTGCTTAGAAGGCAAAATAGAGGATGAGGACTTTAGGTGAGAATTATTAATTTCATTCTGAATGTGACTATAAGTTTTTATTTGTCACCTCTCTGTATGTTCAAGCATATTTCATCCCTGAAGTGTTCACATTCATTTTACGATCGGTATATTGAACTGGAACACCCTCACACCCCACGTCTCATTTTTTAAATCAGTAGCTCAGTCTGAGTCTTAATATTCTCTCTCTCTCTTTTTTCTTGATATAAAGATAAAACCTATAAAAACCACAAGAGCTTTGGGTCCTCTTTGCCTACATTTGCACTCACAAAATGGAAAGTGCTTTTAAATTCAACACAGAAATTTTAGGATAAAAGTCTTGACAGCTGTAAGATATGTTGCACCAGGAAAAAAAATTCCAGGCATTTCACAAGAGTAAAATACTCTAAGCTTTATTTTGGATTGTTCTTCAGACAGAAAATTTCACACAAGAAAAGAGAAATTTTACTGCTCTTGGACTGCATATCTAAAAATACAACTTATGATAGGTAAGGCCATAATATGAAATTACTGGATCCGTTCAAATCCATTAGTTTTACTGGGATTTTCTCAGTGAAAGAAAAGAAAATCTATTGTACAATATTAAATTAAAAATATGGAGTCTCAAATGCTACTTGCCATTATTTTTATATATCATTATGGCTTTACAAAGGAAAAACAAAATAAGAAATAAATGCAATGAATTTACAAGTGGGTAATCGTGATATCATAATCATATCATACTGTTTCTTATAGACAGATAGATATTATTCCTGCACAATACTGTGTTATGATTTTTCAACTTTGCCTTGAAGTGTGACTAGATCTTGAATAATGATAACTTATTCTAGAAAAGTATATATAATTTTCCTGGACTACTGTTTGTTATTTTACTGATCTTGAGTTTGAAATAGCTCCTAGAGAAGATTCTGACAATTACCTCACCTTCACATCTACTGAATTTTTCATCTGTATTATCTTTCTAAAAGAATCATCACAAAGACCTGTGATAGCACTAGCTATTTATATAAAATTCACTGCAAAAAATCTACTAATTCAGATGCACAGTTGATCGTTACTTTTTCCTCATAAAAGGAATAAAAGTACAGTTCTTTCTTCTAAAGATGATGTTAAACCTTCTACTTTAAGGATAGTTGATGCTAATTTCATGTTTTTTTTCTTTTTTTTATGTGCTGTTCACTGTTTGCCATTTATTTTTACACTAGTTACTCCTTTGAACACAGGTAGGAAGTGAAGCAGAAGATGTGTCAGCATAAGAAAAGGTTGTACAAGAATTTCCATGTCTGTGTTGTTTGTATGTGTATTGCATCAGTGCTCTCCTTTATATATTTTTTACAGACTTGAATTGAACACTGTTTCACTCATGGTGAGAACGCCAATTAAACAAAAAAAACCCAACAAAACAACAAACAAACAAAAGCTAATTTGTTGGGATCTTTTGAATACTATAATGGGAATTGAATTTCTGTGACAGGATGGTTGGTCACAGTCCAGAGGGTGATGGGAGCCTTTGTTGCAGGAGTCCTTGCAATGACATCCAGCTGGATTGAACGGGGCTCCTCAAACCGCTGATCCGCTCTGTTCTTATGTCCAGCTGGACCATGGTGCCACATGACCCCCTCAGCATGAATAATTTCTATTATTTATATTAAACTTTATGCAAAACATCTCTGAACTATCTCATCTATGTGAAGAGGACTGTCTTATGTGAACATTTTGTATCTGCAAGCACAGTTTCTACTGGTTATTTAGAAGAACCTCTTTATATACAATTTCCATCAGTTTTAATCTGGAATGGCCCATGGCTGTCTCTGGCCACATTCTCCATCCAGGGGGTTAATCAGCCACACAAATAGTGTCTTTCAGTCTGTGCAGATGCAGCACAAGCTGCCAGGGGAATCTTCATGACTGCTTGAATCTCAGGTTATTGCAGATGAGTCCTTTGTCTCAGGCCCGTTTGTTGGCTCTTCTACGCAGACAAAGTGGGGAACTCCCAGTTTGTCCAACAGGAAATAAATAAACCAAATGCAGTGGATGCATACACAGGCAACCCAAAAAACTGCTATTCCACAGCTGTAACTTAAATTCTGTAGGTTTTGCCACAAGATTTTCCTAAGAGAAGGCTGTCTTCTTCAGGGTAAGTGGTTTGAAATTTGAGTCAATGGCTGTTTTGGTTTCCACAAAAAAAATCCCCTGTCTGTATAACATAAATAGAACTATTTATAATTTTGTACTATAACAGAGAATATTAATAGTGATGAGACACATCTCTAGAAAATCTCTTCCATTACTAACATCTGTACATGAGTAAAAGGAAGGATTTATATGTGGATCCTCTCCTTGGAAGATACATAATTTGAGCAATCTGTCCTTTAACAGCAAGTGACAGAGATGCTTGTTTACAAATCCTATCAATAGTAAGCTTCAAAAAGCTTCAAATAAGCTTCAGACATACTAGTATGCACATGTATTTATTCATCCAAGGTTATAAAAATAAGTTTGTGCGGAAATAAATAAATAAATGACTAAATTTGAAAAGGATTCAAAGACTATAAGTTCCAATATCTTTTACACTCACAGGCTGACTTACACTGATGTCATAAGCAGCTTTATTTCATATTTTGTAGCTCCTCTAAATCATGGTATGCTGTAAATGCATACTTAAGGGACTCAGAAGCAAAGTCTCAAAAGAACTCATCTTAAGTACATTGAAATAAAAGCTGGAAATGTGCCAGGTTCCCAAATTCCTTTTGACTTGAGAAAGACAACCATATAAAATGCTCACAGCTTTGTGCTGTGGAGGTAAGGTCCAAGGTGAAAATTGTGATCTCTGTGCAGCTGTGAACTCTGTTGTGGTGATTGGCTCAGAATAAGTGTATGAAGTGGTTTGTAAACACCAGTATGAGGCTTATTTCTACATGCTACACTTGAAAGCTGATAATATTTTTTTATCAATGATTTCCTTTCTATGAATTCTCTACACTTTTACAATGTAAATTTAAGAACATGTTAAATAAAAAAAAATATAAATATGCTCTTCTGGCTGAATGAGCAACAGAAAGTTTCTTCATAAATTATTTTGGTTATTGAATGCAGTGGGTCTAATGTTTCTATGGAGTAATCATTTTTGTGTGATACACTAATATTACACCAACCATATGCTTTGTCATATGCGCTTATCTAGTCATCAGTATTGTTTCATTTCACATCTTGTTGTAGATGTCAAGTTCAAGACAAACCCAAGTGTTCATAGATTAACAAAGTTATAGTGAACTAAAATACAAAATATGAACATCATTCTCAGCTGTACAGTTCTAGAGCTGCAAGGGACTGGGCGATAATATTTTCACCTAAGCATTATGAACCTTATGAGAATCTAACATTCAACTATCACTTTTATCCATTTCAGTCTTTAATTTTGAAAGTATTAGACTTCTTTCCACACACTGATTCTCCTGTCCTGTTGATGATTTCTTTATTCTAATATCTTTATTTCTAATGTAACTTTTTATTTGTCATTTCTACAAACATGCACACTGATATAAAAGAAACTCCCCTGTGTATTTAAATAAACTTATTTACTGCTGGTTGCTACACGAGTCTCTCTCACACTATGATTACAACATATATGACAGCAGCTGAAGCACTAAGTAAGAACAGACTACAAAAAGTTATTATGAGATGGAGGGTGATGATTCTGTGAACATAATGTATTGAATCCCACATGCACTCATACTCCATTTATATACTCAAGTTGGAGGTCTTTCTAGTTCGGGCATTTAGAATTATTAAGTAGGTAAGAGTGAGAATTTTTTTTTTCAGATACTCATGCAGATAAATTCATAATTTTGCTTTTTTCCCCCAAAATATTAATATCTTGAAAATAGGGTGGTACATCAGTTAAGATCTTGGTACCTACTTTGACTTTTTGGTGTAAATATTTTCTTGTTGACTGTCTTTTTCCTTTCTCTCTTTATAGTAACTCTCCAATATTTATTAATTTCCCAAATTTCTCATTGTTTTCACCATGTTCTTTGTACATTCTTATCTAATTGTCCCCCTTACACAGCAATCTGCATGATTCTTTCCATATCTTTGAGAATAGAAAATCTTCACATGCAACTACTATCAAAAGCTTTTAGAGTACTCATCTGTCCAGTTCAGATCAGATCAGATTTACTGTTCATGTTACCATATTGCTTCTACTTATCTCCCTAATCATATCTATTAATCATTTACAGGTTGAATCAAAAGTCCAGGCCTAATACTCTTATCCTTTGTAGGGGAGTGAATTTTTTTCTTTACCTTTTGACATTTAGTTTTCTTTGCTTACATTATTTCCCCAACCTCACTCAGAATAACGCTCTGCATCTGAGATAAATAAAAGTGTAAAATACAAGTTGCATGATAATTTATCATCTCTCTGAAAATATTTTCTGCTAAACCGTGACCAAATGTTAATTTACTTGAGCATTTGTAGATACGTTCTAACATTTTATTCATGTCATTGAATAGCGTTACTCCTCACGATGTCCAGCTCAATGCAAGTAAAATATGCATAGAGAATATGTCCAGTAACTGTGAATAAGTGATACAGAATATGACCTCAGTAGAACATACTGTCAATTATTAAAGAAAATATTTGATAAATATTTGAGTAACTAAAAACTGAAAATCATTAAAATTAGTGTTAACATAATTTACATTTGCAGATGGATCTAAAAACAACTTACAATCTTTTTTCTTAAAATGTAGTTGGATATCTGTGCTTAATGCCAAGAACATTTATTTTGTTGACGTTATCTCTGTAAAACTGATTTTCATTTTATTATTACTAATTAATGAATGGGTGAAATCTTTCACTGTTCATTAATATAATTATCCTATCAAAATTAGTATTCTTGTACCTGTTTTACATTAACATAGCCCAAGTGCTTTAATGTTAAATTAGCAAGTTATGTCTAATGAGTAAAGGAGGCGTATGTGGTACCATGCCATAATTCTGAGAAACCTATGAAAAGGTGATGATTACTACAGTGAGAGAGGTAAGTATAATTTCTGAGAAAAACTTGCCGGTTTCAGGGTGAGATTAAAAAAATAATCATATCATCTAAATTGGACATAAGCCTTCAAAATAGCACATATGATAGATTTTAGTTCTGCATAAAGTTTGTGTTGGCCTCCTTCAGAGAGGTGTATGACATAATCTGTCCTCACAAACACAAAATTACCATTGAGCTCATTAGGAATTTGAGCTGATGAAGGGCTTTAGAGGATTGTTTATTGAATATTGATGTTTATTATAGTAGTTTAAATTGCAAGAAAATGACAAAACAAATTTTTATTTCTGTCATAGGAATTCTAGGGTTGTTTTGTAAAACTGTAATGAGGCGGTCAATGTCCTTTCCAGGTGAGCTTCTCCTTTTTGTTCCTCTTCCCAAACAAGGGAACAAAACCCCAAACCCAAATCACCCAGCTCAGCCTGTCTCGCTCCCAGAACCCAAACAAAAAGTTCATTATATCTTCTGGATTTGACTGGCTTATGTGCTCTTTTGTAAAATGTACTGCTGACAGTCTTAATTTTCAACTCATTATCAGTTTTACACAGCCTAGCATGTTGAAAAATACTAAGTATGTTATAAAAAAATCCTTTTTCTTCTTAAGGAGGAATCGTAATTATACATTCTTGCAATGTAGAAGGTTCTGTAACCACTCCATTCCTGGTATAGCATTGATAGAGTACATTTAATAAATCAGGTTTATAGCTCATTCAGAAATGACAATACTTGGGCTGTGTTATATTTTCAGCTGTATCTGTATCATGCAGAGTTCTGTTCTGCACCTCAGTGTTTGCCAGTTATAAGATATAAAAAAAGGTTAGATAACAATGGCACTTAAACTGTGCACTTTAAAATGTGTTGACATCACAGCATTTAAATCACCAGTCTCTGGCAAGAAGCCTCACAGCAGTATGCTGTCTTCTGCTGTCTTAAGGAGGACTAGTAATTCTGCAATAAACTGCTCACAATTATGTGTAGTCTACAAAGCAGGTTGGGATAAAGGGCAAGTGTGTTACCTTTGATTAGTGCAAAAACTAATCTATAAACAAACATTTTGTGGTTGGGCATAATCCCAGAATTGCACTGCTAGCACGTATGGCAGTGAAAAAAGAAAATGAGGCTTGATTTAGGGACCAAGCTGAAGTACAGATGTCCTTATGGTTGTGACCTGTCATTGAGGACTAAGCTAAAGACTGAGAGGAGCATGAAATCTGTGAACATTTGCAGGGCACACTATGAGAGAGGCTGCCTGCTGCCTGTCATTCATGGGCACATTATGCTTGTCCACTCTGCTAAATAGACTCACCATGGACTGAAAAATAAACTGTACCAAGTAAAACAAAAAAAAGATTTCTTGTTTTGCATAACAGATTTAGGATTTTTACCTTCTCTTGGAGAAAACACACTGTTAGTCATTTATTAACTAGGGATTCAAATACCACATTTTAGGCATCTAACTCTAAATTTATTTATTTGCTTGAAATATATATACAAAGTTTTGAAATGCAGACTGCACTTTCTTCTCATTCTGCACAAAACTCAGAATAGGTGGTATTAACCCATTGGTAAACACACAAGCTGCCACAGTTCATGAGGCCAATCTGATGATGAGTATGCTCTTGAAGCTGAAATGGTGTCTGCTATAAAAGGGATATCAGCACTATGGTGCTTTCCACACTGCTGTGCCAGTATGTCTCAATCCTGACATTGCTCAGTGATGGAGCACTGACACTGCTCTCACTCACAGTGTTTGAATCAATTCTGATTAGAGAGACAGTGAGAATTTAGCAAGGTTTTACATTGTTACAAACTTTTACTGCTCTTAGGTAATCGACTACACCTAGGCTGCCAAGCACTAGCTGTGTTTATTGTTGCCCTGATAAAATTTTAAATAAAACATATTTATTATCATAAGCAGAAACCAGGGTTTACAGAAGGTAGAATGCAAGTGCCAGATATTAAACAGTGCTTTGTCATCTCACAATAAAATGTCAGCAAGAGTATTTTTCCATGAGATTAGAAGCTTCTTCAACAAGAAGAATCTTGGTGATGCTCAGTAAGGGCTTTCAGATTGTGCACATTGTTTAGACAGTTTTTGGTCCCTGAAATTATCTGGTTTGAGATGGTAGGTGATTTTGTGTGTTCTCTTCCCTCCCTATTCCTTTTCAATTTATTTCCCCAGAGAGTATGGGTTAGGCACAGCAGCTGGCTGTCACTGTGACTTGCTTTTTACTCGGCTGTGCAGCTGAGCTGAATAAGGAACAAGGAGAAAAAGTCAGCAAAGCTGTCCAAAGTCAGTCACTGCCATAGCTGAAACTGGAACATGGAATCATCTTGACTCCCAGCCTAAATGCTGCAGGACTTGGCTGCCTTTAATTAATTACTGTACATTTTGGAAAATCTCTTGATATTCTGTTACATTTTACTTATGTAATTCCATGGGAAAAAGTGTTGGTAGTCATGAAGAAACAAAAAACAGATGCCCCATACTGTGAGCTAGATATTTTGAGATCTATACAGAACTCTATACAGAAGTTTCTATATTTTTTTTTTATACGTGACTCTGCTTATTGTTTCAAGATTTGTGAATTCACTGGAAAACAGTAAAATGGGTCTAACACAGGAATGAAGGTATAGAATATGGAACAGAATGGAGTACATTTTTAAATGCTTCTCTCACTGAATAGTGATATATTTTAATATATCTTAATTCATGTGATTTAAAGAATATTATTTTTAAAAATTCCAACCATATATCTAATGGAAGATGAATAGAGTCATTTTTATTGGCCGCAAGTGAAATGGTGATATTTCTTTACAATGAGTGAAAGTGTATGGTTATTTTATTTCTTGCTTTACTTTTCTAAAACTATCTATACTATCTACTGTGGTTTAGATGCTATTTGCATGGTTTATATGCTCCTTAAGTTTTTTGTTTCATTTTGTTTGTTTTTATATAAAACCTGTTTAGTTTTAGAACTGTAGGTAATATTTGCTCCAAGTGGCATAGCAACTATTCAGATACATGTAAATTAGTTGTATATTAGCTAGTCCCGTATATATGCTACAGCTGAGTAAGTGCAGTGCTTTACATCAGCTGAGTAATCAATCATCTTGCTGAGAAATCAGGCTGGGGATAAGTGATAATCTGAAATAGTTCTTCCACAACTGCTATGTTACTTCATGTAGGCACAACTGAATATTTGGAGCTAACATATGTCTTGTAGATGTATCATGGAATCTCTCGTGAATAATGAGAAGCAGTGAAGTAGTGATAGCACTGGGACTACCAGGATCCACAGAAAGGAAAAGAATAATTTTAGAAGGCAGTGGGAAAAAAGGAACACATGCTAAAGGAACATAGAGATACAGCCATGAACTAAATCTAAAGGTATGATTGTGGACAGTAACCGAAGTAGAATAGAGTCTCTAAAGATTGTGTCAAGGGGTCACATAGAAAGTCCTTCCTTGTAAAGACAGCAGAATTGTATATACTTTTATGATTTTAATATTAAAATATATTTGTATAAAAATAATTTAAATTATTTTAATTCGTTGAAAATTGTTTCTTTAGCTCAAACAATTGATACTACTGCAGCATTCTGTGCAGCTTTAGGCAAAAGAAAACCAGAGAAATTACAAAGACTGTGAGGTCTCTTGTCCAGTGTAAAAATACATGAAACAGTCTGAGGAAAAGCAGTTCCAACATGCCTTGCTCTATGATTTTCACAGGGAGCAAATTATGACTGATCTGTAATTCCCCAGACTATTCTTTTGGAATTTTTGGAAGATGGGTACAATATGCGCATTTCTCCTGTTATTGGGAATACTCCTTCTATCTTCATGACCTGCTAAAGATGAGAGCAGCCCAATATCCCAGCACCACTGGATACAGCCTTTTATTTCCACATAGTTGTAGAGGTTCAACCCTCTCAAGTAATCCCTGACTCAGCTCTTATTCACAGCTGGGAGCTCTCAACCCTGAACCTTTTCACTGATCATGGTGCCTTAGACCCCCCCAGTGGTGAAGACTTAGGCAAAGAAGGTATTTAGTGATCTGAATCTCATCTGTGTCCACTGTCACTTAGTCATCTGCAGTCCAGGTGTTGGCTGAATAGTTTCAGAGCTCTCTTGGAGAAGAGATTATAGCCTATAAAGAGCCTATCCTGAGATCCTTAGTGAACACATATTGCAAAAAACACTCAAATGCCAAATCTGTAGGCTGTCTTTTTGGTGGCTAATTCAGTTAGACCTCTAATTCAATCAATGCTGAAAACCAGCAGTATTAGTTTGAACCAACTGGTGGAAAAAAATGTTTGTGATATCTCATAATGACTCTAACAGTGAGGACAAATCTCGCAAATGTAAAATGTCCATTAAGAAGCACACACAAGAACCTTGTACTCTGAGAGATAGTTGCTGGGCAACAAAGCAATGCCATATATAGATATAACCAGAAGATAATTTGAAGCTAGCCTCAGAATGGGGAAGGAAGGAAAACACTCATTAGGGATTGTAGATAAAACTATAACAAACAAAGAAGGCATACATAATGGTATATGCAAAATTAAGATTTTGTCATGCAAAAAGAATGAACTGAAAAACCTCTAAAAACCAAGCAAAAAGTAAAACCCCACAAAACCTCTTCAATATCCCAGCTTCAATATCCCAACACCAACTGGCATAGATAAAAACATAAATTCAGTACCGTGAGAAAATGTTCAGATTAATTTGCACAAGACCTCCCAACAAAGCAAAGAAAAAGAATGACTAATCTTTGCCAGCTATTGAGGACATTCTAGATGATTTACCAGATTAAACTGCTGACTGTGTGTATTTTTACATGCAAAGTATCAGTGTCATTGGAACAGCTTGGCAGTGTTTCACATGCCCCTTGACAAGTATTGTTGGGTAAAAAGGGTTTTGGGTATGAGCAGAGCCTGCAAGTCAATACTGACATAAAGTAAACTAGGCTTTGAAGAGAAGTACAAGGATTAAAGCAGATAATTATAACAGATGCTCTTCTTAATAAAAACAGTTAAAGAAGAGGCAAGCCTTAACAATGGTGTGGGGATATAACTGCATTAAGCAACTTTTCAGAAAGCATTTTAGGTCGAACTGAAGCTGAAAAGACCTACTGCTGCCTTCTTCAGCTATCATTTGATTCTGAAAAACTCCCTTAAGGTACTGACGGCCATTAGAAATCTATCCAGGCCATAGCAGAAAAGAGGAGGCCAGCAATTTGCTTTACAAAAATCGATCAGAAGCCTGAGAATATTCAAGTAGCAGAAAAAGAGTGAAGTACAGAAATAACTGGAAATCAGGAACCAATATTTAATGAAGTAATGAAATGCATATGTGGGTCACTGATCCTGAAGTACTATAATTCAGTGCAGTAGCCCACAGTGTAATGAGACTGGGCTTATTTTTAAGAACTTTGAGGAGCAGCATTTAGAAAAATAAATATGATAGCATTTTCTAGATAGAAACAAATACAGATAATATTCAGGAAAGTAGCTCCTGGTTCCATTTTTCAAAATGGAATAATTCTACTTTCCTCAGTTTTAGGCATGGGATATTTGTGCAGGCAGATCCCAGGTCATTAAAAAGCATCACGAAGCCTCCACAGCCAAGTGCACCCAAGTGTGTACAGCAGCTGTTACTGGGACTTGAGTGTTAGGATGTGAGAACAAGGTGCTACTCTGGGAAGCTATTCTGAATATTATACATGCTTTCCTGCATGTAGCAGAAATGACATGGCTCTGTCAAAAAGGGGATAAAGTCTGTCAATATGTGAAAGAAAATGGTAAGCTAGGAAATACTAGGAATGGAAATGAAAACAAACCAGAAAATGTAACTAGGCCAATACATGAATCCATAGTGTTCCTTGAACATTATTGGTCGAACTTCCTCAAGAAGATGAATCAATAGTGGACACAGAAAATATTCTAGGGTAGGCTGCAAGAGATCAGAAGCATAGAAGACCAAATAAGATTTAAACTTTGAAAAATGTGCTCCATATAAAATCATGAATGACATAGACATGCAAGTAGGTTATTATCCTTTTTTCTTATAAAAATTAAGGGAGTGAATTGAATTACCTAATATTAGCGTTAACAAAAATTAATAGGTTTTTTTAATATGGTGCACTGTAATTTTGTAGAATTTATTCCTGCGTGTTTTGGATAACAAATAGATCAAGAAATTGAATAAGAAAATTAGCCTTTACTGAAAGTGAATTCCAAGTTACTGCATTCTGGAGCTTTTAGTCCAGGATTGATTCATTTTCATACTTTTTCCATTGCTGATATTTTTCCCTTCAGCTGTTGCCATTAATCATATTCATCCACTTTGGATGCAACTGCCTCTCCTTACCATACATACACTGACTGCAAGATTTAAGAATTTCAGAATAACCCGAATTTAGTACAACAGAAAATGCATTTATTTATCTCTTAGGGTTGACTAAAATGAAAGAAACAAGTGCCATAGGAACTTATTATAATGGAAAAAAAATAAACTGTGTAAGAAGCATGAGTGGGACTTGAACTGGTCAGAAACTTGACCTGAAAACCACCCCTAAGTAAGCATACCAAAGTGCATCAGTTTTCTAATCTTTAATACTTGTACCAGAATATAAAAATCTAAATTACTATGATGGAAATATAAAAAATTGAGAAAATTCCTATGTGCAGAATAACACGAACTCATTTTTTAAAGTATGCTCTATCAGAAAACACAGTATTGTATAATTCTTTTTTCCTCATTTATATCTTTACAGATACCAATTGACTCAAAAATTACTCTGAATGTAGCTTTTGAATGTTTCTGAGACAGGGATAGCTGCAGAACAAGAAGAGGATGCAGAAACTCATTTTACATGACTATTGTTGCTAGGGAGAGTGCTCCACTGGGATCCCTCACTAAGCTTGTTTGTCTCACTCTGCCTGGGATTTTCAAAGAGACAGTTCACTGACATAGTGGAAACTCAGAGGGTTTCAGGTTTTTCTGTTTGTTTTCTTCATCATCTTTAATTCTGTAACTATGGGATTTCTAAACAATAGGTCAAATCCTCAGAGAATAGTTTTATAGGATTTTTTTTAAACATGCAGAGTTACAGCAATTCTACAGCCCAAGACTGGCAGACCATTAGTGCCTACAGAGACGTAAAAAATCCCAGTGAACTCAGAATCAGTCAATTACCTGATCAAGGGTCTGACCTGATTCCTGTTATTCTCATATTTGACTGACTTCAGGAAAATGAAAATCAGTCCCAGAAAGTGTTAATCATTGCTCTTTCTGATTTTCTTACCCTTAATGTTTCATATCCTGCTTTTTTGTCCTTTTTTAACCCTCTGTCTCTTTCTTTCATTCTGTTTTTTTTAATAATTCTTTTCTGTCTCCCATCTGGTTATACAATTAAAAGTGTTTTAATGTTATCAAAACGCATGGAAAATGGTATAAAACAAGCCACATATTTTAAAACTGCATATGTTAGCCTGACAATTGTAGAGAGTATGTATGTGTCTACACACTCTTATGACTTTTTCATTCCATTTGACAGGATCTCCAAGTCCAACACAGTTTTTCTGGAAGATAACACTCACAGAGAGGCTCTATAATGTTTCATGCTTAGTCTTGTTTGGTGCCTTACTTATTTTTTAATTGCACTGATTTCTCCATATAGTTGAGTTGCAACTTGTCTTGAAAAATGTCGAAGCAAAAATGTTGTGGACAAGGAAAAGCATGGAAAGAGAGAATAAAGTTCCTTGAGAAATCATAAGATAACTCAGGTCTCCAAAATATTTTGATCCAACAGCCTTGCACCATGCTGAGCTCTTTGATTACAGGTAAAAGCCTGATTTCCTAAAATATTTTCTGTATTTGTCAGTGTGTCTTAAGAAGGGGCACTCCCTCACAGGTGCAAATTGTTCAAATATGCTCTTCTTGGTCTGTTTTTTAAATTTGGTTTCTCTCTATGACTTTTTTTCAGGTTTCTTCACTTAGATATACCTTGGTTGGCCAACCTTTATATTGACATTAGATTTCAGTATTAATATTATATGTTCTGACACCCTTGAGAAGACATATTGGTGCCTTGAGGGACTAGCTAAAAACAGAGGCTAGACAAAATTAAGAGAATAAAAAGCAGTTATGTTTATTGAAGGGCCTTCAGGTACATTCTGGGCAGATGAAGCCCATCCAGAATCTACACCCAAAAATGGACAACAGGTCATGGGTTTTCATACTTTTATAAGTTTGGTCCATTTGAGTATTGGGGGTTAATACTCCCATTACAGCTTCAGGTAATGAAGTCACTTACCCCAAGTTTGCTCCCCCCAGCTCACATTTGTTGACGTTTCTCGAGGCCTGAGACAGTAAGGTGTCCTTGGTGTCCAGGCCTAGAGAGGAATCCTTTTGTCTGACCAAAATGGGAAAACAGTAGCTAACAGTCTATATAAAGTTTAGAGTTATACACTAAAGAGTTATAGAATTACAAATATATGAAAAATATAAAAGCTAAAATCCTAAGGCATCAATACAAAAGTCTAACTTTTATAGGCTTTCTTATTCCTAAATGAACCCATGAGACCTATAAACTTAAAATACTCGGAAATGAGATGAGGTCCATGATATAAATTTTCCAAAATAATGTTACTGACCACTGTATGAAAATATCCCAGAAACATTTGGAATTCCCTTTTTCTTTTTCAAATCAACTGCTGATTGACATTTGTTGATATTTATTTGGAATTTGCAAATATCAAGGGATTTTTCATCCTACAAAATCCTTTCTCATTTGACTCAGGCCTTACAAGGTTATTTGAACCCCTTAGAAGAAGTTTATAGCTGTACTACAGATGTATTCTTAAACCGTTATCATTTTGATAATGGCTCTTTCTCTTAAATATATATATATTCATGATTTAATTATATCTGTAGAAAATCAAAGAAAATACGTCATTTTACTTTTGACCATAGACTCAGTGTCATAAGTTATTTTTTTTTCAGAAAGATTTTCTGTGTGGTACTCTTTTAGAGCCTGAATAGTATTAATATGTCAAACAAAGTTTTTTCAAGGATCAAAGAATGAAATCAGATGGACTGGGGGGTAAAGAGCCCTCAGCTAATGGAAAGGTCTTTGTGTCAGTGAAAAGTGCAGATGTTCTAACATGAAGATATACGATGACTCAATTCATACCACCACATCTCCATTATAAAAGATCTTTTCAGATTCTTGTATTGCATTCTACAGCAGTGTGATCTTTCAGGCTTTTTCCCTCTAGAAACTGACAGAAAATATGTTTTCTGGCTCTCAGAAATGAAACATCGCATATGGGAAATGTAGTGAATGTAGTTTACATAAATGTAATTATACCAGTTGTAGGTGAAAGTTAACAAGTTTATTTAACTGATAATCTAATAAGAACATCCTGTGTAATTGGAATAGAAGACAAAAAGAGAAAATAGTCTGAAATATTTTATTAAATAACAACAGATGAGTGCAAGATGTTATCTAATGGCAAACACCTCGTATAACTTGACACTTCCTATGCTTCAGCCTCAAAAACCTTGTCCCTTGTTTAGGAAGTAAAAAAGGAGATTTCCCCCCCTCCCCCGATTTTCTGACTTGCAGAAACACAGAATCATGGAATGGGATGGGTAAGATTGGAAAGGACCACAGGAGGTTATCTAGTCCAACCTCACTGATCAAGAGTCATCTTAGACCACACTACTCAGGATTGTATCCAAATGGCTTTTGAATATGTCCAGAGGAGGAGACTCTACAGTCTCCCTGGGCAATCTGTTCCAGTGTGCAGCGAGTGTGTGAGGGAGTACAGTAGAAAAGTTCTTCCCCATGTTCAGGTGGAACTTCCTGTGCATCAGTTTCTGCCTATACCCTCTTGCGCGATTGTTTGGCACCACCATCTAGAGCCTGGATCCATCTTCTTGACACCTTCTCTTCAGATACTTGTAGACAATGATGAAGGTCCCTCTCAAGGTTGAACAGGCCCAAATCCCTCAGCCTGTCCTTTTAAGAGAGATGCTCCAGACCCTTAATCATCTTTGTCACCTGTCGCTGTAGTAAGCGAGCATGGAGAGAAAATCAAGACAGATTTGGTCCAGGAAGAACA
>VZTH01014755.1:938666-989122 GCA_013397815.1 Aleadryas rufinucha | reverse complement strand
CAATATTTCATATATAACATTCATGTATTAAAATTTAGTCATGGGTTCCATAAGGTTTGCAATGAACTGAAAAAGCACTGTAAGCTTTCAACTGCTTAAAACATTACTTTTTAACATAGCATAAGCTCTTGAAATTAGTGGTTAGTCAGGAGGACTAATCACAATCTATGTGCTTCTCCTGAAGGAGCTTTTGTTGTCTGGTATGCCAGAAATTGATGTGAATGACTGGTTAAAAAATACAGAATACACCAGTGGCTATGAGAGAGGAGACCAAGTTATTCAGGTAAAATTATTTGTTTGGTTGGTTGTTTGTTTTTTAATAATGTAGACTTTAATCAAAAAATTTGAGTTTGTTGTTGTTGTCATTATCTGTTTGTGTTTGTGGAAGCTTATTTTGGCTCAAATTTGTGGAGGTTTTTTTATACTATATTTCTACATTAAGTAACTTAATTATGTATGAATTTGATACAAACATTTCCATAATTTAAGTAGCAAACCCACATATATTCCATTTATTGTTTTACCAGGATATTTTCAAGTACTACAAGTATTTAATGGAAAATACGAACTAACTTTTTTTTGTCATTTAGTGGTTCTGGGACGTGGTGGAAGAACTAACTCAGGAAGAGAGAGTGTTACTATTACAGTTTGTTACTGGCAGGTGAGAGACTCTTCTGTAAGAGCAAATACATTGTGTAGATACTCTGAAATAAAACAAGAGACTTGAGAGACCATAAAAGATCATCTAGAAACTGTTTTGCATACTGGGTGTTCTATACGTTGATCAAAATAGACAAAGTGTGTGTTAATAGTTTTGCTTTCTGTGTTGCCAGCAACATGATTGATTACGTATTTATTATACTTGTCCTCTTTGCAAGAGGCCTTTGTTGCTGTCCAGGCAGTTCTTGACAAGGCCGTAGTGAATTTAACTGAGCTTTATATTCTTGTTCCTGTTGCATATTTATGTGACTCTTGGTTTTTCCAGTAATCAGCTGAGGCTGTAATATATGAGATAATGAGGTATCACTTCAGTCAGTGTACACAGAATATCCTTCTCCTCAAGCCGAGTTGAATTTAACATTAGTGCTGTTTGTCAAGATAACTGAAGATGTAACCTTATGCAAGACTGTATGCTTTATTTAGGATTTCTGTCCTAAATTCTATTTGTTCTCTAGGGAAAGCCACATTTATTTCCCTTATGGTTTGGGGGCAGTGAAAGAATGTTTTAGCAATAAATGCCTGTGTGAGCTGGGTGAGTTGCTGAGCTTGTAGGTACAGACATTTCATGAAGTGGATCCATGGACATAAATGTGATAGCTGAGCTGTGCAACGTAGTCTTTTTCTGGTAGTAGGCAGAGATCACACTGTCTTCTTAGTTTGATATTCCCTTAATATTCTAGGATTGGTAGAGTAGTTGACTTTTTGTGTATAAGTTTTGTGGTTAAGCAATGATAAAATACAAATTACAATCATCAAAACTACCTTTTATGTTAAGGAATTCCACAGTCACAGATGTATCATCAAATGGCCCGGTCTCCAACCTCTGTTAGCTTCACTTGATTTGTTATGATTTTTCTTGTTTTTAGGGATCTTGTTTTTAGGAAGCTAGTTGTATGCACATTGATCTTTTTGTCCTCTGAAGAAATGATTCCTGCAGCTGTAACTGCACATATGCCAGCTGCTGGTCTTTCATTTTTAGTGGGCTAGTCCATTTCTAAATCTGGACAGCAAATAAGGATCTTTAAGATGTAAGGTCATGTTTCAAATGCTTCTTAAAACATTCCAAATGATACTGAAGTGGCATTCACTATTTTCATGGCATTTGGGATAATCTACTGGATTCTAAGGGACACTTTTTATCAAGTAAACAATTACACTGCGTGATTAATATGTGCGTCAGCATCATTTGTTTTGGTCACAAATCACCTACTGTCTTGTTCTTATCCATTTTCTTGTTAGTGGGAAAGAAATTTTTGGTGTAGCTTTAAGAACTCTGGGCTGGAATTCAAAAACAATATGCTTAGGATTTTTTTTTTTCTGTATCAGCTAGGAGGAACCCTTTGTTTTTTCTTCAGTGATGAAATGCAATAGATACATCTTTGCATATATATTTAACTTTTGAAAGTTATTTCTTATCGGGATTTTCGGGGACCGGGATAACATAGAGATGTCACGGTGAAGGTTTATTGCTGAATCAGTCTCATTTTATTGAAGGGTGAGACAGGAGAGATGCTGTGAACTACATCTCTCATATCAGAAGCAGCAGCAGTTACAGTAGCAATAGCTAAAGCAGCAGCAGCGGCAGCTGCAGCAAGCGTGAAAGCCAATGCCAAAGTAGCCTAGCCCCCTAACAAGCCAGCCAGCCAGCCCCCCCTTATCTGCTACAAGGCCTTAGATACTTTCTTAAGCCAATAAGCAAATGCCACAAAGCTCACTACCACATTTGTACCAATCATCATTGTACATGTTCTACCACAATGTGTATTTTCTTATCCAATCATCGTATTGCTATTAAGGCCCATTATGCAGGCTTATATTGCTATATCTTAACTTTCTAAAAAACTCTATTATAAAGTTTATTACTAAACTCAAAACTATTTACTCTTTTACTTATCACTATTCTTATACTTAAAACATATTCTTACTTACTAAAAATATATTTCTACCTTTATAAAACATATTTCTTTTAAAACTACAAAACTGCGTTATTGCTTTAAATTGCAAAAGCTCATTGTTCTAACTCAGGCAGCCTTCGCCAAGGTCTCACATCGAAACATGTATCCATTTCTATCTGTTCAAGCACAATGGTGTTAATGTTCTCTGTCAGTGCCTGCAAGTTCTCTGTAACTTCATTTCCCACAATTTCTAATAGTGATATGCAGCTGGCATTTTTGCACATGAGTCTCCAGACGGTCCAACTTGCTTTTAAATGGAAGATTTAGATGCTGACTTTTCTGTGAGCTAAAACACAAGTCAGCCTAGTACAGTAGTTGGGCCATAGTAGTTGGGTATCGTAAGTAAAATTTTACATTAAAAGTATACCTAATTTCAAACTATGTTTTTTCTGGCCTAGTGAAGAATTTGTTTCTGTGGGTACTGATTGGCAGGCTACATTAAAAAGTCCTTTTTTTTTTTTCACTCCATTTCCCCTTAATCTCTTCTATACGTTCACTTACTTGATTTTTTGTGTGTGTGNTTTAAATTGCAAAAGCTCATTGTTCTAACTCAGGCAGCCTTCGCCAAGGTCTCACATCGAAACATGTATCCATTTCTATCTGTTCAAGCACAATGGTGTTAATGTTCTCTGTCAGTGCCTGCAAGTTCTCTGTAACTTCATTTCCCACAATTTCTAATAGTGATATGCAGCTGGCATTTTTGCACATGAGTCTCCAGACGGTCCAACTTGCTTTTAAATGGAAGATTTAGATGCTGACTTTTCTGTGAGCTAAAACACAAGTCAGCCTAGTACAGTAGTTGGGCCATAGTAGTTGGGTATCGTAAGTAAAATTTTACATTAAAAGTATACCTAATTTCAAACTATGTTTTTTCTGGCCTAGTGAAGAATTTGTTTCTGTGGGTACTGATTGGCAGGCTACATTAAAAAGTCCTTTTTTTTTTTCACTCCATTTCCCCTTAATCTCTTCTATACGTTCACTTACTTGATTTTTTGTGTGTGTGTGTGTGAAGTGGAACTGTTCTTTCTTTCCAGTCAAAGACTATGAAATTAATCTGGCGAATTAAATAAAATAGATTTATGATTATGTCTTCAGTGTTTCTCTTACATCTCTAACATTTCTTAAACTTTGCCTTTTGTCTTCTTCCCCCATTTTTACATCTCTTTTTCTCTTATGAAGTCTTGCTTTGGTAGTTTCAGTGGAGATAACATTGCATTTGTCATTAATACCAATTTTGAGACATATTTTAACAATAAAATAGTTGCTATGAGCAAAGTTTGAATATATTTGGAGGTCTTAGCACACTCAAGAAAAAGCCTAAATGTTTTTGTGGCTCATGTTGGGGATCTGAAAGTTCACTTATGATGCCATTTACTCTTTCTCAGCTAACAGCTGCTCAAGATGATATTGCCAGTTCTACAAGCTTTTCTTATTTTTCCCCCTCTTGATCTGTTTGGTATTTATAATAGAATTTGCCTAATTTATTGTTAATTCTCCACTGGCAACTTCTGATGGAGTTTTTAGTGAACAGTTGGAAGGAAGTTGGAAGCTTGATAGATTCTATATGATAAATTCTACTTTATTTGTATTCTACAGCTGCAAAGATTGTAAAGAATTTCTTTGGGGACTGTGGTTTTTGTTGAGCAATAAGCAATATGCTTGTGCTCCTTTAAGGAAAATTCCACATAGTTGTTAAATATGGAAGATATATGTAACTACTGTTACAGAAGTACAAGAAAACATAAGGAAACAAAATCTCTTCTACAGTGTTTTCATTCCAAGCAAATTTATGCAAAACCTGTCAGTGAAAAAACAGGTAGAAAAGTCATGATTCAGATGTAAACGTAGAAATTTCCAAAGCTATGAAATTGAATTGTTGCTCTTGCTCACAGCTATTGTGATTTTTTTTTTTGCATCTGTTTGGAAGGTTTTCTTTACTATATTGGCAGTGTTTTGCTTGGAGAGAAAACTTATTCTTGGAGGCGTAAGTTGGCAGCAATCTCTTCCTTTTAAATGTTCAAAGCCTTGACCCTTCTTTACAATTTTGTTCTGTTGTACGGAAAGTATTATAATCAGTTACATTAAAAAAAACTTTTAGATAATAGTGGACTGAAAGAAATTTTCAGCAGTTAGGTCTCTGTTTTATTGCTGATTTGAATGTGGGCTGTTTATCAGAGGGGAGAAAAAAAAGTCATTGCAGGGAGGCAGCACTGTATTGGAATGTGAGTCAAAACCGTGGTATAAGAGTACTGATGTACAGTCTTTACAGCTGTTCTGAATTGTTGCTGTAAGCACAATTCTGTTTGTGTCAGAAATAATATGCTGCAAACCACTTCTCTCCATAGTGGTTACTTTGTGTAGCAGTGTTAGAACTATATGCTCAACATTGCTGTTGTTAAGCTAGGTAAAACAGATTTATGTGTTGGATACTAGAGCTAGTTCTAAAAGGTGCATTTAAAAGGTATTACTGTGAGTTGTGTCCCAGCTCCTTCCCATTCAGCAGTAGCAACCATTACGCTTTTGCATTTTTGCTGAGTAGTTTTACTGTGAGTGGAAACATTACTTCTTCTGTTCCACTTACTCCTGGCTTTTACAGTCACTTGATTTGGTGAATATGGGAGCATTGTTTTTAGTATAGGTACCTGTAATCCAGAATTCTAACAGCTGTTACATATTTTTGGAAGGTTTATTTTGTTTTATGATATTCTTTCTTTGCTAGCTACAAAATCACAGAATGGCTGAGTTTGAAAGGGACCTCTGGAGATTAAGACTTTCACAGAATATTCTGAGTTGGAAGGGGTGCACAAGGATCATCAAGTCCAACTCTTAAGTGAATGGCCCGTACAGGGATCAACAGTGGCGTTATTAGTACCATACTCTAACCAACTGATGTAATCTCAGATTGTCTAGACCAACATGGTATTCATGAGGGTCAAGAGTAGGGTCAGCTACAGCTGGATACTCAGGATCTTGTCTAGGCAGGTTTTGACTGTCTCCTGGAATGCTGACCTCTCAAATTCTCTGGGCAACTTGTACTGGTATTGGACCACCTCACAGTAAAATAGTGTTTCTTATGTTTAAATGGAAATTTCTTAGACTTCAATTTGTGCCCATTGCCTCCTATCCTGTAACTGAGGACCACTGCTTCATCTTATTTATTCCTTCCTTCAAGTATTTATGCACATCGATCAGATTACTCTGAGCTTTCACTTCTCCAGGCTGAACAGTCCCAGGTTGCTTTTGTCTTGTGTCAGGTGCTCCAATCCCTTACAGTCTTTGTGGCCCTTCACTCAGCTTGCTGCATTATGTCCCTGTCCCTCCTACAGTGGGGAACTTGGAGCTGGATATTTCTCCCCAAGTGCAGAGAAAGGATAATCACCCTCTTCCTACTGGTGGCATTGTTCCTAATGCATTCAACTTCCTTTATCCTTTCATTATAGTGGGGTTTGAGAGAGGTTGAGGGTTTTTTGGATGCAAGGGCTGTTCTAGCAAGATGTTACCTTGTAGTGTATGTCAGCTTAAGTTGATGTTATGAAAATATCTGAATATCTGAATTTTATTCTATTTGTTAGTTTAGAATGACAGAGAGGGAGTCTGAACAATGGGCTATTGCTCATTTGCACCTGGAGTAATCTTTGAATAATATGTTGGTAAAGGAGAAGAATTGAGTAATATGATTAAGTGAGATTTCATTCCTGAAGATGCTGGTGATTTTTTTAGTGTGTTCTGGTTTTGCCATAGTTTGTCACTGGGCTATAGGGTGACTGATGTAATGGTTTTATTATTTACTTGAAATATTTGGTCTGAAGTAGTAAATGAACAGATATGTCAAGGACACTTTAGTCATTTGTCCCACAGAAATCAATCAGAGAATAAACTGTTTTGTGATGTAGTATTGCTTAAACTTTAAACATAAATAGACACGTTTGTCTTAACTGAGATAATGCCGCAATATAAGAAGGATATAAATCTGTTAGAAAGTGTCCAAAGAGGCCGTGAAGATGGTGAAGGGTCTAGAGGGGAAGCCATATGAGGAGCGGCTGAGGACACTTGGTCTGTTCAGTCTGGAGAAGAGGAGACTGAGGGGGGGACCTCGGAGACCTCATTGCATTCTACAACTTCCTCAGGAGGGGACGTGGAGGAGCAGGCACTGATCTCTTATCTGGTGACCAGAGACAGCACCTGAGGGAATGACTTGAAGCTGTGTCATGGGAGGTTTAGGTTGGATATTAGGGAAACGCTCTTCCCCCAGAGGATGATTGGGCACTGGCACAGGCTCCCCAGGGAAGTGGTAGCAGCACCAGCCTGACAGAGTTCAGGAAGGGTTTGGACTATGCTCTCAGGCACAGAGTGTGATCCCTGCACAGTTAGGAGTTGGATTTCGATCTTTGTGGGTCCTTTCCAACTCAGAATATTCTATGATTCTATGGCTATTCTGCTACAAAAACTGGTTATAGAAATGAGTCCTTCTTGCAGGCAGAATTGTCTTAAATGTCAGTCAAACAATATGATGCCTAGTGTAAGTGGACTAATATGTTATTCAGTCTTGTAATTAAAAGCTTTTAAACAATGAGAATTTTGATATCAGTAAGGAAAAGGGAACTTTAATAAAAGTATTGTATGTCAAAATTTGTCAAATTATTCTAAGTAAGAGATATTTTCAGTGTAAAAATTACGTTTTGTTGCCTTGTAACATTATTGCACTGCTCTAATTTCTGTACATTTTCGCAGTTCCAGGGTGCCTCATGGTGGCTTTGCCCATATAATGGGTGGCAGTGGATTGCAAAATTTTACTATTGCTGCTGTACCATATACTGCAAATCTCTTACCAACATCAAGCACATGGTATGTTAACTATTCCCATTAAAATATCTTAAAACCAGGGCTTTTTCATGTCCGTCCCAGTCAAAAGTACCATTCTTTTGAATATTGAAAGATCCAAAAGAAATTTAAACAGTTTCTGCAGTATTCACTCTCCAGCATGAAAGTGATGGGTTTTATCCCAAATGATGTTACATTATGTTTGCTCATTGCTTGTAACTTGAATTTGTCTAATTAAAGGTAGTGAAATTAATGAAGGAATATTAAAGTTAAATTATTGTATTACAACTTACTGAAGTGAAAAAACAACTTAATTTCCTGCAATATATTCAAATGCTCAGTGGTACTGTAAGTCAGCACAGGCTTGTTTTCTTCCATAAATGTGATCTCTTTAGGGGTTTTAATCAGAAATCTTTACTGTTGATTTTTTTTGCTGAACTGTGGTGTCCTTTTCTTTTCAGTATCAACATGCTCAAGTTACCTGAATACCCAAGTAAAGAAATCCTGAAAGACAGGCTTCTTGTGGCATTGCACTGTGGAAGCTATGGTTACACAATGGCATAATGACGTCTAGAAAACTCCTCTGACTGTTAATGTGCAATTTTGAGTGGCAGAAGTAGTTTTGGAAACTGTCAGTAGAAAAGCATCTTACATGCTGCAGCCCACTGGCAGGGCTGAGCTTCAGAATTGGCACAGGATCATCAGCTTTCCCTCCATTATTGTGTTGTAAAGGTAGCTTTGATACCATCATAACAAACTTCTCATATGCTGTATTTTCATTTTTTAAAATTACAGATCTGTATGGACATCAGTTTACCTGCTTTTCGTTATTACTTCAATCTGAGAAAGTTTGTCAGAATCTCTTTCCACAGTTTGCATTTGATTTTCAACTATATGGTTGAATGACATTTGCATTTCAGTTTACTTTGCACTCAGATGGAATACTGCAAATGAAAAGAGTTGTACTTTATACCTTGTTGCATGTGAAAGTGCCATTTATTTTTGCAGACGACTACAGAAAGTTCAATTGGAATATTGTACAGTAAGACGGAGCTGATGTATTTTCCATTTCTTTGCTTATTAACAGAAAGAAAATTTTATAACTTTTTAGTATTCTAATGTATATAGTATGTAAAGATTGGATTGTTATGACTGGAAAAAACCAACAAATTGAGTTTATCTAGTTTATATTAGAATTTACACTATATTCTACTAAATATTTAAAGTATGTGTGACTTTATAGTCAACTTGCAGTGTAAAATTTGTAAATATTGTTTAAGATCTATATCCATTATTTGAATGCCTTTACTCTTGACATAATTGTATGTTCATAAGGTATTAATTACATATTTTAATATTTTAACCAGAATCAGAATGTGACAAGTTTGTGTGTCTCTGTGGGCAAATTATTCTTTTTTCTATCAGGATTTTATTAATCTTGCTATAATTTAAGTTGTCATGGAAGCAGTATTTGAGAAGTCATTGTCAGTGTATGGATGGACATAAACAGATGCGCTAGAAAGGAAATTGAGCTTATGAGGTTAACTGACAAAACTACGATAGTTAGAATCTCGTGTCAAATTTTATATAGAATTAGAATATGTTACACTACTAATATCCAGAAATACACAGCAAGAACTCAGCAGCATTTGGTAAGTAGCTGCACGTTTTGGGGTCGATGGTGGTGTTGCATAACTGCTTGTCTAGGGACCGTGGAGTAGGCCTACATCATTGTTTTGATTCAGGCTAGGAATGTTTTTTTGTTGGTGGTATGTTTTTTCAGTTGAGGGTGTGTTTTTTCTTGGTAAATTAATCTGCTTATCCCTGCTTGTCATGCTTTTGCTTCAGAGAATGCAAACTGGATTCTGTCCTTATGAAACTAAACAGAAAAAATTGATAAAAAAATGTACCAAACACTAATGGATGAACATCAAATTTATGTCTGCAAGGCTTAAGTGATCTGAAGAGGTGATCTGAAGAGTTCACAAATTAATGTGGTCATAGGAAACCCATCAAACGTGCAAATTTTAAGGTTCAGGTCCGCAGCAGAAACTGTTTCCTACTGATCCTTTGGTGTTTTCCTACACTAAGTGCTAATACATGTATAGCCTAAGTTCCCCAGCTGATTAGTCTAGGCTGCTTATTTAGTACTGGTTTTTTTCAGATTTTATTTATTTTAATCTAAAGCATACATAACCTCTCTGGGGAAGTGAGAGAGAAATCCATGGACCATCTGATTCAGTCTTGCCACAGTAATTTTCTTCTGGACTAAGCTTTATACATGAACTTACTAGCTTCATTTCCTTTTTGGTTCTGTTGGTGCACATGTTGTATAAATGTTGGTTCAAATTCTGAGGCAGAGTCTGTGGCTGCAGCATGAGGAGAATACCAGTTTTCGGTAGTGGAAAGAGCAGACTTCCAGCAGGACAGTCCAGGGAAAGCTGCTTGGCAGTTGCTTCAGTCAATGGGGAGATGCTATTCCTCTCTGGCAGGAAGCTCAGGCTACTTACATAGGTTAGATGTTTGAGGCTGTGTGGGGTTTTAACATTAAATCCCAGTTACCTTGGATTCTTTGGTGTAGCAAAAGTACTTTGCTTTCCTGCACAGCTGGGCTGTGCTTGGTTCCCTGGTTCTATTGCTTATTTTATTACATGCTTCTGCAAGGTAGGTCGAGAGGAGGACAGTGGTTTGAGCAGTATGAGGTATTTTTCAGGCGTTGGGTATTTGTTTTCTTTATGTAAACTGAGATTTTTGTCTTTATCTAAGGTTTTACTGTAAATAATGTTGTTCTTAACGGCTGTGCAATCTGTGATTTTTTTTTTCCATTTCACATGTTTTATTTACAGTAATGTACAGCAGTTTCCAGGAAGCCTCAACCTTGCATGCTCCTGCAGTGTTCAAAATAAGTCATGCTGCAAGGCTGAGTGAAGACAAAAAAGATACTGGTTTGGTTTTTTTCCACTTCTATATTATACTATAGGTGACAACAAGCTGAATTTGGTCTCAAACAGTTCACCTAAAATGCTTGGCAGCTGGTTTTGAAATGTAAAGGAGAGCAGAGTTTTAATGTTCTCAACAGTTTCCTATGACAGATCTCCCTGTTAGAGCCTCACAATGGTAAAGCAGATTATTCTTGCTGCCTCCGTGCCCATGTTACTCATGTCCCCTATGACGTATCTTGTACGATTTCTTGTAACATTTGCACTCCTTACCCCCGTAATGGATCAGAATGAAATTCCTCTAAAATCCTCCTGTAATAAGAAAGCATGATGTAAATATGTAGATAATGAGAAGAGAGCTCTTGATACCAGAGTCTTGGTGTAACATCAGCCTTGTTATTGCATGTTTTGAACAGGGCTTTTTTCTGCTGAAACTGAACAGTGCTGTTGTCTGCAGCTGACCATGTGAAGTTAGTGGGATTTAATTACTGCATTGAAAGACTGTTTTTAGGACACCTGTGCCTTATTAGCAACGGGGTATGAAAAGCCTGTAGAGAAACTATAACTTAATATAGCTTATAGTTTAGAATGATTAATTGGTTTATATTTGTTCTCTCCCACTGTGCCAGAACAAGGCAGGGTGAGTGTTTTATCTCAGAAAGAACAGAACAGATGTCTTGTCAGATCATAGATCATGAGTGCTCATTAGCTTTTATTATCTTTATGAAATGTTAGATAGGAAAGCCTAGTTTTTGGTGCTTGAAAATGTGTTGTGCATCTAATGTTGCAAAACCATTAAAACCATAAACTGTGAAATGCAGCTTAATGACTTCTACTGTATGTTCTATAGTCAAATAAGATTGAAAATGGAATGAGAGGAAGAAGGTGGTTGGCCTGAATTTTCCAGAGACTTAGACTTCCATGTGTACAGTAGAAAAAAATATTAGGAACACCTCTGCTTTAGAAATTATGGGCAAATCAGTAGTTTGTATATGCAGCTATTATTACTGAGAATTTTTGGTATGTCCATGGAAGAGCATTTGTCTAGTTAAGAAGTAAAATCAGCCAACTACTAAACTGATGCTAAGAACCAAAGCTTTAAATCAACTAGATTAAACCTCCTCAGGGATTCTTGAGTTGTAAAGATAAGTGCTTTTCAAGTCAGAACATCTGTTTTTATCCAGACTAACTGTAGATAATCATACAGCTGATAGACTAGAGACTGTGATATATGTTTTATAGACACACTTGTCAATTCAAAAACATTTTTACACTCTTAAGGACAATAACAGAATTAACGTACTTCTGTGGGACTAGCTGTAGTTTAGAAGCAGTAGGAATCACCACATACAGAGGCCCAGTACAAGGTTACTGACTTAGGTTAATTCTAAGGTTAACCTAAGGTTACGGGCTAGTTTCATTTGAAAATAGCTCTATGCATTTAGGTAGATAGAAGCATTTCTAATTATGTGTGTAAAGCAGTATTTCTAGTTTCAGTTTTAAAAAATCTGCATGTATTTCAAACTAATAGAATATATTAATAAAAATTGAATTAAGATAGAATGCACCTTTAACTTGGATTTAAAAGTGGCATTATTATTGCATGTCTTTCCATACATGATATATAATTTAGTTGGAGAACATTATTTTTTAAGTGCTTACTTAATATGCTTGAAATGCTACAGATTAGGTTCAAAGGGCTGCAGTGGTCCATTGAAATATTTCCTCTGAAATCAGTGTCATTTGTTTGTCAATCAGTGTTAAAAAGTCTCTCATCAGAAACATTTCGGTCTCCTTTTTTTATTAATTACCTTATATCAATAGATTTTCTCTTATATCAGAGCCCTCTCAGTTTTGCACCCAGATTTTTCCTGATCTTTTTCTCTGAATGTAATGTGTAACCATTGGTAGGAATAGCAAATAACATCCCTATATGTGTGTCAGTTTTTTTCCATGGGAAATTGTTTTAAAAAAATAAAATAAAATAATATGATTGGAAACTGGTTAATGCCAGAAGTGCAGAAGTTGAGCAGGAGTGCAAACACTATGAAGGGAAGTGTCCCTGAGCTCACTGTTTGCAGCTGTGTATACTTGCTGCATTAAGTGCTTGTGACATTCTGTGCCAAGAGTTCAACTATTCAGTTTCATACAACGCCAAGTGATTCATTGGGATTATTAGGATACTCCTGGGATAGCTTCGCCGTACTGATTGCCTCTGACATACCGGTTTGCTTAGATTAAAAAGCAATTGTTGCTGTCTAGTCAAATTTATAACCCTTGGTAAAAGGAAACTGAACCCTAGTGCTGTCCAGTATATAAAAACACCTTTGGTCTACAAATTACATGGATTGGAAAGAAAACTGAATACTTGAAGAGTTGTACTAGTTAATATACACAGGGCAAAGATTTTGCAGGTATCTAATGGACAGCTTCTTCGTGCTAGTAAGTTTATTCTGACATATTTAGGTGAATGTATAAGCACTATTTTAAATTAATTCTTCTAATTGCTGTCTTTATTTCTACAAAGTGATGCAGCTATTGATTGGTATTTGGATGCCTGTGGATGTGCCAACAGTATGGGTTTTTGGTGCATGTCAGCTAAAAGATGGGATTGTACTATGGGGAATCTAAATTTTTTATTAGATTAGGTCTGGAGAGGTGGCCTGGAGACAACTACTGTGCTTTACCCCTGATTTGTGGGACATATTAGTGATGTTCTTAGGTATAGGACCATAAGCAAGAGAAAAGAGAAAATAAATGGTAGAGGCACACTTCTGAAAGTGAAGAGTATCTTCAGGAAAGAGGTGAGTCGTGTTCTGAGTATAAATGTGGAATAACAGGGGTGTTTTGAGAACAGATATGTCATTCAGCCGGCAGATGGGAAAAGTGCCTGGGCCTCTTGGAGATGTGATCCTTTTTTCTTCCCTACCTGGTCTGAAGGCTGCAGTCTGCTGCTGTTGCAGCTGGGAAGACTGGTTGGGCTCAGCCAAGAGGGTTACTGGAGAATGGTGAATTTTCTTTTTTATGTCTGATGCTAGCTCAGAATGAGCCAACTGCTGACTTGTCATTTTGGTATATCCCCCCCACCCCATGCCTTAAGGTAGATTTTTTGGCAGTGTTTGCTAAAGCAAGTTAAGCTTCTGCTGAAGGGGCACCAGTCCACATTGTGTGTGAGAAGGGGCTCCCTTTCTGTGCAGGTGAGATAACACAGTGGCATGAGTAGCTGCTGAAATATGTCTCCAGTTTAGGAAAACTCCAAATGTAGACTCCATGAGCAGGACACATGGAGGTTAATAGTCATATCTGTGCTTTTGGTCCTTAGCCAGTTGACAGAGTTTTGAAATGCACCTTAATTATATTGCTTGTTTGTTTTGGAAATAGTCTCTGTGTGTCTTTGTTTAGGTTGTGATTCTTTATGGAAATGTTTTTATTGTAGCGTATTTAGAATCGGCATCTTCAGTATTGACTGGATTGTGGCAATTTAAGAACTTAGACCAGACAAACATACTTTCAGTCTTTGCTATTCGTTACAGTTTCTGTGTATTGTGTGACAATTTTCTGTATCTTCACTGCTAACGCTACCAGAGAAATGGACTGAAATAATAGAAATGTATGAGTGAACAACTGTGATAAACTTTGATGTAAAGCTATGCTTTCTGTAAGGTGCATTAATACTTTGGTTAAAAGTGTCTAAAAGTCCAGCAGTGTGTAATTACAGCTCATAGCAATGTGCACTTAGTGTGTGTGAAGAAAAGGTTTTTGTTGCTGTCTTTCACAGAAAAAAACCACCAAACAAACCTTTGGCGGTGTCTTGCCCTGCTGGCCTGTAAGTTTTGTTTCTGCTTCTCTCTCTGTCTTGTTTCCAGTACCAAGCTTCTCAGTTACTCAGTCTTGACTGGTTTGATGTGAGTTCACCAGGGGCTTTTGCTCTGTCATGTATCTTTGTGCTTAACAGACAGCAAAGTTCAATGGACAGGCAGATGACAGGGAGACTGCTGCAGCTCGTGTTTGATGTCTGCGTCTGCCACTGACCCCCTTTGTAACCTCAGTGAATCCCTTTGTGCCTCTGTGCATAGGCTGCGCTGTTGCAGTTAGACTGTAAACTTCTGAGGGAAGGAGACAGCCTCTGTGTGTCTGTGTGACGCCATGCAGAGCAGATGAGTTTGGCAGGGATATGTGGAAGTGTCCAGACGTAGTGTCTGTATTTTTACCCAGAGTTTAGTTCTGTTCCTTGGGGACCATCCTTGAGTCGGGTCTCAGGAGTGTACTTGCTCTTCTGATTCGCCCATCCTGCTGAGCCCTTCTGGCAGCTGGAGCAAACTGGAGCAGATGGCTGTCATAAACTTGTGCTTAGGGAACTTTGCTATCTTGAAAATGCTGTTTAGTGCTCACCAGTCACAAATTTTGAAAATGGTAACAGAAGGGCTTGGGATCAACCAAACTCTCTCCAAGGCTTGCTTCAGCTTCAGTGTCTTGTCCTTCCCTGTTGCCGTGACCGTATGCTTGGTAAAGTGTGGGGGAGTATGTTCATTCCTGTGGTCTGAAAAGCAGTCATGTCTATAACCAGTGAACTGGTGGGGATGCTCCATACAAGTGTCACTTAGGTTCTTCAACTTGCCCTAGAAGCACCATCTTGTCAAGTGCCTTCACAGCCTTGATGCTGGAGGCTTTTACAGCCAGACACTGATGGTCTGAATGGGGAGGTGCTTCTGATAAAGGCGGGAAAAACCCATGGTTTAATGCTGATTCCTTAACTTTGAGATAAATAAGGATCTCAGTGTCGCTTTCCAGTTTCTGGCAAAGTTGAAAAGTTGCTTTTGTGCAGTAGGAGTTAGGCAGTAGTAGGATATGGCAAATCTTACTTTCTCCTTGAAGCAGAATTGAACTTAATTTTCAGAAACCTTAATGGTGAGTGTCATGCTCCTCTTATTTGGGTCTTTTTCTTTATGCATTCAACATCACCTGGCAACTTCTGTCCCAAGACTAACCACCTAAAATTGAACCCATCCCAAAAGTCCATCTTGTGTCGATCCTACCTTTTTTCTATATGTACAAGCTCTCACTAGTGCAATCTATACTTTCAGTCTGCATTTTTTTTCTGTTATGTAAAGACTCTAATCTGGACCTTCAATACATTTTTGCTATGAATATGATTTTTGCTTTAATAAAATAAAGCCCTGTGCACTTGTATCTTTTTAAAGTGAGCAGTTATGTATATGAAAAGACTTAAGATCTGTGTTTGAAGTAGGTGGCACTTAAAGAAAAAGCCAACAATTTGGGGAACAAGGGTGGGGAGTTCCTTGATTTTTCCAGAAATCTGCTGGTCTCTTCAACCAGAGTGCTATACTCCAGCTCTACAGAGATGCTGCCTTTTTAAAACATACCTTATTTTTCCTGTGACTGTGGAATATTAGATCTTTAAGTTTCATGCAATTACCCTCCCCTTCAGACAAACCAAACTTCACAGCATCAGGAAGGCTTCTGAGCAGGATGGAAGGCAGGATAGAAAGCAGTAAACCAGCAAAGAATCTGCAGGGTCTGAAGGTCTCCAGTTTTGAAGGTGACATAGTTGTGTGGTGATTTATGCCAAACATCAACTCCTACTATCCCTAAAAAAAGGAGTGCCAAGTATCTAAAATATTTCCATTGATTTTTCTGCCATAGGACAGCTATTTACTCTGATCCTGGACCATAAAGCTGTGCTAGTTCAGTATGTCTGAACCTGCTTAAGTAAGGGAACTTAATTATTTTGACATTTTTATCTGATTTCAATCTTCGTAGGATACCAGGTCTTCCAGCTGCCAAAGGCCAAGCTAAATGTGGGATATCCTGTTCATCATACTCATGTAACGTGGTGGGTAAGGGGAGGTCCTTATTTGGAAACCTTTGCTGAGATTCCAAAGGCTTTTAACTTTTGGGCAAAAGCATAATTTTTATCAATGACTCGTTTAAGAAAATGGTCTCTTGCTTGTAAATTGGTATAAGTTGCTGGAATGGGAGGATCATACAATATGCTTCTAATGAATAGTATTTAATACAGAGTTAATTAGTCTAATTTCTCTTTCCTCTGATGAATTTATTATTTGTATGTTAGCCTTTTTTTGTAGACAGCTGTCTATGGGAATTTGACCTTTGAATAACATGCTTTGTCATTTCCTCCCATTTTTGATTTCTTTTTATTGCCAAACTGCTAAATTTACATTCTGAGCAGTGGTTTATCTCAGTCTTTACTGAATTTAGGTAATACAAATGAGGACACACACCTTTCAGGAGCCTTTTGCTCTCTTTAGATTCTCTTTCTCCATGTATAAGACCACCTTGAAATACCAAAGTTAACACCTGCCCTACACTATGTATTTTCATATATAGTCTTGTGGAGTTCTTAAAATTCTGAATTTTAGAGGAGCATATGTTCCTGCTTATGTTGTCCTAAGACGGTATTTCCTCTTTATTGCTGGATCTCAGTTGTGGTGGGAAAAGGCTCTGATCAGCAGTCTTCAGGGAAAACATCAGTGTTTTGACAAGACATTTCTTCTGCTACTTATCACAGGGTACCTAGGGCAAACTGGGGAAGAAGTTTCCACAGAAATGTGGTGTGCACAGGCTGCTGAATGCATAATTTCTTTGTTTCAGAGCTGGGGCTGCAAACGTTGCTCAAATGTGTCAGTAAAACAGCTTTACTTAAAACAGGATAAAATTAATGTCTTGAGGGAGAAGCCTGATGGGCAAATAGAGGCACTGTAAGAACTGTTGAGGCCTCTTTGGATGCATCGACAAGAACAGGCTCCTTTGATTTCTAATTGTTTGCAGAAACTGCAGGAGGGCTGCTGCAATGCTCACCTGAGGCTTGCCAGCTCTGGGATGTGCTCCCCCTTTCTCCCCAGCCTCGGTGGCTGCAGCTGCCCTTCTCTCTCTGTTGCTTTTTCTTTTCTCCCTCTCCTCCTCCCTCTCTCATCTTTCCCTGCTTTTCTATTGATGGGGAGAATTACCCTTCCATTTGTCACAAAGAAAGCAGGTCAAAAAGAAAGAACTCTGTTTTGTGAATGCTTTAGTTATATTAAATGCTTTAGTTATATTTTTTGCTCTGCATCAAATCTTAATTACTTCCTGCCACCAGAAGAACCAGTAGACTGAGATGTGCTCCACCATAGCCCCCTCAGCTGGCTCCTCTTGCTTGTTTTGTGTGTGTATGAGGCTGCTCTCCCTGCACATACACCAAGCACATGCCTGTATCAGCCTTGAAAAAATGTTTACAATAAATTTTCCTTTAGCTTTCACAGCTATTTCCAGTTTTCTTGAGCAGCTCTGATTATTAGGACATGCTTTAAAGGTTGGCACATATTAGAAAATGCAGCGAGGAAGATGATGGTGATGTTGAGGACGCTCTGAGACCCTTGTCATAGGGTAAAAACAGGAAAGTTTAATACAAGTAGTCAACTCTGAACAGTTAATGAAGGTCAGCTAAAATTAAACTCGAGGCAGGAGTCACTTATAATGCTTCTTGCTCCAATCTTGCTGTGGTCTTGGTAGTATTCAGTCATTACACCATGTTTCCCAGCTGAACTTAAAAGGTAACACCATCCTTCCCACCCCACAGCATCTCCTAAAGAAAAGGCTTTGTGGTAAGTGTTCTGACATTCATTTTATGAGAAAAATCTAATTACTAATTACAGAGAGAGAATAATCTAAAAATCTAATTACAGAGAGAGGATAAATCCGTAGCAAGCACAGGTGTTTTTTGATGTTCTTGTGGTTTTCTTTTTTTTTTTTTATGTAAATTGCATCTAAGTGAAATTGAATCCATCTTACTCACCTCAAACCTGGTAAGTCAGGGTGATTCCTTGTACTACCTGGATTTGGGTTTGACTGCAAAGCTGATATGAATTGAGTGGTGGTGCCCTGGCCATGTCGCTTTGAACACTCTGCCTAATGCAAATCCTAATATGTTGATGTGTAACAGTTCTGTGTATTTACTGATGTGTGACCATGCAGGCAGTATTTCTGATCTAAGCACTGACCAGTGCTGCTTTTTACACTCAGTGAGATGGTAATGGTCAGCAGTAGATAAGATTCGAATAAGCCTGTGGGACAAGTCTATCGAAACTTTATGGAGACTGTGGGATTCTTCTCAGAAAGCAAAGGCCATAAAATTTATCGATGCTGCAGTTACATTCTGCTGCCTCCTACCACTACCCACCCTGCAGCTCTATTGCTGGCCATAAAATTAAGTTATTTTGTCACTTGTGGTTATTAATTTTAACTTAAGCATAGTAAGTTTAATGCAGAGATATTTACCTACTGTAAATTTGTCTCCCATGAAACAAGGGGGCACTAACTTTGCAGACTTATGGAAAAGGTATCTGTTTCTGTTAAAAATAATGCAAACTGCAGGTTAGGACATCTTGTAGAGTAAGTGTATATACTAAGAATCAATAAGCATTTTATTAGTGCCTGGAGATTGTTTGACTATAAAGAAATTTTTTAAAAAAATCCAATTGCTATAAAAAGATAAAAAAGTTAACCATCTGCTTCACTTTAATTTAAAATCTTGTGTTTAATTTCTTCTTTGTAGGTAACAAATTTCTGTTACTTTGCTGTAATGTTGGGGCTTGGAAGAAAGTGGCTTTAAATTATGGCTTTTATTTATTCAAACATATTGTTGGCATTGTAGGTTTTACAGTTCCTGTAAGAAGTTTGAAAAATATTTCTTGCTACACTGAAAGAGAACAAAATTCAATTTAGAAATATAATTTCCTACCACTAAGACACTCGATAACTTGGAAGAGATTAATAGAGCCTTATGACAGAGACTTGATTTAAAACAGGAGATTAACACTGCTTTATCGGCCCATACCACAAGTGAATTAGCTCGAGAAATCTGTTTGAAGTTGCTGAGTTGTCTGTTAGAAAAAGGTCTCTGGATATTTATTTGATCACTGCTGAGTACTTGCTATAGGTTTGTCTATCTGACAACATAGGAACAAACTTCACACCAGCCATGCTTATTTTACGGTAGAATGTTTTATATTATTCATTGTTATCTCACAGGAAGCTGGAATGGTTTGGAGGTCAGTTATTGGCTCAGGGGGATAATTTTTAATAAACTAAGTTAAAATTATCAAACAGAATTACAGTGATTTTCTGATTTCATTGATACTGAAAACAAACAAACAAAAAAAGCTTAAGCAGTGTTTTAATGGGAATGGTTCTTTCCCTACACTTGTTGTGAATCTTATTTTTATCAGCAAAAGAAGCTTCATTTCCTGTCCTACGTATAGAAGTGTTTATCTTTGGAGCGCATTAAAGGTGTTCAGAAGCTGGGCCTGACAGGTTGATAGATATACAGATGTACCTAACTAACAGAGGGAACTGGGAGCTGATGTGCCGGGGCTGCAGCTGACCGCTGGTCCAGTTTGGCATTCCAGGTCTGCTTCTGATATAAATTATATCGGCACTAAATGAGAGGAAAAAAAAAAGTGTATGGCACTCAATCCACTCCTGTCATTTGGCAGCTGTGCTCTATATCTGAAGATACAAATGCCAAATTAACTGGTAGTCCTTAAGATCCTATATGCTTTATTTGGAGTAAAGGAGAAATTGCGTCAGGTGCATAAATAATGTATGTGCCTGTGTATATGCACAAGATATGCATGTGTGCACACAAATGCTTTTTCCTCCAATACCTTTCAATTCTCTTGGAAAAATGCCTAAAGCAGCTGTGCTTGTAAGTTCAGCTAGTCCAAAATGAGGTCTGCATGATTTTGTGTAACTTTTAGTTTTTGTTTATCCTGGATTTGTAGCATCCAGGGTTTTATTTCTAAAGCTTTCTTCTAATCATTTTTGCTATGCTGACTATGCAAATGAGTCTGCAGAACTGTCCTTCTAAAGTATAGATTGGATGATTGTCACAATGATATGATTTTAACCCCAAGCTTGTGTTTGTTGCCCACAATAAGGTAATATGTAAAGGTACATTATCAAATGCTGCACTGCAGAGGTAAATGCAGATCATAGCATTTTGTATGCACTAGGTATGCAATGACAAATGCTTAAAAAGTGCCTTTTCTGGGTATCTCAAACCGCATCCTGTTTCTTTGGTACGGATAAGGATGAATAAGGCTGGTAAGGTGTGTACATTTTGCTGGTGTGAATGTCTGCATTTCATAAAGCCAAAAGAGGGTACCTGTGGTGGGCAGAGTGAAGTGTGGATGGGAGAGCAGCATTTATGTGCAAACAGCTCAAAGCCTTTTCGTGAGAGTCGTCTTAGGGAAGAGGGAAGGGGAAAGTCCTCTCTGCTTCCAGGCAGGAGCAGCGGGCTTTGCCCCATTTCCTGCAGCATGGGCGTGAAGTTCTGCTCATCACAGCGAAGTACCAAACCAATATCATAACTTGCAGCTTGGGGGTCAGGACAGCAAGCTGGTTAAAAGGGGCTGACTCAGATAGCAATAGAAGAGAACTAAAAAAGGCTAAAAAAGGATTGCTGAGTGTGAGCAAATGATCAGAGACATAAGACCTGAACAATAAGGGACAGGTACCTGAGAAAATATTGTCCTTATTTGTTTTCATTTTAGGATTTCTCCAGACGTTTTGATTCACTTCAACAAAGGCTTGAACTACCTTCTTAAGCTTGATTGAAGCAGGCCTCAGTCTCTGAATGTTGCAAGGAGCAGGTGACAGCTATGTCCATCTTGACAAGGTTTCCACATCTATTTCTTGTGATGAGCTCACACACAGCCACAAAGCTCACACATAGCCAGGTTTACCCCCATGTAAAGGGCAAAGAGACAAAGTCCTATTACTTCAGGAAAGTTACAGTCAGTGGAGGTGTTACCTTGGGAACTCCCGAGGTTTCCTCTGTGCTCAGTTTCGAGGGGCATCCCTTCCCCTGTGTGCCATCAAGGAAACCGGTCACCATCTGGTCCAAAGTGTTTGTAAAGTTCATTGCTGCAGTAAATGTCATTCTACAGGAATACAAACAGGCTGTTGCTCTACTGCATTACTGGAGTATTCACACCAGTATGCCAAAAACTTGGAATTTATTAATGTGAGTAAAATTAAAATGGATATTTTCCAGCAGAAACCGCCTTGGCAGAACACTGGCTGTGATGCTGTTGGGGACACCTCTGACTTGCTATGGTGCCCACTGAGCCATTTGTTTGCTTGTAGGCAGAATCGAGAGACTGCCTGCTTTATCCTAGTTCCAGTCTGAACATAAAGTTCTATGCTATGTTCTCTTCTGACCTTTTGTATGGGAGGCCACAACATATATGGGTTTTTTTCAGGAGTTAACTATTTCTGAGCTATTAAAATACATTTTCCAGAAAAACTGTCAGCAAAGAGAGTTGAAGATCTGGAGATTCCGCCTTTTTCTTTACAAATGTGTTTTAATACTTAGCTGACACTCTGTATTAAAATCTTACAACTTACATATAACTTAAATTTATTTGGCTTCAACTGCTGTTGGAAACTTGACCATTCAATTAAATATTCCTTCTGTAAGGTGTGCTTTCCATGCCCATGGCACTTGGACACCATGGCCAAAATCCTCCTTGCCTCTAATTAATTCTTGAGACTTCTAAATAATTTGAACTCTGTGCTCAGTGTTGGGGAATACTCTTCAGTATTGGGGAGGACTATCAGTTTCCAGCTGTACATCCTTTCTCTCTTCCTATCTGTCCCACAACAGTCTCCTCAGACTTTATTTCACCCTTTGCAGTTTATCTGGGTTTGGTATTTTTTTGGTTTTTGTTTTCAGACTATGGACATGGGAGTTATAGCTAGTGTCTGATTGAATTTATGCAGTCCATATATAGGAAGCTTTTAACTTACTATTCCAATTTTTAAATAGCCAAAAACTGTGATAGCATTGATATGAATATAGATAAACAGAAATTCCAATGAGAAGTGTGAAAGAAAGAATTTGTTTACTTATTTTCTATAAGGCCAGACTATCAATCAAGTGTTTGTGCAGGTACATACACAGCATGGAAGGAAAATAGAAGGAATTTGGAGTCCACATGCAGCCGCAGACCTATGTCACTGGAACTGCAGAATTGTGCTGAGGTAGTTTGCATGACTGGATCTAGTGAAGGGCTCTGCATCCAATGATAGACTGGGAGAGTGATGCTTGATATACAGGAAAGCTGGACTGAGTTAGGAACAACTGAAGTTGACAGGGCAAACACCAGACTGTGGAATCACATGGCCTGCATCCAAGGGTGCCAAGCACTAGCTGATAAAATTGCAAAATCCTTCTCTGTCATCTTGGAAATGTGATGACAGACAGGGAACAGGACAAAGGCCAATGCCTTTTTAATGCCATTTTAATGAAAGGTAGGGAAGAGAATCTGGGGAACGGTTGACCTATCAGCCTAACCTCAGTTCTCAGGAAGGTTATGGAGCTTGTCTTCCTGGAAGCCATGTCCAAACACATGAAGGATGGGAAGGTGACTGGGAACAGCCAGCATGGATGTGCCATGGGCAAATTGTGCCTGACCAGTCTGCCACGTTCATGTAGCGGCGAGTAGATGAAGGGATTGCCATGGGGGATGTTTATGCTTTAATACTGTTCTGTGAGGTGCATGGGGAAAGAATGGCAGAGAAAAAACGCTGGCTGCAACAAGGGAAATTCCAAGTAGATATTAGAAATTTTTTTCCACCATGAGGGTGGTCAAACACTGTAACAGCCTGCCCAGAGAGGTTTTGATGTCTCTGTTCTTGCAGACATACAGACCTAGAACGTGGCTATGAACAACCTGATCTAGTTGATCTACTTTGAAAAGGAGGTCAAACTACTTGACATGTTGAGGTCCTATCCGTGCATACTTGGTATTTGAGAAAGACTTAAGTCTCTGGTTTGCCTATGTGATGGTAACATCTCGAATATGGATCTCCCACTTTCCAAGAGACTGTCCTAATTAGTGGAAATGATGACATTTTCTTAATGAGAAACATTGGAAAAACCTAGCTTTGTTTTCATACTAGCAAGTTCTGGAGGCAGTGGAAATGACAGTTCTTGGGAGTTACCTTTTCCTATGCCCCGTTTCATCTAAAACCAGTTTATTCTTGAACAGATAAAACAGATAAAGCCAGTTAACAGCACTACATAATTTATTCTTTGTTAATATATTTCTTGTACTGTAGTGGGAACAAATCTTTTTTTGGGAGATTTTCTTTTACAGCCTTTTGTTTCAGACATATTTGACATTAGCCAGAAAAGCAATTTTCACGACAGAAAACAAGAAACAAATAGGACTTGCTTTGTGATTAAAGAGCCTGTGATTTTGCTATTCATGTTGTAAACTGCATGAAAGCACCTCTAATAGAACAAGAAAATCTTCAAGGTTAAGTGTCACAAGAAAGTGTAATTTTGTTTAAGCCATTCTGTTTTCATTTGCCTTGGAGAATATGTTTTCAGTAAGGGGCTGAGGTCTGCTGGTTCTTGCAGCCGTGCCAGCGTGTTGCTGTGGTCATCTGGACAGAACAAATTCTGCTTTTTCCCTCAGCCATTTGAAAATATATTCCAGTGTGGTGGCAGTCACCACCCTCTTCCCTCTGTGTCACTCCTACCCCAAGACAAGCTGTTCGTCTGGCAAGAGCGGTCTCTTCTGGTGCAAAGGACTAAGAGAAGGTCTTTGAGCAGGATTGAGTGGGTGACTGCATTGCTCCCTCTCTTGTGGTACTGGGCAGGCTCCTGCAGTGCCTCCCAGTCTGGCAGCAGGGAAAAACATCACGTTGTTGCTCCTCCTGCTGGAATACGCTTTGTTCCTTAAAGCCTAGAGAGATGTAACAAACACCAGGTTGCTGAAATTTTGCTTGGGGGATATTTTACAGATGATTCTAAGTGTATTTATGCAGCCTGTCTTCCACTGTCCATCTGAGATTTGGAAGGGCCTGCAACACCTCCAGAAATGAAGGGAAAACCACCTTCTCCTGACTTCCTGAGCAGCAGAATAGGTTTGTGTGACTGGGACCAGAGACACTGTCCCTGCACACCCAACCAGTTGTCAGAGACTTCATGCTGCTCACAGCCACAAATTTTAAAAGGTGGCAAAAAAAAAAAAAAAAAGAGTGGAAGTGCTTCAGAACTAGGTAAAGGTGTCTCATCTTTTGAGATACTAATTTAAAAAGTTGAGATAGGGATGAGATTTTTGTTACTCACTCTTTTTGTTTAATGTGAAAATCGAATGGCAGGTGCCAAGGTTTGTTTGTGAGGTTCCCTAGAACAGGGGCTCCCTACATGAAGCCGAGTGCTTGAGGAATTCAGAGGCATCTGAAACAGGATGCCTCAGTACAGAGTCGCTCACTCAAATGGGGATATTCAAAACTGGGAGTGAAGCTTTTAATTTTGGAGGCCAATTAGTTTCGTTAGGGGTCGTGAAGCTGATCTGTACCTTCAGGCAAAAGTTCAGGGATCAAAAACTACGTCTTCCTATTGTAAAAAAGGGGCTGTTGTTCAGCACAAGAAGCAGGTTTATGTGAGTCATATTTCAACTATTCTTTTTGTCATTTTGTTCTTAGGTCTCTGAGCCGTCTATAAGAGTAAAAAAAGTTATTGCTAGAGAAATTGAAAACTGGTAGTTGATATATAGGGCTACATCACTCTGCAAAGAACAGTTGATGAATGTTACCACTGTATGTGAAATGTTTCCTTTTTCCCCCTCTTCAATAGCAACATTTTAAACTACATTGTCCCACACAGGGGACTGCTAAGTAAACCAGAACTGACATATGATAAATGTAAAGCCGTGGTTACAGCTCCAGAAATCGATGAATTGCATGTTTCACATGTGGAAGGGCAGGAGTGTTGTTGCTGCTTCCAGAGCGATAAATGTAATTCAATCTATGAGCAGTAAAACATGGGTGTAACTTGCTAATGCAAGTGCTTGCCTCCAAGAGGAAAGAAAAGTTTGTGAGGAACTGTACTGTTCTGCTGTGAAACCTCCTGCAAAATAATTAGTTCTAAACTTTGCAAGGAATGTAACAGAGAACCGTGCTAGTGTATAAGTCAATAAGCCAGAAAGTGTTTCTCTAACAAATGTGGTTTAGTACCTGTGAGTATTGTTAATCCATCTCAGGCACAGGAGCACAAAATGTCACTTTGAGAGATACTGGAACGGGAAAGATAATAATGCTGTAGATGAAGGCCATTATTTATGGCACTATGAATGCAACAATGGACCTCTAGGAATGACCCCCTGCAACTCAGCAAGTTGGAAAGCTGTTCTGTCTTAAAAGCTGTTCTATAGCAAGTGATTAAATGAATTCTAGAATAAAGGGGAAAATACAGGTTGAAATAGATTTCAGGGACTGGAGATGAAGGTGACATGCTCCAGTTCTTGCTGGGGACCCTGATTTTGACATGTGCCAGGTGGGCTGCTAATCATGAGTTTCTGATAAAGAACATAGAGGAGCTTCCTGCCAAAGCTGCTTGATTTTAATTTTAATTCTATTTTGAATTCATATTTAATAAAGCATTTTTTTTTCCAGTTCAATTAAAGGAAATTCAGGCAGTGCCACAGTTCACTGGGCTTGTGCCAGAACACTGCAGTGTTTCTGTAAGGTTCAAAAAGATAATTTTTCATGTTAATATGCTGTTAAACAAGCGAACCCTAGCTGTCAGGTCTGCCACAGCAAGACCTTATTGGAAGGTTGTTGTCAATAGGCCAGCAGACCATCATTGAATGGGCATGCAGGAGCTGATAAATTCCTTATGTAGTTCTGACCTATGGAAGGTTTAATAACAGCAATGTCTTAAAGCATATGGAAGTGCTCTAGGAAAAGTCTAGCCCTCCTGCCCCATCAGAAGGAACTTGGGAAGATTGTTTCAACAATTGCTTTTCTCACAAGTTATGATAATGACATGAGATATATCCATTTTGAACAGAAGAAAGCCAGAGATGTTTAATTTGGAAACACAACTCTTCTGGCTTTTGCATTTTAACTGAAATGCCTTCATACCCACAGAGCTTTTTCCTAGACCCTAGTTTTACACAGGGCAAACTCCTGCTTGGCAGCACATGAGCTCCTCTTTACATTTCTAGAATTTACTGCAAATTTAACATTGTTTTGATAGACTAAAAAGCAGATGTAAGACAAAAATTACCATGCAACTGAACAGAAAAAGTGCAGTAGACTTGCTGTTGTGTTTTTTTCTTCTTCATTTCGGTTTAACACACTCCACCTTAATGCTTTGTGTGGGAAATCTTCCACTGCCCTTTGGCACTGAACTCCATACTCTACTGGTCTCAACAGAATGCAATGCTGATTTCATGCTGCTCATCAAGACACGCTGTCTATGCAAGTAAGATGCAGATGATTATTGCAAGTACTCGAACCACAGAAGTGCTTGGAGATCCAGCTGGAACAGGTGAGTGGAGATCAAAAGAAAGTGCTGCCTGATGTTACTGATTGATAATGGTGTAAAGCAGGAGCATTATCTGTATAGCTCCAAATGCCTAGTAACTTTCAGGCAATCATTAAATACAGGGCACCTAGCTGGCAGTATATTTTTAAGCTTCTTGAATGGGAGACAGGATTGGATGCAAATGAACAAGCAAAGGCTTATCTGGTTGCTGTCATGGAATAGAAAAATTAGAAATGAAAGATGCATTTGTGATAAACAAAATTGAAATTCCTTGGGAGAGTGCATGTGTATCTAATATCTTAACATGGATGTATTTGTTTTTTGTCAGAATAAATTGCTAAAACCAGTCATGAGATACCAAAGCAAGGAAGTATGAGGAAGAGCTCTGGATTATGGTGCAAGTAAATTCACAGCCCTCCAAACTCTCTCTAAAAATGCTGATCAGAAGTAAACATCATCAAACTATGGTGTCACTTAAGAGTGGGTGAGAGATTCCAAATAGATATTCTTATCAAAAAATGAAGTATGAATTCTTCCCCAGCTTCTACGAGATTGTTTTAAGAGGTGTTTTATTTAGAAGTTGATGTCTTTTATCTCTGTGGTTTTTTTTTTTTAATATTTTATAACAGCATGGAACATTTCAGTGTATAATATCCAGGCTTACTCACAATAAATCTCTTCTCTACACTTGCTATTTTCTCAGATGTTTATATGTTTTTCTGTCAGTCTAACCTGTCTCTGGGGGTGACAGCGAAACCCCCACACCCTTTGCTGCCAGCTGTCCCAGTTCGAGACAAATTAGGAGGAAATGTCCGAAATGAATGTATCCTCTAATAGAAGGCAGGTTTCAGCAGCCCCTCCCCTGTGGCGGTGGCTCAACCCACCTTTAGGGTGACGGACATCCAGTGGGTTGATTTCCCCGTCCACGACTCCTCCTCTGAGGGAGGGCCGGAGGAGGAGACAGGGGTATAACACCTCTGCCTACTAGGCGTTCCCCTGGATGTGTCTCCTCCCCGGGTTCTGGAACCTTCCCTCTCCCTCGGTTCGTTATTGGTTGATTCAAGTCATGTTTAATAATTAGTTCATTGCATAGTTAATCAGGTTCTGGAAAGTTCTGTCTCATTTGGTTCCCCATTGGTTAGTTTAAATAAGTTCCTCCCCGTGTGTTACCCGATTGGTTGTATGTCATCCTCTTGTCATCTCCCTATTGGTTACTCCCTTGTTCCTCCCCTTTCTCCTTCCCCCCAATAAAAGACCATGTCCCAGTAGCTGAGCAGGCCATTCCAACGGCTAGGTTCAGGTGCCAAGTTCCTTCCGAGACCTTTTCTCCAATAAAAGGCTTGGAATACATGAGCGCCTGAGCCCTCCTTCATTCTCTGCCTTTGCCCGCTGCGACCATTCATCCAGGCTGCGCCTGCTTATTTGGCTCTGGGCATACAGCGTCAGGGGAGCTGTGGTTCCTGAGGCAACCCCCTGCGACTCGCAGCTGTTGGGAACCCTGCTGAGTGCTGCTGCACCGGGAGCTCTTGGTGTGTCCTGCGCAGGAGGACAGCAACTTGTCTCCTGCCACGCCACCGGACGGCTAGTGGCCAGCGCTGCACTGTACTGGTTTTTAAAGCTAATACCTATGTTAAGCTTTCCCAAAGTTAGACTCCGCTGGGGTTAGTATATGTCTGTATGGAAAGAGTATACTTTTCGGTGATTCTTGGCCATGGCACTACTGGAAAATTTTGTGTTTAGGTTTCAGTCTGTTTTCTGTCCTCCCACTTCTGCATGAAAAAATACTTCTAAAAAAAAATAAAAAGTGATTTCTGCCACTTCCCTCATGGATGTCTGTGACTTACAAACGGTGCCTTGTAGCAGAATGATTGCTGCAGAACGTGGAAAGACTGAAACTGAGATTGATAGCAGAATATATCGTCATAGGTATCGTTGTATCATCAAGTCTAGATCAAAGTCTTTCCCAAAAATACACTGCAAGAATATTTTTAGAGCATCAAGGCATGGTGCTGTCAAGAGCAGAATTGTGAGTGTTTGAGATTCTGTCTCAATGTCATGTTGACCAAGCAACTAACAGTCTCAGGAAGAAGTTTTCCATTCAGTTCTGATGAATTTTCAGTGGCCTACCAAAGATCTTTACTCCAATCTGCACGAAGTCCATGCAATATTCTTGCCTCTGAATTGTCTCACTAACAATTTCCTCAACTTATATCTGAATTTGCCTTCCTCATAGTAGCAATGAAACACGTCTTTCTGCTTCTCTGGTCTGCCCAGCAGACCAAAGTCAATGTTTTCTGCTTGAGTTCTTGAACCAAATACCTGTCATTATTCCAGGTAAATATTGTCTTCCTTGGAGGAAAATTGCACAGCTGCATCTAACACCTGGTTTAGTAGTTCTTTTTCTTACAGAACTGCTGTTTGCCTCGTAATTAACAGAATGGTCTGGAAAATACTAATGTGCTATCTGCGTGAAAGAGGGGGCTTTTCAGAGATGACTGAGCATCAATGGAGAAGAAGATAAAAACTAAAGAAACTGAAGAACGGCTGAATCTGGTGGAAGTCAAAGGTCATTTAACATCTCAAGACAATCACTATACCTGGCAAATGAGTTCTGGATAATTGGGGTCTGCTCCTCTTACGTTTGCTCCCTTAATGTACAGCACTGAATTGGCAGTTGTCTAGTGGTGAACACAAATACTTCAGGAGTCAAAAATATTTGCAGGCTTTGAGATATATATGTGCATATTACATATGTGTACGTATATGTGTGTATGTGTATATATATATATATATAAAATAACCTAACTGAATGTTAAAGCCAAATTTTGGAAGAAAGGTTTTTTCTTTTTTTTTTAAAGTCAAACCCCCTCACTTTTCAGAGAAGTTGTCTTTGAAAGATTTAAGACAAACATTAAAAAGTGTCTGTACTTAATATTTCTGTGAATGTTAACAAGAATATGTATCCAAGATCAATGCCAGAATATGTAGCAAGTAGATATTCAAAAGAAAACAAAATTTATTTTAAGAAATTGGAGCGATGAAAACTTTTGGGTATAATGTGTTTTATTCTGCATGAGATTCATACTGTGGGAAAGGACTCTGAAGAGCCAGCAGTTCTGCTACTTCATTCACCACTAAATTAGAATAGGTGTTGGCACTGCCTGCATTTCTCAAACAGAGAGGTTTGTTACAGCTTTTTCTTTCACAGCCGTGAATAATCATCATGGGGGAATTTGCTGCTAAATAGCTTTGGCCCTTAAATTATAAAATGAAAATGAATTTTTAGAGAGCAGGTACCTGAAATGAGAGTAACAGTGAAATTTCTTCAATAAAAGCACTGTAAGAGCCTGCACAGGGAAGTGGTGGAGTCACCATCCATGGAGGTCTTTAAAAGATGTGCAAATGTGACACTTAGGACATGGTTTAGCAGTGGACTTGACAGTCCTGAGTTCAATTTGGACTTGATGATCTTAAAGGTCTTATCTAACCTAATGATTCTATGATTCTAAGGTGATGTCCTCCAGAAGTGATATTTGCAATGTCAACTTCATTCTCTTTATAGATGAAGGAGTTGAAGAACACAAGTTCCATTTTCATGGCTTTATTTGAAGTCTGTTTCTCAAACATAGTAAGATTCCTATTGTGGAATCGTAGTAGGATAAAAAGCAATCAGATCTGTATTGGGTGAAGTGCTGTCCCAATATTATCTGAAACAATTTTTTTTCTTTTTTTTGAGTGAGTATTTAACATATACTAACTTTCATCTTGGGATATGTGGGGTATTTGATTCTAGAGGTGGATTTTCATGACAAGGCAGTTAATATACAGTTCTGCAGGACTGGAGGTTACAGTGACTAATATTTAGTCAGCTGCCCACCTGGAGTATGGTTTCAACAGGCAATACACTTTTAAAAAGTGAAAATATGCTTTTGTGATGATTTGGTTGCAATTCAAAGCTGTTAGCAACAGCGATAAGAATCTAAGATTAGTCTGCATGGCCTTTCTTAGTCTCCCAAGATCATAACTATTTATAATAGAGAAATCTATTTCTAGTACAGTCAGTAAACTTAACTCTTACCTAAGAGAGTATTTGTCACCAGCTCTGGAGCCTTGATTGTGTTATTTCAAAGATGAGAAAAGTTGTTATTGGTGCTACAGATGTAGATGTGTAAAATCAACTGTGGTCCTCCTCTAGCAGCTGCTGGTGTCACAGAATGGTTGAGATTGATGGGGATCTCTGGGGATCATGTAGTCCAAACCCCCTGCTCAAGCAGGGTCAGCTAGAGTTGCCCAGGACTATATCCAGACAGATTTTAAATATCTCCAAAAATGGAGACTTTGCAACCTCTTTGGGCAACCTGATCCATTGTTGGATGTCCTCACAGTAGACTGTTTTCCTGTATCCAGATTGCATTTCATGTTTTCATTTGTGCCTGATGCCTCATCCTGTCAGTGGGCACTGCTGAGGAGAATTTGGCTCCCCCACCTCCCATCAGGTGTTTATACCCATTGTACTGTAGGAGAGGCTAAAATAGATGTGCTTTGCAAATAGGGCGACAGATTATATATCTTCCCCTCTCTTTTCACTGCTGCAAAGCTTGTCTTTAAAATGAACCTTTCCATAGTAAAATTTTTAGTAAAAGTGCCTGTACATCTGGAGTGGTTTCAGTGTAATGATATGATAAAATGCATAAAATTTTAGCAGTAATATAAATGAGTTAATTGTATTTTAATCAAAATGCTGATGTATTTGACTTCTTGTTGGCTAGCAAGAATATTGAATTTCTGGGTTAACTGTAAATGCTTGTTAATATTAGTGTTTTGAAATTCAACAGCATTTCACTTGGAGTCTAGAATCTGCTACCCTTGGTAAAGCAGGTTGTTGATTTGTTAGTTTAACAAACATCTGCAGCTTCGTTAAGTTGATTCCATCTGTCTGGTGCTAAGTGGTCTTATTTCTGATTCACATTTGTTCAGGTACAGACTGTTCAAAATAGTTAATGCTTCTTACAGGTACAATTTGTGTTACTCACTTTAATCCTCAATTCATTTGTGAACATAGCCCAGTTTAATGGTTGTCTGCAGCAGCGTGACTGAGAACAGTGTTTTATAACCATGCTCTCCTGTCTCACTTATGTACGGGGAGAGGTTTATATCTACGGAACTCTGTAGTCATGATACCTCCTTTGTTCACTATTGAAATTACCATCCAAAAGGGTCAAGCTGAAGCAATCAGGTGTTTCTCTATCCTGGGTCACTCAGCAACAGTTGTTGAGTACTTTAGCACAAGGATCTGTTGCTGTAGATCTGCAAAGGTATTAAGAAACTGTGAAAGGTATCACATGGAGGTAGACAAGGAAAATGATATTTCTTCGGTTGGTTATGTTGTCATTAAGGAAAATGACTGAATTATGCACTAAAAGTCTTTACACTGATTAAATCCAAATCTGTAGATAGTGCTGCATCAGCATAAAAAGGGTAACTTATCACTGGTGAAAATCCCTAAGGCAGACTGGCCTTAAGGTAGATATTCAACAGTATTAGCAGTTTTCAAATTGACAGCTGCTGATTATTTTTTATGTCTTAGAAGCACCTTTTTAACAAGTAGTGGGGTTGGGTGATGTGTTTACACTGTATTGTTATATTGTATTTTGCTACTAATTCATCATTAACAGAATGAAGAAAACCATAACAGTGTTTTCCAAGACCACCTAAAGCATGCTAGAAAGCAAATTGTTGTCCTTTCTGTGTGTTTCAACTAAGAGAGAGCCAGTTTCAAACAACAGTAAAGCTCAAGACGATTTCAAACAATAAATCCAATAGGATTCAATAAGCATTAGATTAAAAAAAACATTCTGTAGGCTGGCACACTTGGTTACCTCTATGACTAATGATGTTTGAGGAGATTACCAGGAAAGAAAATTGAATTTCTCTGTTCTTGGAACTCCTTGCAGTTTCTGCCTTTTTTTTTTTTTTTTTAAGGCATTATTGAACAATCAAAATCCGATATCAGCTCTTTGCTGGGTTTTGTCTTTAGCTTCCTAGTGTTGCAATGTTGCTGTGTCAAATACAGGAGAATATTTAAGGGTTTTCTGTGGAATTTTAAGTGTTAGAGTTTTTCCCAAAATAGTGCTTTTTTGGAGAGGGAAGTCAAATGCAAGCTGAAGGAATTTTTATCTGTATATTTAATGGTTCCTGACCATCTAGTTTTCTTCTTTATTTGTGTGGAGAAGTCCTGCTACATTTTCAAATCTACACATCAGCAGCAAGGATTAGGGTCCATCATAGCAGATGTGTTAGGAAAGGATATTGTTTCAACATAAGGATGGAAGGAATTACTTGTGGCCCTTCTTGGAAGGAATTTGGCAAAGCTAAGGAAATTTGTCAAATAGAAATTGTGAGGGATGAAGAACAAAGATATACCCATTGCTGTGTTCTTCCTAGTGCTGTTTCCTGTCTTCCCACAAGAGCTTCATCTTTGCTGTGATGTTCCCCTTGAAAATATCCAGTAGAGTCTGGAGAGACAAAACGTTACTACTCTGAAACAGAGTGGTCGGTGTAATCAATTCCATTTCAGCTGCTGAATTTGAAATAAAATGACCATTCTTTGAATGGAGCTCAGATTCATTCCTTTTTGTAAAGTAGAAGGAAAACAAGGAAAAAACCATAAGTGGTGTTATGTTGCAGTAAACTTTAAACAAAGTATTTTGAAGACAAGTGAAGGGAGCAAAGTGCTTGAGTTGTTAGCTCTGATGGCACCAATGTTGTCTTTTCATCCAGGTTGTTTAAAAACCTCGCGAAGGATGAGTGGGGCTTGGAATCCATTCTTTTTTACTGTGCTTGATGGAGTCTGAATCGTATCTTTTAACACTGAAGAAAGTATTCTACCAAAATGTCTTATATTCTGTGATTTCCCTGCATTCCTTCTAGCACAGGGTTTCACTTCCATTAAAATACACCTCTTTTTCTATAGACAGAGTTGAGTGTCCCAGGACAATCAACTGCAGTCATGAACTGGGCTGCTGTACCTGCAGCAGTGAACATGTGGCCCTATTCTGTAACACCATGTATGACGCTTTGGGAATTTTGAACTCTTGAGTTATCTTATAGATATGTCCTCAGTAAACAACATGAAATTCTGATTTCAGGAAAAGGAGGGAGGACGTTCATTAAGTGATCGGTTGGACATCCTGAGTGATTTTCTGAACTAAGTGAATTACCAACATTTTTATTTATTTCTTCAAGTAATATATAGAAATTTTGAGCTTGAGCAATTAGACTCAAAGTATATTTAAAGAGCCCTGAAGGGCTAAAGCTGTGCCTTTTTGACAAACAAGTTACTACATCAGAAAAGGGCAGATGAAGTTTCACCAAATTTCTGATCTTTAACTCTACAGAACTCTTCTGGAACTGAAACACAACACAGTCTTTTGGACTATTTCATATTTGAATGAATTGGAGAGGTCAGAGCATGTGTTCTGCCTTGCAGTGGAATGAGCAATCAAATGGTTGTGTCCAGCATTTGCATCATGTTATACACTTAGCCTGCCTAGATAGTAGGAGAGATTTTAGCTTTAACAATCCATCTCTTTTCCCTGTATTCATCCTAAACTGATGGCCTTTGTGTTGACTTTTAAAAAGCAGAAGAGATCACATCCCTACAAAAAGTGTTGAAGTAATACCTCTTCAGGAAAAAAAAAAAAAAAGTCACTGGCAGAACTGTCACAAAACATGTTTAAAGGGTATGAAATCACTTGCATGTGCATTTGTCATCCCTGGGCCATACCCCGTCGTGGGGACACTGGAGGAGTAGAAAATAGCGCTTTGGAAGATGCTGATGCAGAGTGGAAAATGAAAAATAGAATGGAAGTTTATTTTCTCTCAATGTGAGGTTGTTCCTGATCATCTTGAGTACCTATGAGGAGCCAGGCTTCTCAAAAACATGTTGAGGAGTGGAAAATAGTGGGAAGAGAGGTTATGAATAGGCTGCCTTTGGTCTCTTTTGAGTTGCTGTTTTCAAGCACTAATTCTGGCAATCCTTTCTTCTCTTTCCTTGTCTCTGAACCTTTTTAAGATGGAGCTCAACTGTCAAATGAGAAGAGAAGCAGTTGAGAGCACTTCATTTTTCATTTAACTTTCTTGCTCCTCAGTCTTGCATCTCAGAAATGTCAGCACTGGTCAGGCAGAAAGGCAGCAATGAGAATGAAGACACCTTGGATACTGTTTTCTGCTCTTACACTGGCATACTGCATGATTTTCTGGAAAATCAGTTCACTGTTGCCATTTTCCCCTTATATAAAACAGTAGGGAATAAATTTAACAGGGGATGTTGATTGCTTTCAAATTTTCTGATGAAAAGTGCTACATAAGAGCTAGACGGTGTATCATTCCATGAATACTACTGAATCTGTAATAATTTTTCTTCCTCTGTCATTTTAGGATGCAGAGGAAAATTGCCTGGTTTCCTCATTTCTCATTTCTTTCCCCAGCGCTTGGGACCCCAGGCCACTGATGTCAAGCAGGAGGTGCTTTTCATAGATCAGATTAAGGGTTGGTGAGGTTAACAGAGCCTCATGCAAGTATCCCACTGTGCTCTTGAAACTGGAGTTTCATTCCTAGTAGTGATCTGTTTGGCCTTACATTTACCTTAAAAGTAAGGAGGAAAGAAGGGAGGTAACATTAATACTAAATTCTCACTAACGTATAGTGCTCAATATGTCACTAAATGGTATTTAATATAATAAAGATTCTTATAAGTAGTTGATGTGTAATTCTCCTAAGATGTTTTATAAACTCTAAGAAGAAGAGGTACAATTGTTCACAAATGTTTCACAAGCTTGTTTTAAGTCAGTTGAAATTGCCTTTGAGAGTAGAGTTGCACTAGAAAGAGGGAGGAGAGACGGAAAAAAGAAACCCCAGAACAGGGTCCTGCTCAGTCTAGAGTTTCAGGCAGGAGAGGAAAAGGTCTAGTTATCTAGAGCCAGCTGCATTGTTGAAAGTTCATACTATCACTTTGACATTTAGAGTAGGACTCTGTGTCTTTGTAAATTCCTCTTCGTATTACCACTGTAGGTCTCTGAGCTCAGACCATTTCACAAACCATAACATTTTTGAGTGAGTGATTGATCTGTATTATGTGTCCTAGCCATCAGAAGAATCTTGGGATGTTGCTTGTATAAACTGTAATACAATCTGATCCTGGGCATTTAGTTACAGACTTTCATAGACCTATTGGCGATACTCAGTCCTCCTGGATTTGGGAATAAGGCTTATCTGATACCTTAAAAAACAGGGGGGGCGGGGGGTGAGTGTTGTTGTTTAAAAAAAAAAAAAAAAAAAGAGCCCCTCATTTTCTCTGTTCCCCACTTAAATAACTCAACACATCTGGTAACACTGTGGGATCATTGTCCTTTCAGTTCCTTCAAAGCCCGTATTGCTACAATATTTCTTCGGTGTCTAGTTTCCTAAAGGGCAATGTGATTTTTCTTTTTTTCAGGCTGTTTTTGTAGGTCTTGCAAATTAACCCATATGCATTGCAAGAAAAAACATGACTTTTAATCAGCACCATTTCTAAAGTTAGCGCTTGCTGTGTGTATATGAATATGTATATGAACCCATGTTTAAAAAAAAGAAAACACAACCTTTCTGCTAGTACTTAAAACTAGCATACAAATGTGTTTTTATTATCAAATAAAGCATGCCTAAATGTTAGAATATCTTCCCGTTCGGGCTTTTATCATTTGACTTCTTGTCTTCAGTTACAAGAATGATAAAAATTGAAACTAAATCTTTTAATTCAATAAGAACTACATTGAATTTTAGGAAGAAAAAGAGGAATCAGATATAGACTCATATGCATAGGAAATTAAACATTCAAGAAATTAAAACTTTGTGAGCAACCAAAAAGGTAGCCTTAAGGTGTGCTTATTTGAAATGCCTGCATTTAATTTTACAATAAATCTGAGTATTTTGTTCCAATTAAGACAGTTCATGTGCACAACTTTAAATTTTACAGTAGTTCCAGGGAGACCGTGGACTACTTGTTTTACATTCTGGATCAAGTTCAGATTTTTCGGTTTCGCTTGAATAAAATAAAAAGTCTGAACCCTGAAGATAATACAGATTGATAAATCTGATTTAAACATTCCCGTGTTGCAGGCTTTCAGTGTATGTGGTACAGCTGAGCCTCAGGCCATGCACTAAATACATCCACAGTGCATTCCCAGGGCACCCGAATACCAAATGATCACGTTTGAAAGGTTACCTTTCTATGGATTCTGACTTTTCTGTATTAGCCACGAAGATTAGAATTTTAACAGCTCCCAAGGAGAGGTATTGTGAAGTATTTACTTGGCAGGAAAAAAACAAAACAAAACAAAGCCCAGATGAGGTACTGTCTCATATTCATGAACTGGGATTTATTAGTTCTGTGAATGTCCTTGTGAGAATACACTCTATAGTTCACACTGTAAGAAAAACAAGTCTTGTTTTTCATTTATATTAACTTAAAACTTTGATAGAAGAGTTACTGTAGTAGAGGTTTTAGCAGAGACATATCACAGAATATAGCTCAGTAAATCCTGAAGTCTTTCATAATTAGCCTTCTTCCTGGTTTATCTTCCTGGAAATCTGGCAGTAGCTTTGTTAGTCAATTTGGTGATAATTAAAGATGTAAGGCTTTTTCTCCTTTTCTTTTACAGGTTGTGGAACTCATTTCAAGTGCTATTGGTGACTTAGTTCAAGGTATATATTATGAAAACTCAAAATCATCTGAGGTAAGAATTTCACTCGATTTATGTACCCAAGGCATTTGGTGATATTAATGTGTGACTATGGTAAATAAGATGACTTTCTCACCTGTTGAAAAGGAGGGAGAGGGAGGAAGAGTTGTCAGTCCTAGTGGGTTTCAGCAGTAACGTCGTTATGACACCTATAAGCTCTAATGGAAGTTTCTAGAAATGCTCAAGGAGGAACTATTTTGTTTTTGTGAGTGCTTAATAGAGTACAATCATGTGTCATTACCAGGAGCTCTAGGCACATCTCACTACAGGCTTTCCAAAGGTTCCTGGTCAAGGTTCTGTTAGAGGTAATTATTACAATGTTGTCAACGTCATTAATATTTTCATGTCAAACCTATTGTTTCCAAGCCCAAAGAGGTTTACGGAATGCTTCTTCATGAACTTGTAACATGTCCTTTCTTCTGAGTTTTGTCCTGGAGTGTTAGGAGTGCAGCACTGTGTTCTTCTCCATCAGAAGCCACCGTGCATGTATTTCAGAAATCGGCATGGGCCAAGATAATAGCTGCCAGTGTTTCACGACAAATAATCTTGTTTTTCTTCAAGGGCAATTGCAGATATTCTGTATTATTGTTTGGCAAGAACTGTAGTGAAAATTGGTCAAATTACATCTAGGTTTTTTTAACTTTACTAGAATATTTAAGGAAATTTCTAGAGGCTATTCTTGAAGTAGGCTTGCATATTGGAGCAAAAAAGTTTTTTTCATTTACTATGGCTGTGTCTTAACACATGCAATAAAATCAGTAATTTAAAGTTGCCGTGACTTCTACAAGTTTTATGATAGCAAGTTTTCACTGATGAGCACTGTATATATGCAAGTACCGATCTTGAAATCCACTGAGGTGGATAGATTCACTTCTAGTGGCATTGTCTCACGTGCCTTGGAGACCTGAACCTTACAGTTCAGCAGGTGTTGTGTACTGAAATTGCAGCTCTGGTTTACTACTGCTGTCTTGTCATATGAAGCAAAATTGATACCTGCTCTCGTGGGTTGCTGCTACAGTAGATGCCTGCCCTGATGCTCTGCACCAACCAAACCAGTGGGCAAGTGGAGAGTGCCATTGGATGACAGCGCTGTGTTCTGGAGGGTGCTGCTCCCTTGGACACTCTCTGTCTCTCCTGCTCTGCAGCAAAGTCATGTCACTAAAACTAAAACGTGTCACCTCGCTGACGTATATCCCTGTCATTTTGACTGAAACCAGTTGGAAAGGGAATGACCGCACTGCTGAGCTGAGCGAGAGCCTCCAGCAGGACAGCAGTAATGGCACACTCAGGAGCTGCCTGGGGCCCACGGCTCCCTGGGATGGATGCATGGAGAGGACAGCATGCCTGGAGTGTCCTCTGGCACCTCTCAGGAGTGGATCCCGGGTGGAAGCGTGGCAGGAGGGCAACGTTGGGAACTTGGCAGTGCTTCTACACGTGCTGTGTTTAACCTGTGGATAAACTGACCTCAGCCTTCAGTGTTGCTCCCAAGGACTGTACTCAGGGTTATATGTTAAAATAGATGACATCTCTGAGGTTTTTTGCAAAGGATGGTTAAAATTTTGTTTTCCATATTCATAACAGGTTTCTAAATACGAGTAGATAGCAGGTATATTTAAAAAACACTAATCTACTTTCTACCTTTTCATGTGTAGAAATAAAGCTCTACAGATTCATCTCAGCAATGAAACTGCATTTTATTGTAACCATGGCCCCTGTATAAATGTGAAATCTTGTGGACTCATTTTCGTTCCTGCCACTGCAGAAGATCTTAATCTTTTCTTTCTTAGTCATTCTTTTTCTATTTTCTGTTGCCTTACTGAAGCAAGCCCTCCACCTGTGTGGATTGCAAGGGAAAGTGTGAGATAAACTAAGCGCAGCTGCATGACATTTACCCTGCCCTGGCCCAATTACAAATAGCAAAGACTTATTTTGTTTCAGTGACTATTTCTGTCTAAGGAGAGTTGAAAGTACACTGTACCCTTCCTAAGGGGAACCCAGTTAACTCAAAATATAATTAGTGTGGTGTTGTAATAAAGACATTTATATGACAGTGTCTGAAGTTTAGCCTTTATAATGGGTAGTGTGTGGCTTCTAATGAGACCTACAACAACGTGTGGCATCTGCTTTAATTTTTTCTGTCTTGTTCTCTGAGAAATTTAGTTCCATGTTGTGCTGAGACATATCCCTGCTGCTCTCCTTGCACTGTTCTGCCAAGGCAGTGTCCCATTCATGTCCTGAACATTTCTTTAGCAAAGACTGGCAAAGAGACTAGTTCAGTTGTTGATCTGTCTTGTTTGTGTCCTTTGTACATCTTCCCTCCTTCCCTGATTGCAATTTGATTGAAACAAAATTGTGAACTACATTTCCCACACGTAAGACAAATGCTTTAATCTGCTCCATAACTAAATCTCAAATGTCAAACTTTTTTTTTTTTTTTTTTTTTTTTTTTTTGAGGAATAGGGCAAAAGGATGCTAGTAATGGCATTTTCATTGCTGGGAATGTCTTAAATTTGGAAAAGCAGAAGGATATCTACTCACCTTGGGTTTTTTTTTCCTTGGGGCAGGAAAACTCTGCTTCATGTGTTAAATGTCCTTAATGCAACTGTTGTAAAGCTCTATAGTACCATAAAATAAACTAACTTAGCACCAAGTTGTTTTGAACTTTGCTGAATGTCTACCTGGATGGTAGACAAAAATATCTCTGTAAAGTTAACCTTTCTTCTCTGAGACCCTAAGTTCATGTTTACAAAAAAAAAGTTTCAGTCTTCTTCATTTGGATGACCCAGTAGGAGAGTTGAAAGAATCATTTGACCTAACAAGACTGACCTGATTTACTCCTGAATACATATAATGGATATAATTATTTGACAGCTCCATTACCACTTTTTTTTCCTCTGCACAACCACATGCAATCCTACAGCTGTCCCATTTTAGTACATTCTGTTTGATCATTCTTCATCTTTTCTGCATAGGTAAGTCATTAGATCTGCGTGGAACCAGGAAAGAAAAAGCTAATATTAAACTTTCCATCATTATTTGAAGTGGCAATCCAAACTACAAAGTGTAGGCTTTGCCACAGCCTGAAGGTTAAGGCTTGTCACTCATGTTCAGAGTAACAAACAGCTGCTGTAGTTTAAGACACTGCATTAGCAATATTAAGCTTATATGTTGGACTATTAGCTGGAGCTGAAAGGGTTGATATGATAAACTGTTGCAGTTTTCTGTGCTAAATCCTCTCTCAGCCCAAAATTCTGCAAGTGAAGGACATTCTTCCCAGTTCCCATTAGCCTTTCCTAAATCTAGGTCTAATTTGGGAGTAAAAATTTTGCCTTAGTGAGTGCAAAGGTGAAACTTGTGTAGTCTGGCCTTCAGTTGTGTTTGTGGTATCTATTTTTAACAGAAAAAAAACATTGCTCTGAGTCTCTGTTTCCAAATTTTAGGAGGCTGAAGGCTTCTAAAATGTTTGCTAACTCAGAGAATATTGTCATATTTATAAACCCCCTCTGTTTTAATATTCCAGATCATTTAACAAATACTAATGGGGGTAACTTTGGTATTCCTGTCAGTTCACTGAACAGGGGCAAGAGCCACAAGGAAGCTCAAGGTCAAACAGCAAAATCAAGAGAGGGACTTCAGTGTGTTGGGTCTTGTGCTTTACCTTCCAGAATGTTCTTGTAATCTTAAAGCATGAGGGACTTTGAGGGGAAGTTGCTTGATTAGGTTTTGGCAATTTTTCCTTGTCTTCAGACTATCTAGTTGATGATAAATGTGCATTAGCAAAGCTCATTATAGTGTCAAAATGGAGCTATTATGTAAGACAGGACCATTCCCAACATGTTCCACTGATGGCCAGAAGAGCTGTTAGGAATTTTTGATGCAATTGTGTGAAAGTTGTGCATAACTAATATGTAGAACAAGTTTAAAAAATAAATGCATTTAGTAGCAAGTACTCATTGTATCAAACAGTGAATTACCAGGTATTTCTTTTAGACCACTGTAGGGTTTTTTAATGAAAATAAGTTTATTTTCTGGGAAAGGATGGGCTACATGCAGTGAGCTGTGCCAATACTTCTTTGATGTTTTGTCCCTGGCCCTGCTTTGAGGAGTAATGTTTTGGAATACTGCATATGTCCCATCAACTGGACTGCTATGAGTCTGTATTATAAGTAAGGGATTCATTTCTAATTTTGCTATAGGAGGTAAATCAAATACATTTTGAGTCATGTAAACCACCTTTTAGCAAGGCAGCAGAGCCAGAGCTTTCACTTTTTTTAAAGAAATTTTTTGTTGCAAGACCAAAGGAAAGCATAAAATATGGAATTTGAGTAAAGAGCGTCTGTGAAAATAATAGGAAAATGTGTTGGGGGGACAAAAGCATAGCTAAAAAGAAGGCCAATGTTATTTATTTACTGCTTTTGTTCTTTTAAATACTAAATTTTTCCAGAGAGATTTAAAAGTAACAGATGTGAAGAGCTATTTATCTTTGTGGTAAGTTTACAAACTTCTTTTTTAAAACCTGGTGTTGTTTTTTTACAGTGTCATGATAAAAGTAGTCGGTAGCTTGCTTTATTGACCCATTTGCAGACACCCTTGTTCCTCCAAAAGCAGTGAAGACGGGTATTAATAGACCAATAAAACATGCCCTGTCATGTTCAGCAAGCATGAATACATCTGCTGAAAGCTTATGTAAACCATGTGTGAAATGTTTTACAGGGTCTTGCTGCTGGTAGAGTGATTCATAGTTGCATTGGGTTTTATTTATGTAAAATAGAAGTTCTTGAACTACCTAATTTAAAACTTTGAATATGCAATGTAAAATTATTTCTGTGTGTTTCTCTGGATTATTTACCCTTTGAGAACTGAACTAATGTTTGATATAAGTCATTCAGACATTTGGATCATTTTGTGCAACAGCAGATGGTTAAGAAAGAGCTGCCATGGTATGGAAATAAATGAAGGGTTCCCTTACAAACTATAGCTGAATTTTAGTCTCCAACTTCTGCTCCTTCTTGGTTTTGCAAGTGGATTTATGCACTTTTAAGACATGTTTTTCATTCATATTTCCTTAATACATTTTTGGCTGAACCTCATATAAGAATCTTCTTCGGTTTGATAAATCAAACTGAATTATTGTAAGTGTTGCTTCTGTACTGGAGATCCTTGGTACCATCACTAAGAACTGCCCTTCCTGATGGTTATGATTGCATATTTTGTCCTGCAATTTCATTTTCTAAAAGTTTTTTGTTTCCTGAGATGATTGTTTTAAACACAGTTTAAATTATGGAAGTAGTTTAATTTTAAAAAATCTCAAATAGACAATTTCTAACAAAACAGTAACTGACCTTACCAATAGTAAAATGGGAACACCTTCAGCTGTTCTTCATTTCCCGTTGGAAATGATGATTGACAGAGCTGGATTTGGATATTTTCCGTGTACTCTCATACTGACATTATGTAAACTCTATCTGGAGTTGGCTGTTTTCTTCCAGTGATGATGAGAGGTTCAGGTCTCTTCATCCACCACCTCCTGTCACCCTGACAGCATCAGGGGTGCTTCTGATCTGCACCCATCTCTTGGTGACAGAACTTGTGAATGAGGTCACTCCACAGGCATTAGTTAATCAAATGTCTGAGCACTGTCAACTACAACTAGAATTAATTTGACTTCACAGAGGTTTTTCTATTAAAGTCTTAGGAGTCTTCTGGGCCAGCTAATGTCCACTTTTATACCCACTGCTGACAAAACAAAGCTTACAGAGCAGTGAAAATTTCTCTAGAAGCAGTAAGAGCTGTCATGTCAGATTTTACAGCCTTTGCAATCTAGAACTAGTTAGGGTTTTCCCTTGATGTTTTTAAAATAGTGTTTAGATCTTGTCCTACATACCCTTGTAAGAATGTGGTATGGTTGGCAGACACTTAATGTACAACATAAGAGTTAAGCTTGGGGAAAAGATGGCATTGTTGGAAAAATTTGCTAAAGAAAGGATGTGTCTGCCTGTGTCTTAAGCAGCAGAAGCTTTAGGCGTATATGGTCATAAGAAGTTCTGTGATTAAAATCAGCATGCAAGTTCATATGCTAAAGCACATCCATATGGACATAATGCCTTTTTACAAGTGGCTTGTTTCTGTCACTCAGAGACTTACTTACAGTAGTTGTTTTTAAGGTTTCAATCTTCAAATATGTGTTCAATTCTTGTGTGTTTTTTGAAGTTATATGCTCATTTTAGGTGCTTGAAGCTTTTACGTAATGTTCACGTAGTGGACAGTAACTTCTGCTGTCATTTTCAATCCTGTTAACGAAATTCAAACTTGTTTAGGAATACAATTTTGTAAGAAATCATAGAATTAATTTTCTTGTATACATTGAGTTGCAGTGACTGAGCTTCTTCACTTCCTTCAGTTGATAATGGATAATGTCTGCATTGCTCCTGCTGCTCAAAGGCTTCAGAAAGCAAACATTTTCAACTTATGGGTCTTCTGAAAGATTTCTTTAACTTCAAAATTGTTTCAGGATACCTTTTTAGAGTATTTTTTTCTTATTTGGATGTAAAACAAACGATTATAAAAATCACTGCCAATTTTCAATATCATCCAGTGAATTTTAGTAAATACTGTTTTTTCACTGAGCAGATTGGTTGTTAAGGAAAAGATTGTGTTTTGTCTTCCAACAGCTCCTGATTTTAAATTTAAAATAAATTGACCTATATCTAAATGAAAAAAAAGATACTTGATATATGGGAAACTACTTGAATTAAATGCTCATTTTGACATTTTGCCAGTCATGGGAATTTGCACATGCTCTGGGCTGAGTTAAGATATTAAAACAAAAATACAGAAACAGAGGAAAGTTTAGGCTTGACTTTGTAAGTTGTCATATGCATAATAGCAAACATGTGGTTTCTCTGTTCTTCACTTTCCTAGTATAACTTAATAGTATGTCTGAAAGCAAAGGCATTTTGATACAGCTCTGTGTTACTTGGCATTGCAGAATTCTCCTACTTTTTCCATTAGTCTCAAATTATCCTCTCCCTTGTAACACAGCACTTCTGGGTGATATCCATAAGGGAGGAAAATTAGAGCTGAACGGATGGATTCTATTTCATTTGTTACTGATTTCATGACAGATAATACCTTGCTAGAAAACTACAGGGTCACAAAGAATTACTTCTTGCTCATTTCTAAGTAATTTAATTGACATCACTTTGAGGGAAAAGGTTTGTGTATAAAGAGGGGTTTTTATATTACTCTTCTAAAGAATATCTTTTGGATTAGTGTATTACAGATTTAGCTGAATTGAGAAATTACAAAATTTTTAATATTTTTGTGCTTTAAATTTTTTTTTCTGTAGCTTCTCATTACTGATTTTAATTTTTTCTAAGCAAAATAGTTGTGATCTTTTCTGGCTTTATTTTTTTTCCCCCCCCTCCTTAGAGAGTACCTAAAGGTGTGACGGTATGTGAGACAGATTAAAGTAATGTCTAGCTTTGAAGGCATGAGTGAATTAGTGCCATATTTACACCTTACGAGTCAAAGGAATGGCAGCTGAATTTGGATTTTGGGGGAAAGTATTTGATTTGTGTTAATTAAAACACTGTAGAAAGTAATCCAAATAAATACTTTGGATACAAAGGATTTTGAGATGGGTTGAGCATCTCTGACCTTACAGTCAAGGTGATAAAGTTCAGTAGAGGCGTCACTGAGATGCCTCTATCAGCCCCTGACAAAGTTAATTAATCCCTGACACTTCTAAATTGCAACTTTATTTATTTATTAATACTTTCCATCATTCCTCACCCTTAATATGGGAGCAGAAGAGATACAAGTCCTCCCTCACAGCCCTTCATTTTTTCAGTGCAGTTCGTAAGAATTTTTAACACCTTTTATAATTAGTTTTTTTCTTGACTACAAGGGAGAAATTGTAGGGACTTCTCAAGTTTGTTTGGGATTATTGGTTCTTGGTAACTGGGAAGGGGCTGAAGTGCAGGGCTGAACTCCGGAGGGGTTTGCTTTTTGGGTTTGTTTTGAAATTTTGGTTGTGGGGGTTTTTTTCTCCCCAGTCCCTCATGAGGGCTGTAGTTGGCTGTTAATGTTCAGTGTGATGATACTGTCATTAAAAAAAGATTTATACTGAGTCTGTTGACAGCTCCACGTATTTTGCATTATACTTTTTGAGAAGAAAATGGGAAAGGTTTTTGTTTGAAGCTGCCAGTATATTTATTCTAATACTTTCCTCTGTTCATCCCCAAAAGAATTTATTTGGCACCATGGCACCCAGAGTTTTGTTTTGTTACTTACCACACGTTACTCACCTGTGCCACACTATTCACTTCTGTGAGCTGACACATGTTCAGCTTTGGTGTTTTCATGTTCGTCTTTGTTTCATTTTCAGGAGAACTGCCTTACAGATGATATCAGCATGTCTAGGTGGAAGGAGCAGGTTTTCCTGTCACACAGTGCCTTGCTGGCAAAGAGCTGCCAGGCTGCAATGGAGCTAGCAAAGCACAGCGCTGAGATTCAGGACATGGCATTCCAGTATGGGAAGCATATGTCTATGAGTCATAAGGTACACCTTTTCCTTTTGTTCTGGGAGCTTAAATATAGAGAGGCATGTAAGATGTGTTGCTCGTGAGCTCCGTCAAATACTGCATGACTTATGCTGTAGACTTTGGCCAGCAGGTGTGTGTTGAGAAATTTGACTGCTGTATGGAGTGAGGATGTTTGCAGAAACTGTTGGTATGAACAATGCTTGTGAACTACCAAAATCACACTCATGGCAATGCAGCTCATTACGTTCAAGACTCTGTTAACTTCCCTCTAGCACATCTTTCTGGAGCAGCTTAAAACTTTACCTTCTCTGCTCCTATATTATTCCTAAACCCACTGTCCCATTAACAGGAGTTGCAGGAGGAAACACGTCATAGAATATGTTAAATTGGAAGGGATCCACAAGGATCATCAAGTCCAACTCCCAGCCTTTCACAGGACCATCCCCGAGAGTCACACCTTGCACCTGAGAGCATTGTCCAAATGCTTCTTAAACTCTGTCAGGCTTGGTGCTGTGACCACTTCCCTGGGGACCCTGTTCCAGTGCCCAACCACACTCTGGGTGAAGAACCTTTTTCTAATACCCAGTGTAAATCTCCCCCGGCAAAACTTCAGGCATTCCCTCGGGTCCTGTCACAGTCACCGCAGAGAAGAGATCAGTGTCTGCCCTCCTCTTCCCTTCACAAGGAAATTGTAGACTGCAATGAGGTCTCCCCTCAGTTTCCTCCAGGCTGAACAGACCAAGTGCCCTCAGCTGCTCCTCATACGGCTTCTCCTCAAGGCCCGTCACCTTCTTTGTAGCCTCCTTTGGACACACTCTAATGGTTTAATGCCTTTCTTATATTGTGGTGCCCAACACTGCCCCCAGCACTCGAGGTGAGGCTGCCCCAGTGCAGAGCAGAGCGGGACAATCCCCTCCCTTGCCTGGCTGGTGATGCTGTCCCTGATGCCCCCCAGGACATGGTTGGCTCTCTTGGCTGCCAGGGCACTGCTGACCCATGTCCATCTTGCCATTGACCAGGACCTCCAGGGCCCTTTCTGTGGCACTCCTTTCCAGCCTCTCATTCCCCAGTCTGTACATAATGTGTTGGGTCTTGGCTGCCACCCTGCAGAGATTTGTACGGCGAGGCTCAACTGTCTGCAGCAGCATGGGCTGAGCTGTATCCCCTCTGAATAACCTGCTGTGGAGGGAACTTCCACAGACAGCAGCTAGAAGATAAGGAGGGAGGTCACCAGATGTGGACAGGGGCAGCCTGCACCTCTACAGCAGTAGGATTTCCGGGACAAGGTCTTTGACCTCCACTAGAAGATTTTCAGTCTGCAGCTAGAGTTAGTCCAGAGGAAAACACAGATCTGCTTCTGCTGTACTGCACCACTTGAGAGGTTAGATGTAGCTTGAGACAGGCAGACAGACCTCCCACCTGCTTCAGCTGAGTTGATTTATGCAGTTTCTAGTTCCTACAGGAGAAGGAAGTGGTTTTGTAAAGCACAGTTTTACTGCCATAGAAATGCCACTAGATGCTATTACTAGGTACAATTCTACCAGTAAATTACTTCAAGTGCAGTTATATCCTTAATATTTTGTGTGTGCTTTAATATTAATATATTCACCATTGACACATAGTTGTGTATTAAGGATTGCATCATTTTCATAGAAAGCTCCTAGCTATGTAGCATTTGCTTTGTAAGAAGGAAGGTCATACTGCATCTACTTCCTCAGGTACTGAAAAGTAGAATGTAGAACCCTGCACAGATTAAAACCTGATCTTCTTCCCACCAAAACTGGATCATTCTCTCCTTTATATTTTTTCTGTTTCTTGCCACTCCACAGTCTCCTACCTGGCTGTGTTCCATGGCTTGCCCAGCTCTGCAAGCTGTCCTTTATCTGTGTCTTTGCAGACTCTCTACATGCTTCTCTTTACATCTTTCCACCACTGCTTTGCTTTCAACATCTTTCTATCCCTCCCCCGAACTTGAAAAAGTGCAACCAGAGTACAAGTGTCAAAGTAGGAAGTGCTAAGTAGGTGTAAAATCAGGATGTGGACCTCAGTTTGAGGAGTGGGTGGATACATATAGACTGTTCCTGGGAACTGAACGGGCGTGTTCTTCTTTTTCAGCTACATTCAGACCTGCAGCCATTTGTTAAAGAAAGTTCTACTGACACCATGGCCTTCAGTTTGAATTCTGCTCCTGCAATCCTTCATCAGGAATTCCTTGGAAGGGAGGCATGGCTTAAACAGATTAGAGAGGTAAATTAAAGCACCATTTACAATTTCCTGGTTTTGCAATTTGTTTATCTCTTCCTATCTGTACTTTCAATCTGCAAAGAAACTTAGAAATTAACAAAAGGTTTACCTATGCTCTCCAGTGCTTAATATCTCTCTCATCCACGCTTTCAACAAGGGGCAATTTAGGGACCTGACAGTCAAGCTCTGTCAGACTTTTGTATGTCAGTGTAACAGGCAAATTCATTTGTGCGGAGCATATGTGTGTTCCACTGCACTGCTTGTGCAGTCCCACGTCTTAGCATAAAGCTACTTTCACTGGCAGCTTAAAGCAGAGAACTTCAACCATCACAGTGGTTGAAAGGTAGGCACACATTTCCTTTGCCAACATGACATTGGTAGGCACACGTTTCCTTTGCCAACATGACACACATATGCTCCACACAAATGACATTGGGAGTAGTAATTTTCAATGGAAGGGGAAAGATCTGTGGGGCTTGGGTTTCTGACCACTACAAAATAGTTTTGAGATCTAGCTCTCTGATATCCTTATTCTTCATTCTCTTATTTAGCTTTTTTTGCTTCCTCTAATTTTTACATGAGGAAGGCAATAAGAATAAAATAACTACATTAACTGTCATGTACCACAGCAGGATTCAGGTCCATGAATAGCTTCTTGGGTGTTGCTGAAGCACAAATAGGTAACTGTAGAAGACAGCAAGAAGGGAAAGAGGGAGGGGGAAGCACCAAAATGGCCAAAATTAAGCATTCTGTTGAGTTCCTGCATCAGTTGGACATGTTTTGTCTGTCTGAACAACAGTGATGACTGCCATTTGGAAATTCAAGCCTGTTGTTATACAGTTTGTTAGAAAGGCTGCTGCCTTCAATAAGAAGCTGGCTCTGTGCAAGCATATTCATTCAAGATGTGTTTGCCGATGGTTCCTTTCCTTGCTGGTTTGAAAGCAGGAATCAGGTGCAGGATGTGGAGTCTAAACCTCTGCCTAGTTCTGCATTCTAACTTGCCTTCGCATGCTGCAAACAAGAGGCATGGTCTCTTCAGCTGTGAAATTTTGGGAGGTGTATGCAGAGTCTACAGTCTTGGAGTGGTACGGAGTGGGGGGATATTAAAATAAAGCAAACCTATTGTAATTTTGAAATTAGGGACTGGTAGTTGAGTAGTTCATAGTTCCTAATCACTGGTAGTGTGTGATGAGGAATTTTGGAATTTAACAGTAACAAAACAAGGCTTATATGCGAGTTGAATGCAAATGGATTTGGATTATTGCAGTTGGAGAATAATGGCATTTCCACAGCACAGTGTATAAAAGCTTTGAAACAATTTCCCATCTGCAGAGTCTAGAGGAGGTTGCAGGACTCCAGGAGTGCCGTCTGTCTGCTTACTGAATTTTCATACCAAAAATGGGCAGTATAGAAACAATGAAGCAGTTCTCTGTGAAGGGGGCAGGGGTGCCAAGTGACATGTACTATGCAAAAGTATTTGCTATCTACTGTACTACTGTGCTTCATACATTTGTTTTTATACATATACGTATATACTTTAACATGGTATTTGCTATGCTACCACTACTACCAACACCTAGTCCAGGAGCCTTTCTTGACTTGTGTTGGTTTAGAAAGGAAAATTATCTTTGATTTACTACAAGCTCTTTGTGATATCATCCACAGTCACATTCACTGTGCGACATTAAGTGTAGGCCAAGCACTCAATGTTGCCAGTGCCCATAAGGGTACACTCGTAAGCCACCCTCTTGTGCAGTGTCATTTCACAGAATCACAGAATCACCAGGTTGGAAGACACCCTCAAGATCACCGAGTCTAACCCATGCCCTAACACCACCTCAGCTAAACCATGGCACTGAATGCCACATCCAATCTTTTTTTAAACACATCTGGGGATGGTGACTCCACCACCTCCCCAGGCAGACAATTGCAGTGTTTTATCACTCTTTCAGTAAAAAACTTTTTCCTAACATCCAACCTAAATTTCCCTTGGTGCAGCTTAAAACTGTGTCCTCTTGTTTTGTCAGTTGTTGCCTGGAAAAGAGACCAACTCCCACCTGACTACAACCACCTTTCAGGGAGTT
>VZTH01014755.1:916001-938095 GCA_013397815.1 Aleadryas rufinucha | reverse complement strand
TCCCATAGATTTGTGAACATCCAAGCAGCTCAGCAGTTCTCTGACTGCTTCCTCCTGGATAACAGGGGGACCATCCTGCTCCCTGACACCATCTACCAGCCCAGGAGGACAGTTGTGCTGAGGACAAACCGTCTTTCTGATAAAGACCGAGGCAAAGAAGGTGTTAAACACCTCTGCCTTCTCCCCATCTGCAGTCAGTAAATTCCCTCCCGCATCCGGTAGAGAACGAAGGTTGTTCTTACCCTTCCTTTTGCCACTAGTATGTTTGTAAAAACATTTTTTATTATCCTTCACAAAAGTTGCCAATTTAAGTTCTAACTGAGCTTTGGCTTCTCTAATTCTTTTTCTTCATGCCATAACAACCCCCTTAAATATTTCCTGAGATACCTGACATTCCTTCCAAAGATGATACATCCTCTTTTTATTCCTTAGTTCCTTCGTAAGCTCCTTGCCCATTCAGGCTGGACATTTGCCTCGTCGACTCATCTTTCGGCATACAGGGGCAATCTGTTCCTGTGCCCTTAAGATCTCTGTTTTGAAGCACGCTCATCCTTCCTAGATTCTTTTGTTTTTAAGGGCTGCTTCCCAAAAAACTCTCCAAATAAGTCTCCTGAATAGGCGAAAGTCTGCCCTCTGGAAGTCTAGTGTGAAAGTTTTATTGATGCCCCTCCTTATGTCACCAGATACTGAAAACTCTATAATGATCACTATGCCCCACACAGCCTCTGGGCCATTTGTGTGGTTTTAATAGGTGCAGATGCAGTGCACTCAGGCCCTGTCAGAAGCTTTACCAGTTGAGCAAGTCCGATGTAAAAGGTAAAAAAACATCTGTGTGTGTGAGATGAGGGTCAGAAAAAGTCAGAGAGCCAAACTACTGCTGTGAAGATAAAAAAAGAAGAAAAGCGATGGTGCAGTTGTAGTAAGGAAGGCTTAGGAGACAGATTGGATGAGGTTGCTTCAGAAGAGAAGGTTGTGGAGAAGCACAATAGGCATTAACTTGAATGCTTGACAGGAGCAGATCATGAGAAAATATTCTTGCTGTTGGTAATGAGAATAAGCACAGGAGGAGGCACACTGAGCACACCTTTCCTGGTATTGCTGCGGCTGAAAAGCATCTTCCTCAAGCACATTGTCAGATTCTCTGCTGCAGTGTGAATCTGCATGTAGGCAATCACTTGTTAAGGAACATGTTTCTGGTGTGTTCTAATATACAATGTAACTACTAGGTATATTTTGAAGAAGCTGTAAGATCCATTCAGGTGAATAAAAGTTGGCAAATCAAAGAAGATTGGAGTATGCAAATAAGGAAGCAGTTATTGGCAGTGGGTTTGCTACTCCCAAATGCTATCAGGCTGTTTTCTTAATATGCATTCCAGAAAAGCTGGCTCTTGAGAAGACTGGAGAGAGAAGCAAAGAGGTTTTGTGGATCAGTCCCCTTTCTCCTTCAGAGGAATCAGTTCTGTTATCTACTGTTCTCCTTCATGTTCAGTTTGCTTAGTCTCTCATCAGTTCTTTTCTCTATTTTATTTTTTTTCCCTTACAAAAATTATTTCATATTCCAAGTCTGGGCCAGCTTGGCAACATCTCTTTAAAGCAATGCTTGCCACATAGTGTTCCTCTTCAGTGCAGGCCTCAGCTCTTCTCCTTATCCCAGTTGGTCTGCTCTTTGGGCTGATCTCTGAAGTTCCCACAGAGGACGTGGAGAGGTAGTGGTCCTAATCTACATCTTTTCAGGAGACACATTGCAGAAGAACTGAGGTTTGGGGTCTTCCCTTGAGGAAGCTAGAGGGAAAGAAACAGATGATTTTTTTTTTCCTCAATGTGCCTGGAAAGAGAAGAGCTGGAGTTGGATGAAGTGATAATGGCACATCTGGATCTGATCTCAGGGAAGGATCTTCAGGTTGGTTAAGTGGGAATGCTCTGGTTCTTTCAGAGCGCTTCCAGTGAGTGAGAAGGACATCTTCTACATCATTCTGTGACAAAATTCAGGAAGTTGGACTACATATTTGTCTGCATCTGGGCAAGAAGAAATTTAAAATTTATTTGTATTTCTTTCTGACTATATTAGGAGTTACAGGTTGTATTTATCTGTCACTTACTCAAAGGGTGATTCTGATACTTAAATCCAGTTCTAAATCAGAAGCATCTCTAACCTGGGTGTAACAGCTCTGACAGGGTCCGACAGCCCCTTTCGAGAGCTCTAGACTATTGCTTCATGCAAGTCAGTATAGGTTCTCTTTAAAGAAAAGAGAGTTCTCTTTAAAGAAAATAAATCCTGTTATTGCTGATAGGAAGTATAGTTTATTTCAGAACCTCATGGGAGAGATTAATTAACGCAAACAGCAAGATTTCTTAAGACCAAAACATTTTGGATTCACCAAATGTTTAACTACAACTCATACTAAAAAAGCCTAAAAATTACACTGAGTATCTGCAGCTCTCATCTGAAGCAGAACCATGTTGTGTAAGCTGGTAACACTTTTGATTGTATTTTAGGGTTTTCTGTATCAGATTCCTAAAGAAAGTAAATTATGTTTAAAGTAGTAGTTCATTTAATTGCATTCTTTATTCTTGCAACTCTAGTTTGTAGTATGTAGTGTCTGATATAAAATCTCTTTCTTTTTAAGGCACAAGGAAAAGGAAACATCGTGGACTATAAGAAGGTTGGTAAATTACATTTATATCTCATTTTTAATATTTTTAAAAATATTTTCAAGGATATTCTTGGCAGTTGAGAGAAACTTCCTTATTAAAGCTAGGTTGTGAGGTGTGTGTGTGTGTATATGAAGGGAGGGAGAATGGCTCGTGCAATTTCTTGATTTTAAAAAGCCACAAATAGACAGCTGTACTGTGACTGTATAATGTAGCTATTTAATAACAGTATTTTAATAATGTATCTAATAATAGTAATTTAATAATGTAGTTGTTGAGTAATCATTTTTACTGTCATTTCTCTCATTTACTTCCTCAAACTCAATTTTCAAACCAGGCTTCTGATGGCTTTTGCTGTCTTTTTTTTCCTGGAGTCATTTGCAGGTTAGATCCTATCAGTGGTCTCTCTCTGTTGGTGGAGTACACTGCTAATTTTTTTTTAATCTCACCTTAATTCCATGCCATCTATTAAAAAATATACACATACATGTTTTACAATAGTTTGGTTTCTTCCAATCCCCATTACAACTTTGAGCTTTACAGTGCTATATTTGCTACTTCTCTGTAGTAAAGGCAGACCTGAACTAAGTAGCTTAACCACCAGAAGTAACTGGGACACATTAAAACTCTTAAAGGGCTGCAGGAGATGGCTGACAAGGTTCCCTTGGTTAAATATTGGAGCACAGCATGCTTGTGGTGGAGGGAGAAGGTGACACTGTCTCCCCAGCTCACTGAGCATGAGCCTGACTTGTTCTGAGTCTTAGGCAGATCATGAAGTCCGGTCAGTTATCTCCAGCATCAGTGGGAAATAATATATAAATTACTGAGCCACATGCGTGATTGAGAATTGCTTCTTGAAGTGGGGCCTGAAGAGTGTTACAGCTCTGGCTGATTGTTGCTCGTATGGAAGGCTAGCACACAAGTGCGGGTCAGATTGTTGTAATTATTCTGTATTAAGAAAATTGCAATTTGGATTATTAAAAAACCTCTCTGTCCTTCCTCCCTCTTAGAATATAAAAAGGATCTCAACCTTACTTTGCTATTTAAAATCATTGTGCTTTTAGGTTTTTCTCTACAACAGTCACAGTTGTATCAGCTTTCTTTCTTCTAAATCACCATTGAGAGCACCAAATTTATTTTTCAGATGTGCCTTGGGGACACTCCTGTGAATGTTTAAGCTAGGTTGCTTACTTCTGCAAGTCCAGAATGGGTTTTCTCCTTTTAATTGTTGCAGTTGTGATCCACACAGTGTCATTTCCATACTTTGGGGAAAAAAAAGGAAAAGGGGAAAGAAAAGCATCTAAATTTGCTTTACTAAATTAAACATTTGTCAGAGTATTCTGTATTTTGTCTGAAATTATGTCATATCTTGGATCCTTCACATGGAATTAAAAAACTTATAGTATGCTTAGGCAACTTGGACACTTGAATAAAAGGTAAAGAAGGAGAGAAAGCCCTTCTAGTTTTGTATTTTGAGCAATTGACTTCTGTCAGAAAGCACATGATTTTTGCTAGCTTTGGGTAATTATCTCTTGCACAAGCACATATATTATGAGTTTAGTAATGATAGTGAAAAAATTCAGCATGGTTTTTGTGAGTTCAAAAACAATCAGTTGTTTTGGTTTTTTTTTTTAAGTCAGTTTCAAAAACTTAGGCTATCACGTCCCTCTTTTCTGTGTTTATTGGTTTGAAGTAAAAGTGGTCATCAGTTATATCCATGCTAATTGAACTCAGGAACCTGTAGCTGTCCCCAGCAGAATAACTTGACCAGCACATGCACACAGCCAATTAGAGGGCATGTTGTGCTGTACAAATTAGTATTTATCTTTTTGCTTTTTGTTGTGTTGTCTTTTCTCCTGCATCGCTAGAGTCAGTGCTTTGCACATTACTCAGTCTTTTCTTCTCAGCCTCACAGTCCCTTGTCATCTTTCTATTCTGTTGATACAGTTACTTTAACATTCCTAATCAAATCTGAGAGCTTGTTTCTCTTTAAATCTTCAAAATATCTCTTCTTTAATTTTGTAAAAGCAGAGATCACCAAAAGTAGCTGTAGAACTTTTGAAAATTTTGATTATTTTTCATCTCTTAGTTTTTACTATGAACTTCGGTGTGCCACTCAGTTGAGATAAAAATATTGTTCCTTTAGTTAAACTCATAAATATATGTACACAAAAGTTGTTAGCTGTATAGCCCACTTAAGGAAGTTTTACCTTGCGTGCTGCATTTTCAGTTAAAATAATGAAGGTAAATTGGAGAAATTGAGATCCGCACATTTAACGTGCCTCCTTAAAAGGCAAAAGCCTTATTTCAATTTTGAGGCTGCTTAAGAATTTTGAATTGTTCTTTTGATGGATGTTATATTAAAATGGTACCCCTGTTTTTTTTCACTGATAAAAAAATACCTGTATTGTACCAGCAAGTTTAATGAGGTCTCTGACACAAATATAGAAGTGAAATGCTTTCTATTAATTTAATTAGATTTGAGACTGTCTTGTCAATAAGGTCACTATGTTCTGCAAAATATTTTAGATTTTTTTCCTCCCTGCTTTGCTCAATCTTTTTATCAGAAGGATTTTGATATCACGAAAAGATTAAGGTCTGTGTTTCTGAATATATTTTCTCACATTAGCATCAGAGTGTTTCACCCTGTTTTTTCCTATACCATCACACCACATCCAGACAAATTATTGATCCATCATTGTGGTGTTTGAAAGTCTGAAAGAAAGAGATGAAAAAACTGTTTCAACTGTTTTAATGGTGTTTCTCAGATAACAAAAGGGAAAGTACCGATGCATGTCAGGGACAAATTTCATGTGTGCATTGAAAGAAACGGCAACTTTCTTGTCCCCCTCATTTGTATGTGACAAAAATCTCAGACTTCTTAAAATCAAAAAGCTTTATCCATTTTACATCTACCTTGCATGAAGAATAAGCTGTGTAATTCTCAAACAACAAATTGAGATTCTCGATTTAATTGTTAGCACTTGATAATATTGATTAAAAACTCTGCTAAAGTCGAGGCCTTAATGGTGCTTGGCATTATTCAGGCTTGTTAAAGGAGTGTAAGAAAGGCATAACTAGTAGCAGAAATGAGTAAGCTACAAATAATTCTTGTTTTCTGGCCAAGGCTCTAGAAAAATGATAACATAATACTAAATAAAGAAATAAATCCTGTATTTTGCAGCTGATGACTGTGCTAGGCAATGATTTGTTACTTTTCTAAATTCAATATTCAGGAAAAATAAATTAAGTCAAGTGAGAGAGGATGTAGCAAAACTTTTTTTTTTTTTACTGTAGCCCTGTCCATTTGCTCTGCTGTCTGTTGTAGAGGCCCTTCATCCAAACTGGCATGGGAAGTACAGCACAGTGTGGCATAGTATGCTGTGACATACTTTCTTGGTTTGTATATGAAATATTGTGCACTACATCAACTCCAGGAGCTGAGTTTGTACAGTGCTGGAAGAGTGTGAGTCAGGATGGGGTAGACCCAGCTGTTCATACACTGCATGGCACTAAAGGCTTGACTTCCCATATGGTAGGAAAGAGAGAAGAAAAATGGGAAAGGTCACATGTGGTTACAAGGAGGTTTCTCAGCAGTACTCTACTGCCGTGCTGCTAATAAATAACAGTAGCACGGTGCCATCCAGTTGTGCAAGCCAGAGGTGTGGGCTGCCCTTGCCCACCCCACTGCTCACTGCCACTGCCTGTGCAGTGCTGGCTGGCTGTGGGTCTACAGCCCCGGGGTGTAAGGGACACTCATCCCAGGGACACTCATCCCGTGGCTTTGTTTACATGCCAGGGGATCACCATGAGGTGTGTCATGGGACTGTAGGCCACAGACTGTTCATTCACTCTCTTGCTCCTGAAATGCAGCAAAGAGTTAAAAACAGAGGGTTGTTGTTTGTAGGGGTTTATGACCCGGGGTGGTTTTGCATGAAAATTTGTCTTGTTTGTTTTGGAGCAACCACTGCCATTAGTTCCATTTGTTATGTATAATAAAAAACACAGCATAGTCAGTGATTTAAGGAAGGTGGGGGTTTTTGGATGTGTTAGTAGTATTACAAAAGCATCCAAAACCATTCTGATGAAGCAATTTTCTTATTTTTTGGAACTAAGATCTGAATTATCAAGGTGTACATCCAGTACCAACAATCAGTTGCATCTTTGTTTGTAATCAGTGGGTATTTTCCCACTTCTTTGGGGTGAGAATCCAGCATAACTTTTGTTTCGTTAAAGCAAATAATCATCACATGTTTTAACATAAATACCAAGTTGATTGCTTGTGTATGCTAAGATGACAATTAACAATCACTATTTGCATTAGTGGGGTTTAAGAAAATTAAGCTTTTTGGTAAAGAGTCTTTACAACTGCCATTGTTTAGATTTAAAAGCTAGTGGGTCTTGTTAAGTTGATTGTGAAAGACATGGAAAGGCATTGGTGTCCCTTCTAAAATAACAAAGAGTCTGTACAATCAATCAGTGTCTCAGGACGGCTTGTAATTTTTTGGCAAAGCATATTATAAGAGCTGTGTAACAGCAGTGTTCCCGGTAAGCAGGCCGTCTTTCCTCTCCTGTTGGGGACAGCCCTACCCACGTTGGGTCTCATCCTAGGTATAGTGTGGGTTTCAGTTTAAAGTAGAAAGAAAATTTTTCTGTTTGTCAGATGAATAAAGAAAAATTCTACTCTACTAATGGAGGCTTCTGCAGGGGCATTTGGGCCCTTTGAAGATGCATTTCTTTACCTTTTGTACAGAGAAAGTTTCTCAGAAAATATTTGATAACTACAGCCCCAGTTTCAGCTGGCATATCATGCTGCATATAGCCAACAAAGATTTAAAAAAAAAAAAAATTAAATCCTATGATGTTATGAAGTGATGCAAATAAGTGATTGTCCAGGGGGTTTTTGAGGAGGAAGAGCTCAACCCTATGTCCAGCCACAAGAATGGGTGCTGAAACATTCCGAAGTACTTCTTTAGAAAACAAAGGAAAAAATTGACAAAATTGATCTACTACCTATGAAATATGTTGATACTTTTTTAAGGTAACATTTCAGCACTCTAAAACACCAGTGCTTATTGAGCATGCTGTTCCCACGAAAGGGAAAACAAGTTTAGAAAAGCCAGTGCAGAACACTGCAGACATTTTGAGCATTATTCCGTCACTCAGCCACAGATCAATTTAGATTTTGGGTTTTGGGGTTTCTTTTTGTTTCAGCAAGTACTGTGCCCTTCAGAAACGTAGAATGTTTTAGCTCACTTCAGGATCAGAGAGAATGCATGATATTCAAAGATTTCAGCATTTAACAAATTACCTGGTTTAGGATCATCGTTCTAAAACAACATCAAAGAAATCTGAAGTTACTTTTGTTATTTTGCCACCAAAATAATTAACCCTAGGTTGGACTATGGAAAAAAAATCAGGAATTTCAGTGCTCTCTTTCTCCCGTTGCATGTGAAGTCTATTACAGCCAAAATATTCACCACATTTTCAGTGAGTCTTCCCACCCCGCCCCACCCTGCCCCCAATTTGTTGCTCCCTGCAGGTAGCACTGTGTGAAAGGAATCTTCTTTCCTTTAGCTCATGGAGCAGAAAGGTCTCAGCAGAGATGATTTGAAATTAGTTGACTTTGTATTTGAGCACCTGCTTCGTTTTTGACTCGTTTAGTTCTTCAGTTTCCAAAATCCAGCAGTTCCTAGCTTGCCTCTTTGACCTCTTGCTGCCCTCAGACCAGCTGCTCTGTCCAACAGCAATCCAGAGCAGTTGGTCTGAAAGGCAAATCCTTCACTTCTGCGGTATGGATGAGAAATCCTCTCTTTGCCTTTTTAAAACAAACAGGCTGGGAAACATGGTACTTTGAACTCTATTCACGGAACCATACAGTAATTGAAGTTGGAAGGTACCTCTGGGGGATGTCTCGTGCAGCTCAAAGCAGAGCCAGTATGGGTTTGCTTAGTTAAGTTTTGAGTATCTGCAAGGGCACGATTGCAAAACAGTGCAGATAATGTTGTGGAGGAGATCACGTCTCATCTGAGCCTAAACTTGGCTGTGCTATTGCAAGACTATTCTTTAAGCTGAATTTGAATAACCAAAACCCAGTTGGTGATTTTTTCAGAGTCTTGGCACTTCTAGAATGAAGTAAGGCTTTAATGGCAATGGGCTGAACAAAAGCTTTAAAGTAAAACTGCAGTATTCCAGCATATCTAGCAGTTCAACTGGAGTAAAGCGTAGCTAAGCAATCTGTGTTTTGACTTGTATTCAGTTTTAATTACCGAATATCATTCTGAAGAAGGTTGTGTGGATTAAATTGTTCTTGCAAGTGGAAATATGCACAAAATTAAATATGCCATATAAGTAGAGACTAAAGGAGTGGATTCTTATATTTAGAAGAAATTAATGAGGCAGCTTAAATAAAGCTTATAAAGTAAAAAATAAAAGCAGTTAATTTTGCTTTTCTGTTCATTTGCTGCAAAAATTTGCTGCTCCTATCCAAATTTTAAAATAATACATCTATACTGGATACATTGATTTTTTTTTTTCTTCTGCTTCCTTAGTTTGTGAAGTTCATTACATAAAATTATTGAAGCTCGAAATTTGAGAGAGTCTGAAAATGTAACAGAAATACAACCAAGAGTACAACTTAAGTCTTAAATTAGGGGGCTTTTCCACACAGCAGGGGTACTGAAGCCTGGTTTCTTACGGAGTTATTTCCTGTATTTCTTTAATAACTATCCCACTACAAAAAGCCAAAATTGTACTTTTTTTTCCCCTTTTACAACCCCAGCTGAGATAGAAGTAGCATGCAGTCTGGTTAGTTCAGTAACCTCTGTGTATGCTTATTTGAGTTGACCAGCTGCTTCTGCAAATGGAATATAAAACAGGTACGTTTTTGAGGGCTATAAATTGTTCATTACATGGGATGATCTCTTACTGAAAAGCTGAGGAAGGAGTTTGGCATATAGGCAGGTATTTTCCATTTTGACGTTCCTTGAACTTTGCTGGGAAACATTCAACAGTGGATTAGGCTGATTTTTGTGTAGGGATTCCTCTGCCTATAGTTTGACACGAGCTTTGCAATTGTATTGGCTTCAAAGCAGTGTGTGTGTCTGAGGGCTTACACAAGACAAGCGTGTAAATGGATTGTGTCCTTGTGTTAGGATTCTCCCCCTTCCCAGACTCTGCTCTTTCAGCTAAGTCATGGTACATATATGTGAGCATATATATGCCTAAGCTAAGCTCCTCTGGCTTTTGACCAATTTGAAGACTTTCTAAGAGCTATTTTCTTTCCTGTTTACATCCCAATATATACTTCCATGAGTATTAGAAGTTATGCTAATCCTTTTTAATAAGCTTTAGCAAATCAGCAGTTTGCTTCAAGATGTGTGCGTTCTACTGTCCCACAAGGTTGTGCCTCAAAGCAGGGGGAAGGGACACCTTTGCACGCTGCTAGAGCACCTCATCTCACCTATCCTCACCTTTGCTGCAGAGCCATGGAAATATGGCTCATTCCCACTCATTAGAAGACATGTTGAATTAGCTATGTGATGCATTTATGCCTCAGGGCAAGTTCCTTTCCAGCACACAGTGCAGGAAGATTCCAGCTGAAGAGGAGAATAAAATTTTTATGAACTGGGACTTGAACACTCAAGTGCTGTAATATGCTTTCAGCTAATTTCATCTTTAAATACAGATAATGAATCCACTTTCAGATAAGAAGCATCTTTCATTCTGTATGAATGCAAGTAGTGTAGAAAGTGGGTGACTTACAATTTGGTCGTATCTAGGATTTTACATATATATGTGTATGTATGTGTGTGTGTGTGTGTATGATTTAAACTAGATAGGTAAGGTCATACTGATGTATTTTTAAAATATTTTGAGCACTGAGCTGTGTATTGATGGAAAACATGACTTAGGAAACCCTGTATAGTTTGTTACTGTGGGTACCTGTATCCAAGAAAAGCCATTTTTTAAGAAAGCTGGTGCATTGATGTAAGACAGTTGTGAAAGCCAGGTGGGGCGTGTTAAAGATAATGAAATGCTGTAATGCTTTTGGAAAAATCAAATCCCAAAGATCCACCTGGCCTTTGTTCCCAGGCTCTGGCATGAGGCATCAGGCTGGAGCTGGTCTGGGAACATCTGTATTTTAGAGTAGAAAATATAAGTGTTTCGTGTCAGTCTCATGATGCTGTTCAAGAAAAAATACTAATTAAAAATAAAAAAGCCCTTAATAAGAACTATTTAGAGCTTCTGCTAAGTTCAGGTATGGGGAAAAGAACATGTTTTGTTTTGTCAGTTTTGTTTGTATTATTTCATAGGAAATGCAACCCATCATTTACCCAAGTTTTTTAGGTGCCAAATCTTTCCAGAAACTTGCTGTGAAATGTTGGTTATTCCATGAAAGTATTTTCTTTTTCATATGGTGTATCACCAAGCCTTTGTCAAATTCCGTAGCCTTACTGATAAGATGGAGTTTGCATGAGTTCAGTATGATAGTTTACCACATTTTACTGACAAAATTTGCTTTTGTCCACTGTGAACAATGTGATCACATGGTCTATAAATAGAAACCCTTATTACAAAATACAGTCATTCCACCTGTGTCATCCTGTGCTGGTTTCCAAAAGCAGGGGATGGAATGGGTGTTCATAAAACACAGGTTTTTACTGCAGGAAACCGGAGTATGCGGGAATGGCTGCTTTGCCAGTTCTGCATGAAGGCTCTCAGGCAGTGGCTGAGGTATGAAATGCTCAGATATTTAAAAATTTTAATTTTTTTTTAGTTTACGTGTGCCCTTTGGAGAGCCAACATCTTTCAGGTGATGAAGTAACGGGTGGTGTAGTTTAAATTAAGCAGTTTGCTGTAGTGGGGAGCTAAACAGAGCAGCTGAGAGGATTTAAGGGCTTTTTCTGATGGCTTTGGCTTTGCCTTTAGCTCGGGAAGAGGCGGTGGAAGCCCTGTGCTCCCAGAGATAATTGTGCACTGCTGAAACCCCCCCCCACACCGATGTGCCTGTGTTTTCCAGCAGCTGCAGGAAGCGATCAAGGCTGGCAAAGGTGTGACTTCTGCCATCGACCTCTGCCGCTGCCACGGAAACAGAGCACTGGCAGCCCTGGAGCGATTCCCTCCCTCGGAGGCCAGAGACGCCTTGGCCAACATTGTCTACGCTGTGACCAGGTTTCCCTGAGCTGCCGCTCCGGGAGGAGCATCTCTCCCTCCACAGGTGGAAGCAAGCCGGCAGGGACACCAGTGCTGCCTCACTGCTCTGATCACCTCATCCCATCCTGGCAGAGGAACGCGCGCTCGCTGCCGCCGCCACCAGCAAAATTCGGGAGAGGAAAGAAAAAAGGTCACAGACGGTTTTCGCTTGTTGTGCCAGAAGCGCACTTGAGGCTGCACCGGTAGAAATAATTAATGAGTCCCGTTTCCGTGACCTCAGCAAATGGACAGGAAATAAGTCTGTATTGATTGGGCACCAGCGGGGACGGCGCCAGGGTGGAGGCCAGTGGTTTTCCTGCCAGAGGGAGGGATAGAGGGAGGGAGGGATGGAAGGGCGTGAAGATCCAGGTGTCACAAGGAACCTGCTCAAACCTGCCCAGAGAGAGTGAGCTGCTGAAGCCGGGAATTAACATACCCTTATCCAAGGGGAAGGGTAATTCGGGGGATTTATGGGGGAAAATCCCTCTCTGTCTGTGAGCAGTCATGTCTCCTCACACTGTTTTTATGTATTCACATATAAAATTACCCTGTGCCTAATGAGTTCTGTATTTGAGAAACTTGCTGAGAAAATGTGTCAAGCATGGTAAGTAGGAGCTTTAAAATATTTAATCAAATATTAATTTGGCTCTGTTAAGGGAGCTGAGTGCCTAGAGTTTATACTGTGCCTATGTAAAATGTTGCTCTGGGTCAAAGAATGAGGTTTTTCCAACTCTTCTGGGGGAGGGAATATTCCTCCCTCAGATCCAGCTGTTTGTTTCAAGAGAGTCTTACACAAAAGAGTTTCCTATGTTTGTGACACTTGTGTTAATTTAAGCCAAATAAATGTTAATTTGTAAGGCTAGACATCAGCCCTTGGCAGACAGGAAGCAGGAATGCTCCTCTGTGAGTAGTCACTGCACTGAATAAAATGCAGAAAATACCGGAGAAGTTTTGAACCTCAGTGTGTCAGATTTTCAAGTCCAATTACAGACAGCTTATAAGGTGTATCAGAAGCCTGCAATTTGAGACCGTCTCTGTTTTGTTCATAGGAGATGATTTTTGTGGTTTGCACGCGTGCAATCTGAGAATGCCGTTGACAAGAAGGCTGAGTTTACATAAATGATCTAGATTGAGACTCAGCTACCTTTCTTCCTTCTGTGGTGTAATTACAGCCCAATCTGGAGACAGCTAGCACAGCAAACAGATTTCATTACATCCCTCACTCAAACACTAAGTGGAGTTATTTCTGTTAAATTCTCTCCTCCCTCCTTTTCCCCCTGCGCTCCCTCCCTCCGCACAGCTTGTTTGTCATAGATCAGCATGTTGCATTCCACCAAATGCAAAATATAAATAAAAACTCTATCCTCTAAAAATATACTGAAAATACATCCTATGTAATGTACATAATATTCTGTGTACATTCTGCCCACGTTATACCATGATATTTTATGTATAATAAGCAACCTTGAGTCACAATCTTTGTTTAGGAACAACATCCAGAACTTAGGACTCACTTTATTCTGGAGAATGGCTTCAACACCAGACCCCTTCTTACTTGCACTTTCTCTCTTTCCTGCCCTAGCATTTTCTCTATTCCTGAGACTCTGGCACTTCTCCCTGAGTTACTGTTGTTCCTGCAGCAGGGAGGCTGGAAACAGAAGAGAAGCACTGAGAAGCGTGGTTTATTCCAGGCAGTTACCCATGAAGTTCCCTGAAGTTCTCCTAATAAAAAGTGTGCTTGAAAGAAATGCCTAAATTCAGAGTCATATTTCAGCTTTCTTTGACTCTTGTTTTTACATATTACATAAAGTAAGAGCCATTCGTCATCTTTTCTTTGTTTTAAATCTATGTTAATTGGTTCATAATGATTTAGGGCTGCAAAAAGCTTGGGTTGCTGGAGATATTCTGAGTCACTTCACCTCAGCTGTGTGAAAGAAATACCAAACGTCCTGCAAAGCTATGTACACCTCATTTATTTTTTATGCAAGTACAAGTTTTTATTTGTACTTATTACTAATAAAGGGGAATCATCAAAAATTAATTACTTTTTTTTGTGTTTTTACCACCAGAATGTTCTGATTGCTCTTAAATAATTCAACCTTAATTTAAAAAAATACCAAACAAACAATGTGAATTGTCCCTTATCAATATTTTCAAGTAATCTTATATTTAAGGTACTTGCCTGTAACCCTTCAGAAATTTTTGTTGTCCTGTTTCCTCCAGGTAGACTCCAAGCAAAGTATTGTACCCATCTGTCAGACTCCGGGTGATTTAGTCCCTGCTGTGTACTAATATACTCCTCACACCTCGTATAGTTTCTGGGCAATGTGTAACCTTAGGGCTGTTCTGGTCTTATTTTTGTCTGCTTGGTTCCTTGTCCCCACCTCCCTCTAAAGCAGGTCAGGGAGAGGGAGGCCTGTGGTCTGAGGAAGGCATTCACACCATTTACTTCAGTCACCCAGCTACTCAACCAGACATTCCTGTTGGCTGCTCCTCTGAACTTATCACCAGTATGGAATTGCTGCACCATTCCACAGATGCACAAAATACAGGACAAGATCCCAGCTGCTTTTTAAACCAAATTAAAATTAAAAAATTACCCTGATTACTGCATCTTACTTGTGATGGAGTTTATTTTCTTCGTAGTATCCTATACAGTGCCATGTTTTGGATGTGTAACTAAAACAGTGTTGCTCACCTGCTGTACTCAGCAGTGGTTGCACAGTGCCAAGGCTTTCTCTGCTCCTCACTCCGACAGCCAGCGAGGGATTGGTTGTAGACAAGGGGCAGGATGGGGCACAGCTGGGACAGCTGACCTCACAGATAGTCTGTGCTGTACAAGATCATGCTCAGCAATAAAAACTGGGGATGGGGAGTGGGGATGTTCCAGGGGTCTCTTGCTTGGGCACTGTCTGGGCATCAATGGACTGGTATTGATTGCTTTTTCGTTGCTAGTTTTTCATGGTTTTGTTTTCATTTTTTTCCCCTTTTATCTATTAAACTGTCTTTAACACACAAATTTTCTCACTGTTGCCCTTCTCTGGGGTAGAGTGTGGAGACGCTTCTCCATCTGTTAATGGTTAAGGATTTTTAGAAGAATCTACTAGAATTGTGTCTTTTGTTGGTGGCATCAATTTCAGTTTCCCACTGAAATTCCCAGTATTTTTGACCTTTAGGATTGTAGCCTCAAACTGTTCCAGGAACAGAAGTAGTTCAGTGCAAAGCTCTTTCTGGTCTGAGAGTCTCCTTGCCCCAACTCATGCTCACTGAGCTGAAACACCAGCAAATTCCAAGGGGAAATAGGCTTTTAATCATAAGGCACTTTTAGTGGACTATCTTTATACTCTTCATATCCCCCTCACCTGGTTGTAAACACTCTTTGAATGATTTTGCACATTCAGTATTTTAGTTAAGGAGCAAGTCATGCAAATAAAAAACCCCCTTGTTTGCCTGCCTCTGGTCTCACACTCCCTCAGCTGGATACAGAGGAATGCTGCTCCCTGCTCCTCTGTGCTGGGCACAGAGGGTGGGATGTACCACACTGAACTTGGCTGGACATGTCCAACCCCAGATGTGCTTCATCTCAGCCCAGAAAATGCCTCTATGAGGGACTGTATCCATCCTTTGACTACACAGAACTAAAAACCTACAGTACATCCCACTGCGGGGGGCAGTGAGTGAGCAGCTCTGAGGTGCTTAGCTGCCATCCAACACAATTCTTTTTGGTACCCAGGATGGGACACATAGGGCTCAAGATAATGTTTGACCAGAATGTGCTAGAGGAAACCTCTTACACCTGTTTAGCTATTGCTGGTTATGTTGTTGACTTATTCACTCTTGATATAGGTTTATTTATTCCCTTACCCACTCCCTGTCATGCTCAAGAGTGAGCACAACGATTTGAGAGCTTGTTGGAGGCTGGGTTTGTCTTCTGCAGTTTGCTGTGCTGTGTAGCACTTGGTTTTGTTTTCCCTTGGAGAACTATGATGAAAGCACTGGCCCTGAGCCTAATCTGGTATTTGGGCTCTGCGTTGCTGCTGTCCCAGTACTTTGGGAACCATCTCGTGGAGATAATTAACAATTACACCTTTTCTCTCTTTTCCTCTGAGAGACAGTTTGTGGAGGAAACAACGGCACCTTCCCCTTCACCTCCTGCAGGGTAGTTACTTTCCACCTTGGTACGATGACTCTTCAGTAGTTTGAACACTCCTGGGTAATCAGAATCTTCACATCAGTGTGTCTCAAGAATCTGTATCCAGCTTTTCCTAGGATTAACTGAGTATTTAGGAATATCACACAGGGATGTGTCCCAAGGCTGTGTGGTCATGGGTGGCAAGGTATCTAGAACAGTTTTTACCTCTCATGGTGTGGGACCTGACCCCCAAACAAGTGCAGGATCCTGAAAAAGTGACCACACGTTTGAGAAAATGATGCCCTGGCTGCACTAAAGGGACACACCTTCTCACACAGTGCTGGGCCTGGCCTAAACCTGCCAAGAACTGTTCAGCACCCTTAGAGGGCAGAGATGGTCTCTGGGTCTGAAGACACACAAAAAGCACCACGGCTGAGCCAAAGACCCACATCTCAACTCTTACCAGTTACCCCTATAGTCAAGAAGAAGCAATGGAGGCAGAAGTCAATTCCCTCAGTCAGGGAGAAAGCTTCTCCCAGGAGGGCACAGGCAGAGGAATAGGAGAGGCAGTCCACTGTGCAGTGGAACAGTCACAGGAATGGGAGGGGAAAGAGAAATCATGAATATGCCAGAAATCATCAACTCCTTATCCCTGAGTAAGCTGCAAGATACACACAAAGATTACAGCCACCAACCTGGTGAGCTAATTATCAGCTGGCTGCTGCAGTGCTGTGGTACTGGAGCCAACAGTCAGGAATTGGAGAGCAAGGAAGCCCAATAGCTGGGATCCCCCACAAGGAACTGGGGCATCAACAAAAGGATCGGAAAAGGAGCAAAAATCAGCAGCCTCTGGAGGCAGCTTGTGTTGAGTGTGAAGAAGTATCCCCTTGAGAAAGATCTTGTAAACTATTAGAGCAAAAGTGGACAACTACTGAGAGTAGTATCCAGTGTCTGAGGGAATTAGTGGTAGAGATGATCTACAGCAGCCTGGATAACAACCAGGCATCTAAAGACCCAGATGAAATCCAGTGCCTGTGGTCCATGCAGTGGAAGTTTGTGTGGAGCACAGTCATCGTATGCCAGCACCTGGTGCTCGTGACTTGGCCAGACATCAAGGCCCCAGCTGTGGGTAGATTGGCCAGTCTGCTCCAGCAATTCAAAGAGAATCTCTCTGCCACCCACCCCTGCAGGCCTGTGTCAGCTGGGGAGAGACTGTCCCAACAGTTCAGCTATTCAAAGACAGTGTGTCTTCCTCCTTCTCCCTACCAGCCACCATCTAGACTGACAAGGGAGCTGTTCTCTGCTCAGGAGGGAGGGTGCCACGTGCACATTGGTGTGCCACCCTGTGCACATTTGTGTGCCACCCTGTGGTTCTGTCTGCTTTACCATGAGGAGAGCATGGGGCAGTGGGATGCCTTGAATGTGGAAGCTGGGGTATGTGAATTGCGAGGAATTTGGTGGCCAAGAAGAGCCCATACAGGAGAATTACCACTCTAGTTGCTATTGAGCAGTTCCCCAGAGAGTGCAGAAGGACTGATACTGCCTTTGACCCCAGTGAGGAACGTCTCTTTTGCAGAAAAAGGATCAGGTAATGAATACACCATCCAGGAATTGAGGGGCCCTGCCTCTGGCCAGGTGGAGGAAAGCGATTACTATGTTATTGGACTGCATGGATTTGATGGCCTGGCACACCTGATCAGCTGGCTGTGCTTCTCTTAATGTAACCCTCCATGTGCCTTGCCTTATTGGCAATAAAGAGTGCACACGTGGCCCATATTTGACTTAGTGTTGAACTTGACAGAAATTGCTAAAAGATTGAAAAGCTCTTTTTGGTTTAATGGAAACATTAAGGAAGTGTTCTCTGGAGCTGCTGGGGAGTGCTTCTTGCCCCAAGCGGTGCTAAAGATGCCAGACCAGTGTTCTCAGGGGTACATCTGCTGGTGGGATCTCCCCGTGGCTTTTCCTTCTGAGCAGTATTTGAATTTTCATCAGCACAAAAGGCTAACTCAGGCAACTGTGCCATGCTGCAGATTTGTCAAGGAAGTGGCTTCTGGGTCAGAGCGCTGGCTGTTGCTGCTCTCGTCAGCTACTTCAATCTCACAGAAGAGTGAGGCATCAAACTTTTTTTATTCTTTGTAGTCTTCAAAGTCTTTAACCTGCACAGTGTCTTACGAAAAATAAAGAGCTAAAGCTTTTCAGTGTCTCAAAGCAGTTCAAAGGAAATAATATTTCCAGTTCTGGAAATCTGTTCTGACAGTCTTTGAATTAAATTATCTTATTTTTTTCACCTTTTGGAAACCAATCCCTAAAATGCATTAATTATTTACATAATTAGCATTCATGTGTTTCTCTTTAGGCTAAGCCTGTTTCTCTAAAGCTAAGAGAAAATGGCCATTAAGCTAAAATTCTTATAGCAAATGCCTTTAAAATAAGCAAAAATATAAAGTACAGAGCTTGCTGTGAGTTGTGAAGGGGAGAAGAGAGTGACAAAAAAATTGGCATCGATACACGAAAGGCTCGTGCAGTCACCTTTGTCCACTCCTTCATGCACTTGCACTTGTGCGTGACTCTGCCCGCAGCTCCCGGCGTTGCTGCCATATTCCCAGCCCCTGACAGCAGCTGGAGAATGCTCGGGCTCCCCCCTGTGTAGGAGATTCCTTCTCTGCAGTGCGTGAAGTTGACTTTAATTCATGCCTATTTGCAAAATGGTTTTGTCAGTGTGCATCTCTTGAGGAAAGGCAGCGTTTTTCTCCAAAACAGAAAGAGCAACAAGATGGTTTACCTACTACACTGGAAAGCAGCGTTCTACTGATTTCACATGGTGGAATTGCAACTCTGTCTGCAGGAGAAAAGGGGGATCACCATTAGCAAGGAGAACATTCCTCCTTGCTAATGGTGACAGGCAGGTGTCCCACTCATAACTAAAACAGTAGTTCTCAGATTTATCTGGTTTTTAAGAAATTTCTGTATTAAATTCCATTTGAGGCATGTTTTGATATATTGTGTAAAATTGCAATTTTGCAACAACATTATAAAAAAATCTTACTTTGAAATTTCCTATTCCACTTTGTCTTCCTCCCTTCACCCCTTGCCCCAAATATCAAAGACCCAAAATACTCTGCTTTATTATTAGAACAATGCTCATCAGTTTTAGTTTTAAAATTGTACACAAAAGTGAGTATTTTACTTGCAACAAAAACAATATCTTAAAACTAGACTTTTTTATGCCTTCAATGACTACAGCAAATGACTGGCCTCAATTGCAAGGTTCAAACTTTAGCCGTTATTAAATGTCAAATTATAAAAATTAAATGTTATGCAGAAGCCATTAGAAAGATCTAAAACAAGTACCGTTAGATTAGATTTTTTTTTTTTCCCCCAGAAAAGAATATGAACACTTATTTTAAAAAGCTTTACTCTCTGCAGAGGAGCGTGATGGTTTTTCTATGTGACCAGCTTATCCAAAACACAGCGTGGTTAGGAAATGCAGCATTTTTCCCTCTTGGCTAGTTTTGATGAAAGCTCTCCAAGTTGCACATTGTGTCTGAACATTTCTTCATTCATAGCATGTGCCCATCGAAAACTGTTTTCTGTTTGCAGCATTTCAGCTGTACTATTTATAAGCTCGTTGAACAATGCTACTAGAAGCTGTAAAAGGTGTGTATTTCATATGCAAATCACTAGCAATAATTTTCTACAATTACACTTAGTTGCTTACATCATTATTTTCATAAAAAATGGGTTTAGCGGGAGAACATTACAGAAAAAATGTCTGTATTAGTAAGATCTATTTTTAATCAAACAATTTTATTTATATCCAAAGCATAAAAACTGTGAATGTCCCTACCTCTGCTCACATGCTGTAAAACCATGAGCAACATACACGGCTTTTAGATGTAATATGCTAAGATATCTTTGCAGAAAAATAAACAGGGTTTAAATATCTAATATTTCTTAAAGATGACTGCTGCTGCTAAGAGTGGTCACATTACTAACGATCAGAAGTATTTCTTACATAAACTTTTATGAAAAGTAATTGCTTTCAATCACATTCTATTGTAGTAATAACCACTAAGCAGATGGGTTTTTTCTTTTAAATTCATGAGTGTTCTCAAAGTCACTACTGTAGGGTATAACTAGGTTATACTAGATGGGTTATAACTAGGTGGATTAAGGCATCGAGTAGCCATGAGGCAGAGATTCATGTTAATACAAACTCAGAACGGAAGATTCCCATGCACCCAAAAAGCAAGGTTCAGGAGTAGCTTCCCAAAAGTAGTGAGTGTAAAGACTGAGAAGGGAGGATCCCTAGCTGCTTCTAAGACACTGACTTTTTTTTTTGTGAAAAGGAATGTATAACACGTTGGCCATGAGAGAAGCAGTTGGAACTCAAAAAACTTTGAAAAGCTGTTTCAGCTTCAGGACCTGAAGCAAAGAGGATTCCTACAGTCTGAATATTGCCACTTTGATTTAAGAAAAAAAGATGTTTACAGACAAAAAAAGAGAAGCTAAATCATCCAGCTGAGTTCTCAAAGAAATCTAGTTTTCTACATTGCTTCACAATTTTTTTTCTAATATTGTTGCAAGCATTTGAACTTACATATTTTAGTGAGGTGTGAGTCTATGCAACTGGTTCAAAATATTCTTTCTCCATACAATGGGCAAGATATGGAACTGAGTGTTAAGCACACAAAGGAGAGTGTGCTGTTTGCACTTCATTGGGAGATGCGGACGTCTTTGAGAGAAAGGACTTTCCAGGCTGCATTTACCTCTTCTGGATGTAAAACAGAACTCGGCAAACAGACCTTTATGGGATAAATGTTTGATCGTTCAGAGTTAGTTATGGTGTCGATAATAGGATGACTGTGCATTAAGTGAGCATTACTTCTTTTTAAATGCAAAGCTATGAAATAGCGCACAATGGCGCAGTTCTTGGCTGAACTAACATAGAGTAAAGAGAACTGCGATTTCATTGCCAAGAGATTAAAAGAGGCTTATGCTTCCAAGAGTGAAGTTGCTCAGATTTGTCAGTTTTTAAACAGTTATGGATGCAACTGATGTCTAAGTAAACTGCTGCAGCACAGAAGGAGAATTTAGGTTGCTCACTGGGTTGAGTTACTCTGTTCTTGAAGCTCCTTAACATTTTTGTTCTACTCTTCCACTGCAGCTTTGATATGATTTTTATTTTAAGCTTTTATATAAAATTATTCTTCCTTTGGTGCTCAAGTGTTGCATATCTGCTGTCTTGCCTGTACACTCTGGTGCTACTTCAGGCTAGTAAAGGGTTTTCTTATAATGCGTGTTCATTTTTTTGAAACTTTTTCTCTGTGAGCTAAACCCTAAGATTTCCAACCCTCCAACCCACATGCACTTGGAGATGAACCGACTTGTTTTTAAAATCCAAAGATGCCATTTATATTCTCTGTTTTGATATCCTTGATTCAGCAAGGAACACAATTATGATACTTCTTGCCCATATCTGTGAAGTCTAGCTAAACAGCAAATTTTGAGTTTCCAGTGGCATCTATCATTATATCTAAGAAGCAGTGTTGCTATAAAATTTAAAAAAAACCCCAGAGTATCATGTAACAATTCTGTTTCTTGAGGAAAAAAAAAAAGCAATTATATTAACTGGCACTCTAAACCAGTGTTTCCCAACTAGTGTAGTATTTTGCTGGCAGAACCCTCCAACACTGCTTGCAGCCACAGGAAGTTTAAAAATATAAATAAAGTTCAGGTGTCTGCCACTGTTCATTTCTGCCTGGGTTACAGCAATGTATGGATATTGCCTGCAGCATGTTACTTGTTCAGTATTGTTGCCTGTGGGCCAACAGAGGTCCCAAATATTCCTGTGCAATGTGTCCATCCATGTCCTTTCAGTCTGGCTGGCAGTGAGGAGCATGCAGGTATGCAAAGTTTGTTATCAAGTTGCCTTTTTTCCATTAAATATTTTAGTTTTATGAAAGTTGAATTGCAGAACACATTTTACTGCAAATCAGATGAGTTAATTTGACCGATTTTTTAATGGTACCTTTCAGACCTTTTTAATTCAAGGCAGAAGATTTTGGAACCTGCATTCTTTCTTCCACCCCCACCCCACCACCCTCCCCTCTCA
>VZTH01014755.1:842486-911173 GCA_013397815.1 Aleadryas rufinucha | reverse complement strand
GAGCGGCGGGCGGGTGGTTCTGCTGGAATTCGTGTCGGTCCTTGCTGAGTCGCGCTCTGAGGGGCTCGGTGAAGGGCACTGCGGGGGAACGGGCCGCCCCTGCCCCGATCATCTCCCCCCAGGTCACCCGCGGCTTCCCCTGCCCTGATGACCCGCTGCCTCCGCCCAGATCACCGCTCCCTGCCCCTGCCCCAATCACCGCCCGCTTCCCCTGCTCTGGTCGCCCGCTGCCTCTACCCTACTTTTCCCTGCGGTGTGTCCACACGGCCCTTTGTAAATAGAAGGGAACAAACTCTGAACCAGCAGAATGCGAGCCGGCGGCAGGCCAACAGCCATGTGACGGCTTCCACATAGCGTTGACGCAGTCCCAGAGTTTTTTTGGATTGAAGTGTGAGTAGGGTTTGTCGCTGCCACCTATAAACAGTGTATGCCTGACCCTTGGGGCACAGACATCTAAGCACGAAAAGAAAAACCTTTTCCCTGCTTCCAACTTGAATGACTTGCATCTCATAAAACACATAATTACCAATATATGCTGATGCATTTTCTTCTGCTAAATCAAACTGAACATTGGACCAACTGAATTTTTATCTTTGCTAGGTATTTTCATAGTTAGGTAAGTTCAGTGGGTAAAAATAAATGGAAATTGAATGCAGTTTGGAGGAGAATTTAAACTGTCTGCACAAAGTTCAGATGAAACAGTATTTTAAAATAAAAGTAGAGTGAGAGGGGAGAGAGGAAAGCAAAATGTTTTTCATAGACCAGTGGAAAACACATGATTGAAGAAAAGACAAATTCATGCATTACTGCTGGAAATAAACCAGGTTAGTGTTTTGCTGATCCCTGCAATATTAAATTGCTGTTTGGTAAAAGTACAGAGGACACACTGAGAAAACTTCAGTTTTAGGCAAATTGTAAGAAAACTGAGAAGAGCGATTTTATTTTTTTTTAAATTTGCTTAAACTGCATATTCAACTTAACTAAAACAAAATATGAAAGACCCAAATTAAGAACATGTCCCTTAAGTCCTACTGGAAAAATACCCTTGTTGCAGGCTGGCTTTGGTGGATGCTTGAGGCTTTATGTCTTCCTCCACAGGGCAGTGAGAGGTTTTCAAATGATGTCAAGTGTAGGGATTTTTATTGTCCATAAGAGCAGTGCTTCCAGGAACATCTGCTGGTTCTTTAAAATCTTCTTCTCCGTGGTTTTAGAACTTATTATTCATGTATTTGCAGTCAGAACGTTTGTAATGTTGAAATACTGTTTTCTATGGTATTTAATATTATAGGTGTCAGTACTGGATATCAAGAAAAAATTTTATTGAGAAACAACACTGCAGCACCCTACTACCTCAAAATGAATAGAATAGAAAGCATTTGCTTTTAGTATTTGTGATATTGCCTACTTGCATTTTGCTCTTTGTTCAGTTAAAGGAAACATCATTCGTGTCTCAGTTTCTTTAAGATGGGTGGTCAGTTTCAAATAAGTTACCTGTTGTTTGTTTGGTTGGGGTTTTTTATTAAGGTCGTTTCAGGTACTGGACTTCTTCAACCCTCTGCTGCTTCAAAATTTATAAGGCCTTGTCAAAATTACGTAAAATTTAAAGTCAAATCACTGGCCCTTAGATCTGAACAAAAGGCAAACATTGCTACTAAGAAATACATTTTCCGTCTCAGTCTTGGAGTGGTATTTATGTCTAATTCAGTTGAATTGAATTGGAGTTGCATTGTTTTTTACAAACTGGAGGAATCAAATGTACCCCGAGGATAATTGCAATATTGGAATTATTGAACCCAGTACTACAGCTAGGAAATAAAAGATGCAGATTACTTGGCTCCCAAAGCAGAATGCAGAACTCGCAGTTCTCTAGGTTTGCTTCTCAGCGCTGCAGGAGAGCTTTTCGAGAGACAGCCTGGAAAGCAGCACACACCCTGAACAGGAGGCAGCTCCTGGGCAGCCTGAGCAGAGGGCACACACCTCCAGTGCTTTTCGACTCTGGGACTGCAGAGCTGGGTGTTGAGAATCGTTGTTTCCTCTCATTATTCCCAACTGTTATGTAGGAATCAGTCTTCTATCACGAGGGACAGAATTCCACACTGTTGCCAGGCACTTGGAGCAGCCCTCTGCTTACCTGCTGGGTGGAACAGGACTGCTTCCACCTACCCACACCAGCTTTCAAGGCTCTGAGCTTCCCATGGGAAGCATCAGTTGCTTTCTGTGGTTCACCCAGTGCATGTTTCTTATGAAATACAGGCGGAGACCCAGAGACACGGAGCAGGACCAGACACTTGAGTATTCGCTGAGATTAATTGATTAATCATTGTCTCTTGCAGAGAATGAATATATGTACAGTAGTTTTGATTGGCTCTAGATAAATCACACTCTAATTACATAGTGTAATACCAATGCAATTTTGTGATGAAGTCCTGTTACAGGATGGTATGTGTAAGAGGAGGTGTTAATTTTGGCTGTTAAACAGCAGTTCAATGTACACATCTTATTAAATTTAGCCAGTGTCATCTCCTTAAAAGATCAGCTTTTTTTTTCATGTTCCTGTCATTTCTTTATTAGGATACCTGTGCTGTAAGAGGGGTGTTGTATCTTTCACCGTATGCTGAAAGCAAAGGAAACTGAGCAGCTTACACCACATATGTTATCAAACACATATTTAATGTTACTAGCAAACAGGTACGTTTTAACATTTGACCAAAACGTAAAGAACAGTTGACCTCCTCAGAGACAACACTCAAATGTTTCAAAAGTTTCATACTTTTCATTATGACCTGAGTGAAGCAATGTACCACCGTGAGGCTTTAAAGGGAATAAACTTAATATACAATGTCTTAACCCCTATGCTTTTAATAACATTCTTAGAGTCGATAATGATGAATTAGGGACATTCCTTCTAACCTACACGAAGAAGCTAAAATACTTAGTGTGACGATGTGCAAACAAGAAGCAACCTCTACACATTTACCATGCATTAGTGAACTGAACAGTACAATGTTATGCAACCATTTAAATTCTAAACAGCAAGCTTCTATAAAACTGATAACCATCATTATTGTTATTGTTGATATTATTATTTAGTATTTTACTTAAGATAATGATTAATTTTTGTTAATGATAACAATTAACAAGTGTGATGAAATCAGAATTGCTTTCCACATGCAGCATGTGTACAGTTTTATACTTTCCTATGTGGTTTTCACACTTTTTTCATTTGTTAGAACTTAGTACCTTAGATATGGGAGTTCAAAGAGTAAAGAGTTAATTCTTTAGTTACAAGCTGCAGAACAGCAGTATTTTTTTCTGGTGGAATTTTTTCATTTGTGTTTTTTAAGTCAGGATGTGAAAGTGATCAGTCAGGCTTTCTTTAAGAATGATTGCAAAGGCAGAGAACTGCCTTCATCTTACATTATGAGCAGGATCTTTTCTCCTTGTGTTGTGCTTTTACAATGGTCAAAATCATAAGAGAGGTCAGGAAAGCATCCTCCAAGGCAAACTCATGAGTAGTTGTTAGGTGGTAAATAGGAGGAGGAGAATGCACATTATGGGAAGATTTAACTTACAAATCATTTAGGATTCAGTTTTGTTTTGTGTATCAATAACGGTACACTTTTATGCTACTTTTAAGTAGCAATATGCATGATACTAGATGATATGGGACTGAGATACATTCCGAGTATGAGCAATTTGCTCCCTTACTCATAATATCTGTTGTACCCCAGTGCTTTAAATCCTTAAGGCTTCAGTGCATATTTTGGGTAGGTGCATTTTTGATAAATGGATCACATGTTTTGTTCTATGTGCAAAAGCAGCATCAGGCTGGTAGTTAACACTAAGTACACAGAGAAACATTCCAAAACCTTGGGTTTAAGGTGTTCTTCCATACTTTGGAACTCCCAGCACTGCACTATGCATTGAGCTTCTCTGTTAACCACGGGTAATACCATTTCAATGTGGAATGTCATTACCAAAACGATACAACAATACAGTTAAGTGACAAGAACTGGTACAGTTTTAAAATAGAGGCAGATGTTTAAGCAAGAGTAATGGAAGCAGGGAATGTTAAGTCCCTTCATTGAACTACCTATTGTTCATTGCCTAGTCTGATGAGAAGGGAGAGCAGGATCTGTGGGAAGGGAATTTGGCCAATAGTGACTGGGACAAGCCAAGGTGTGCTGGGACCCCCCTTCTTTCCCTACTCCCTCGAGACTGGCTGTTGACGTAGGTGCTGTTGTAGGTGGTTGGTGTGTTTTGGAATCCTTCTTCCAGAGGGTTCACCAGAAAACAGGATGTACTGCAGCATCTGTCTGTATCCCAGCAAGATAAAGCTGCCAAGGCTGCTTGCTCTGCCAGTCACAGTTGCAGGCGATGGGCTCCCAACTTCAGCACAGAGTGTTCACTCTTTCCTAGAACTTGCTAACAGCTGTCCTCTAGATAGCGTTGAGTAATTATTAGGCTGAAGATGATAAGTATATTTATCTTAAGTTCTGAAAGAAATACATATAAGATTGAAATATCTTTTATGTACTCAACATGATAAGGAACAACTGCTGGGCGGTTGCTTTACCGTATGGATTTCTTACTCAATTGCTTTTTGCAGTATTTTGCCCCAAGATATTTGAGATCTTTTTTTACTCCAGCTTTGCTTATTCTCACAATCTGGGCCAGAATGCTACCTCAAAACAAACTTTGACACTGCTACCTCTTTTGAAGAGAAAATAATTATTATTCATAAGTACTGATGCACAGCAAACAGTATTTTAAAGAAAATGAAATGTTTTATCTTTAGTGGACTTGAAACAACCAACAGAATTATTGTTAACCTTACATATACAGGCATGCATGCACAGACATGTGCAGGAACAGATACAGACTGTTACCCCTTTCCATAAATCATAATTTCCTATGGAAGCGATGATGCAATTGCTGTTGGTGCCTCTTTGTTTGCTTGCTAGTCACTCCTGGGTCCACTGTGACCCAAATTTGAAGCAAGATGGTGAAATAAGCGGGATGGTTGAACCGATCCAGTGGCTTGCTGGTACGGGGAGAGATTTAATTCTTCCTTTCCATCACAAACCTTGTGTATACGCCTGAGCTGGGCCCTTTACCTCTGAATTACAAGGAAAGTAACCCGGAAAAAAAAGAAGTGAGTTGCTTTCTGACAGTTTATCAAGACTGAAGGTTAAGGTGGGCACCCATGCTTGACCGAGGGTGCAGATGGGGCTGTGAGGCAGGAAATCAAAGGGACAATTGAATTCTGTCTCTTAACAGAAGCTGTTATGTGTTAGATGTGCTTCATTTTCTCATAATACCAGAGTTCTTACAAATTTCACAAAGAAGACAGGACACTAGATAAGGAAAGAGATTATTACTAGGGCTCCCAAAAATGAAAAAAGTTGAAGCTTGTGCTTTTTTTGGCACCAGAGAGCTCAGGTATGGAACACAATCTTTCTAGGCCTCATTGGTTCTGACACTTGTTTTGACTATTCACTTTTAATTGTATTCTGGCCATTTACAAATTAAAAAAAAAAAAATCAAGAGTAATAACACTGTTTCAAATTTGTGAACCAGTGTTTTGACCCAGTGTTATTTGACCTGAATTCAGGGTAGCTTTGGTCTCCTGATGTTGTTTCCTTCAACAGTTAACTGTTAACTTCAAAAGTTAACTGTTGCTTTGCTTTAATTTTCACTTTTTTTTCCAGTGTTAAATAGTGGCTCTTCAGATCCTCATTTATCTTCTCCTTTCAGTTTGATTTTATTCTCTGTTGGGAATTCTTCTAAAGCATTCTTCCTATTTGAATAGTAGTAGTAGCAGGAATAAGAAAGAAAATATAATTCCATATATCCCCTCCTAAATATTTTGTGTTGTTCCATCCACTGCCACCTTTTAGTCTTCTCTTCTGTCTTTGTGTTTAACATTTTTTACTGTTTTGCTCTGATACAGCAGTCTAGGATTACGTGAAAAATCATTTTGATTTCCATTTTAGATATTCTGTACTGGTATTGGTAGATTTGCTTACTGTCACCTCAGGCCCTCACAGAAAGACAATGTGTCACACTCCTTGAGCACTGGCACATGTCGGTCTTGTACCACAGCCCTCAGAGCCAAACCTAGTACAGCATGGAAAAGTGCAAGGAAGATCCAGACAATGCCTATCAATGTATGTGGGATATCAGGGCAAAATAGAAACAGTTGGTACTGTGGGATTTTCTTAAGGTCCAGCAGAGCTTTTTGATGGTGCTGTAAGAAGTACACTGCTGTAGGATTTTTCATGAAGAGCTGTAGTGGCTTTGTCTAAATTTATAAATACTGTTGAGTTCGTAAGATGTGGAATTAACCCATACCAGTGCTTATCAGGTGGTTTAGAAATTGGCGCGGGCCATTTACTTTCACACTGTTATGTCTCTAGAGAGTTTGCAAAAGTTTAAGTGACATGATTACAGTACCGTTAAGATGGCATAATTTATATATGAATCACTTCATAAATGCAAGTCCTGAAATAGGGAATTATGGTGGGTAAAAAGAGTAGGTATCTGAGGGGTTTGTAGTAGCTCTATGTGCAACTGAGAGAGACTTATTTTTATATGTGATGATGAAGATAGTCTCATGTTATCCCCTTGAGGATGCCCTTTACAATGCTGTATATAGGGGCTATGTGGAAGATCAGCACATCAAAGGGTATTTTGGCTTCAAGGGTGTCCCAGTATAAGCTGGTTTTATAAATCTGTGCATCTTTTGTTTGGGTGCCACCTATTGTAAATCATACAAAATCTAATCCAGAATGGAACCTCATAGTTGCCATTACAGCTATAAAATTGCCTACAAATTGGAATTCATATCTACACAGCATTTAAGTGTTTACAGAGTTTTTAAACAGTATTTTGAGATTTTAAAAAAAAATTATTATTCAGCATTATTCAGGAGAGAAGTACAGACTATTTTCCCCTCCATAACAGATTCTCTGTCTTTCTCTCCCTGTCTCTCTTTTTAATTTCATTATAATTCCCACTCCTGGGCTGTATGTACACTTTTGATTGACTGGTTTTATTGACTTACACTTGTAAAGCAATAATATTCTGGGGCCAGGTAAACATGATGCTGTGTGTAGAGGAGCATGAGCACAGCGTGACAGTTTGCCAGTCACCCGCTTACCAGTCGAGAGTGTCAGTTTGCAGCTGCATGCCCTGTAAGGGTCAGTGATATCCGATTAAGTTGTTTGCTTTGTAGATCTCCAAAGATTTAGAATATCTTTTAGGAACATGTCCAGACATTGCTGTTTGCCCCCAAGTAACTTGCAAAATTAGTTTTCAAGTAAACAGAAATACAGCTGAGTTTTTCACATGAGAAGTAACACTAAAATCATGCTAGCATAATACATATTTTTGGTTTTCCCTACAAAAACCACATTATTTAGAGGCTGACAGAGAAAAAGGATTTACTGTAGATCTGTGTGCATTATTCTGCTTGAATTGATGCAATCCATATTGAAATATCAAAGATTTTTAAATAAAAACTTAACTCCAGCATGTATGTTACTATTTATGATGTTTCTTTCTATGATGACTTTGTGTCACCCACAAGGGCAATATGAGAATATTTGATTGTAATAATAGTGATTTTATACAGGGTGAAGAGTTTAATACAGTTAACTTCCATTTATGTACTGCCAAGACACTTTACAGAGAAGGTTAGAATGACTTTTACTTTTCTCCATACCAGAAAAAGACACACAGTTTTAAATACTTTCCTACCTGCTGTATGTTATCAACAGTACAGTTTGCATGTTGACAGGTCTATAGATGGCCATGAAGGTTACTGAAAACAACTAGTTATTACAAACATATAGACTGGAAAGACTGGAAGTTATCTGTGGGCTGTTAACTCACAATGCTTCTAGATGAAAAGTAATTACAAGAGGAGATGTAGATATTTCCTTATTCCAGAAGATGCTGATATTTATTTTTGTATTTTTGTTTTGTTTTTTAGTGAGATAGAAGATGAATTCAGCTGAAATCACTGATGATGATGAAGGTAAACTATTATACTTTGTATAATTTTTGATCAGGCAAAAATACTTGTTGATTTAAAGTCTTTGTCACCTAATAGAGAATGCATTTAGATCAAGACAAATTACATTAATGTTTTTTAAAAAGTTATCTAAAATAGGGCATTATCTTTGTTAGTCATTATTATTTCTGCTCTACATCCTTCCTCCCCTCCAAAAAAATCTTCCTCCTGTAACATTATTTGTTTATACTTTAGATTCTTCTTTGGAGAAGAAATTGTCATTTACTGGAAAACTGAATGATTTGACTTTGAGGTGGCCTCAACATACACTTACCATAGAAGTCATAACAATAATGAAGTTCTTCAAAACATGTTTTCAAAAAAAGAAACAAACCACAGAACACTGTAGTAAGGATGTCATGGTTTACTGGAGGTTGTGCTTTATCTTTCTAAACCTTTTCTTTTTTCAGTAAAAATTCCTAAAAAAAATGTGAAGGTAGAAACAGAAAATGAAGATGAAGCTCTAGACTGCTCAGTAACCTCCAGATCTGCTGAGAAGCACTCACTGGATGGTGCAGTGACTTGCCTACAGGATTCCAACAAACGGAAACAGACCTCCCTTGGCTGTGATGGGTCAGGAGGCCAGCAGGATGCCTTACCCAGCGTGAAGAAGAGACGCTTTATGCAAGAGGTGACTTCTCTATACATGACTGTGATTTTCTGGTTCATACTTCATAGGCTAAATTCACTACTACTATAAGTAGAATGCAAGTCTTGTAATTCACATTGGTAATGAGTTTGTTGCAAATGTGGCTAATCTTAAGCCAGTTTGCACACACGTCTGGGTATTCTCTAAATAACGTGGGAGTGATCATATTTATGAAATAGTTATAGGTTCATTCATTTATGTGAATTATGTTTTTGTTGTTCATCAGATAACATGGGAAGGTGCAGTGATTTGGAGTAATGGGGCATGGCTCTGATTACAGTCCCTCTCACATCACACAGTCCTTCACCTGGATCCTCAGTGGCAGAATCAGGGCTGGAATTTTTCTGTGACAAAGATTTAATGTCAGTGAGACCAGTATAAGTTACTATATTATTTGAAAGATAAAAATGCAGGGATGCAGAAGATGTAAGCCATATCAAGAGCATAATGTATTACAACATCTGGTGTGGCATCCCACTTGGGACAATCCAGATGCTTCTCTAGCCAGTGAAGGAGGTGCCCAGTCTCTTCCATTATCCTGATCTAGTGTTTCTAGCAATGGTGGATTTCAACTAATCTCTGCTGAAACTGAGCAAGTTTCTTTTTGTCCTTGTTCTTTTCAGCAGGGAGAGCAGTGATCATCTGTTCCTAGAAAAATCATCTGCATGTGGGAAAATTCATGTGATGTTGTCCATCCTCAATCCTTCCTTTCTGAGATTAAAATTCTCTTTTTTCCATCTCTTCTTCAGGAGTCACCTTATATTTTTGTTGTTCCCTTTGAGAGTCCAGAAAGACTAGTGTCTGGCATTGGATAGTCACATCTCTCCTGCCACCCTTTAGAGCAGTATAATGACCTCCTGTTTTTCACACTCAGCACTTTATTAAAATAACCTAGATTCAAATTCATCCTCTTTTGAATAACTTCAGGCCCTGGGTTATATTTAGTTTGTGACCTATTCTAATGCACATATCCTTTTCTGCTGTTCTGCTACCTAGCCAGTTATTCCATGTTGTATTTGCACGTTTCATGTCTCCTTTATAGCCATAGTTCTCTGTTTCTTTTTCTTGACTATCATCTCTCTGACTTCTTAGGGCTGTTTTTTCCCCTGAATGCCTGTGGTAGGTAGGTTTTAATCTTATTACACGGTTTCTTTCTTTTCCTTTCTCTTTTTCTTTTTACAATTGTTTTCCTTGCATTCAGATTCTTAAAAGAGCTTTATTATGGTCTCTGAACTGTGCTTGCTTTGTGTTTTCCTGTTTGCCATTAATAAACTTTAAAATTTAATTTGAAATGAATTATAACTTTGGATTTATAATATCAGAAATTGACCCAGTAATAACGATGAAAATTCATTCTTGGCTGACCCCAGTGAATCAGCATGTTTAGTTAAATAACCAACCAGAAATAGTCCTCAATCTTAACAGCATTTTTTAAGTTAATTACTTTTCTAGTACCAATATTTTGTTTTAATTGATGACTTTATTAACTATTTCTATTTAAACAGTGGAAGAATCTTAATCATTTTAAAGAATGTTGTGCTTGTAGTATATTTTTACTGCACATCACATAGGCATCTATCTATGATATAAACAGAGCTGTACTTCTTTTGGGCTGATAATTGTATTACTAAATTACTTTCTATCTGAAGACTTCACTTTTTTTTAAAAAATCTGAATACCACTCCATAATCAGAAATTAATTTCCTCCAATTTTCTTTAAAAAAACAAGTGTAGAAGATTGTAAGTTTAAAAGATTTATGTGCAACAGTTTTCTCATGTGTCTGCAAGAATCTTTCTATGTTTCTTGCTCATGTATTTTTTATTCTTTACTCCTATGCTTGAATATTATGCGCTGTATTCTTACAGATATTTAGACTTTGTTTATTAAGCATAACAAAGGTCATAAATGCTGGACTCGAGCACCGAACAGAACAATAACTAAGCAACTTTTAAAACTTGGCTTAGGATTCCAAGAGAGAATGTGAGAGACTATTTCACAATTTCTTGTATTGGTTGATGCTTTCCAAAATGCTGCATTTTGCAAATGTTCATAAAATGTTTAGAACATAAAAACTTGCTGTGCAGTTGTAGTATAAAAAGCAGCACTATCTTATGTACACTGAGTCTCACAGAACAATATCTTTGCTTCTTTTTTGATAGTACGTTGGAACTGATCATCTTAAATGGGTGCAGTATTATCTGAAATTCATGGATATTTAAAGATCAATGTTGCAGAAAACTAATTAGTTAAATTGGAAAATTTACAGAAGCCATCTATTTATGGTGTGGATAGTGCTGTTCCCAGATGGAAACTATAGACAAGATAATTAAAAGCAAAAGAAAAGAAAATGAGAATGCATCTGAATTAAAATATCCATAAATATTTTTAAGGCCCAAATGTTTTGTCATCTGCTAGTAGAACACTGGCTATGTGTTTCTGAAATGCAAATATTCTGAAATGCAAATCCGTCCCACAGCCAGATCCAACCACTGTGAGCTGCATTAGGGAAGGCAGAAGCTCAGCTGCCATCGTAGCGAAGATCTGCTGTAGTTCTTAGCGTGAGCTCCAGAGCACTGTGTCCAAAACTGAGACTGCAAACTTTGATGACCTTACTGTCAACATAATGAATTCATGTTCTTTAATACACATTCTAATATTGATTTGGCCTGACTTTGTGCCTGAGGTGCGCATTAATAGAACTTACCCCCATATTGCCAAGTTTTATTATATAATTAATTAGGGAACATAAACAGCAGGAGGTAGAATGAGAACTGACACAGGTACCTAGTGGCCCATGGCAAGCTGTTTAGTAGCAAGGTATTTTAGCAGTAGAGAAGGAGTTGATGAAAGAGTCATATGGTGTTTGTGAAGGAATATTTGGTATATTCTCAGTTAACAGGAGTGTTAATGAAAGAGCTACTTAGGTGGTAGATCTCACTTTTTGTGTGAGACATGTTTTGTTTCGTTCTTTTGATCTAAAATAGTAAAAACCTTTGTAGTTAAGTTTAGGTGCCTGACTGGGGAGTAGTACTGTGCTTACTGTCCGTGGAGATTTTCATGGCCTGCTTTCAGGTGATGTCTGTTTGGCAGAGCTTGTTACCACCTGGAACTACATCTATTTCTTCACTGACAAGTAGAGGGTATATGATGACTTCAGTCCCAGCATAGGAGCCTGCATTAGGTGGGGGCAATGTGGATTTCAGTCTGCTCGCAGTTCAGTTGCTGGTCTGGCTTTACTGTGAGTGGGGCTGGAGTGGGACAGTCTTCTAAATGGGACCTGGAGGTCAGGTGTCCCCAGCACTACCACAGCCAGAGATTCTGCACACTGAAATACATCGCCTTTGTGTTACCTTTTCATTTGATCATGTCTCCACACAGCTTTGGATGTGCAAACACGAGGTTTCATATGTAATGTGATGTCAGTGAGAGCAGAACTTGGAAACAGCTTCAGTTCAGTTGAATGCTGGTTTCTAAACTTGGAGTGGAAACCAGCTTGTTCTTTCTGAGTCTCTTTTGAGTATACCTTGCATTAGAAATTAAAAAATAATTAGATTCAATTTGTCACTGCAGTAAGCAGATGCCAAATGTGAGTACACATAGGGACCACATCGATTTCATGAGTTACAGTTCTGTTTTTTAAGAAAGAAACCTTAATTCAAGTTCCTCACTGTAGGACATAATGAGGTCTTCACTAGAATTTCAGATTTCTTGTGGCTCTCACGTCAGACCTGAAGTCTGTGTTTCATTTGTTTTAATATTGGAATTCAGATTCTGTAGTTTTTTATCCTAATTAATGTTCTATAGAACAAGCCAAGAAAATTGTTTTGGTATAGAAACATTTACAAATCTGGGAGTGTTTTCTCATGTTTGAATTCTGTATGTTGGATTTTGATTGTGTTGTATCTGCTTAACTTCTAAGAAGTATTTGCAATATCCACATGTTTGCAAAAAAAACCCCAAATCACCCAAGCCCTGTATATCTGCTGTGAGGTGATGAAAATGCTTGGTTCCAATTTCAAGCAATGAGGAATAATTACAAATAATTGAGAACATTAAGTCCTTAAGAATTCATTACTGGTTTTATATAAATAATTTAGAAAATTAGAAATCCATGAGTCTAAACTTCCTTGCCTTTCAGAAATAAAGAAATCTTCTCTTAGGCTTCCTTTTTAGAAAGATAGTACCAAGGTACTTTTCACTTTAAGTTTTTATTATTTAAATAGAATACCTTTTAAAAATTAAGTAATTTCTAAGATCTGTTTAGTAGTTCTGCACCATTATAAAGATTTTTTTAAAAACCTGTATATAAACCTTTCACATCAGAAAAAAAGAGAATAAGCATAATTTTCGTGTTTTATAGCCTTTGTGACATTTTCAAAAGCTAACCTAAAGAGAGTACTGGAATGTTAAATGCAGTTGTTGGAGGCAATGGCAAGGTCACAGGACTAGGAGTCAGAAAATCTAGATGCTATTCTTGGCTCTGTTGCTGAGTTGTCGCCACATAATTCTCTGCAGCCCAAGATCCTCATATGCAAAGTGAAGCCTAATGATACTTAATTTGGGGGAGTAATTAGAGCTCTGTGGGTAGAGAGTACTAAGAATTATTATTGCATTTCTATTCCATGGAGAAAGCCATGAGCCCAAAAAAAAAAAAAAGGAAACCTAAATAATCCTTTACTGTATTTTTATTTTTCCTAGTGAATTTATTAGTTTTTATTATTTAACACAACAAGTCTCCTGGAGAAAATTTGACTTTGCATATTTATGTAACAATACCTGCTTAAGGGGCACATATTTATAGCTAATATCTGTAAAGCAGTCTTACTAATACAGTATTTATTCATTTGAAGGGCTCCCTTTCAAACATGAGGAACAGAGATGCTGGCTCACCCACTCAGGTAAATGCAGAGCAGCCAAACAAGAACAAGAATTCTAATGTAACATGGCTCTGTGAAGAAGAATCCTTCAGTGACATAATCACTCCATCTTATAAAAAACCTCTCTATGGCATCTCACACAAAATCACCGAGAAGAAGAACCCACCAGGAGCAGAGCAGTTTGCTTCTTATGAGTTGTTTGAAAAAATCAACCCCAGCAGTCCCTCGCAAATTCGGACTTTGAACGACCAACGCAAAAGAGACTCGGCCACAGCCATTGCAGTAGCAGCAGCCACAGCAGATTCAGAATCAAATATATATTCTTTGATACAGAAAATGTTTTACACGCTGAACACCCTCAATACCAACATGACTCAGCTTCACAGTAAAGTTGACTTGTTGTCTCTGGAGGTTAGCAGAATTAAAAAGCAAGTCAGTCCAGCAGAGTCTGTTGCAGACTTCAAGCCTCCCCCAGAGTACCAGCTGACTTCTACGGAACTCAAACAAATCATGGATCAAAGCACGTCAGGCGGAGACCTGGCTTGCCGGTTGCTTGTGCAGCTCTTCCCAGAGCTCTTCAGTGACGATGAGTTCGGCAGGAGCTGCAGTGCATGTGGCTTTCTCAACAAAAGGAAACTTGAATCTCTTCATCTGCAGCTTATTCGTAACTATGTGGAAGTTTGTTATCCTTCTGTGAAGAATACAGCTGTGTGGCAGTTGGAGTGTTTGCCTCAAGTCAATGATTTTTTCAATAGATTTTGGGCTCAAAGGGAAATGGAAAACAGTCAGCAGAATGTGCAATCATCCAGTTTTTATGAGACTGAGCAGGTTGAATCCTCTCATTTTATGGAGGATAAAGAGCAGGAAGAAGCTTTGTCCTTGGACAGGAGTAATGTCATTGCCTCAGATTACATGCTGGATGCTCAGGATCTCAATGAATTTTTAGATGAAGCTTCTTCACCAGGGGAGTTTTCTGTTTTTTTGTTACACAGACTGTTTCCAGAACTCTTTGACCACAGAAAATTAGCTGAAAGGTACAGCTGCTTTGGAGACTCTGGAAAACAACTGCTGGATCCTCATCGGCTTCAAATAATCCGTAGGTACACTGAAATTTACTTTCCAGATGTGCAAGAAGAAGAAGCCTGGTTGCAGCAGTGTGTTCAGAGAATAAATGATGAGCTTGAAAGTACGTATATGGATGGGAGTGAATGTGACCAGATGAGAGATGACTGTTACGATTCTTCTAGTTTACCAGATGATGTATCAATCATAAAAGTGGAAGACAGTTTTGAATATGAAAAACCTGGCAGACGGTCAAAAAAAATTTGGCTTGTACCCATAGATTTTGACAAACTTGACTTTCCCCCTCCTGATTTTGATGTCCCTGTCCCAGATTATCTGTTAAACAAAGAACAGATTAAAAGCATATATGAAAGCAGTCTTTCCATAGGCAACTTTGCATCTCGATTACTTGTTCTCTTATTTCCTGAACTATTTACTCATGAAAACTTACGGAAGCAATACAACTGTAGCGGATCTTTAGGCAAGAAACAGCTCGACCCCACTAGAATTAAATTAATTCGACATTATGTGCAGATACTGTACCCCAGAGCAAAGAATGACAGAGTGTGGACATTGGAGTTTGTTGGGAAGCTTGACGAGAGGTGTCGACGAAGAGACACGGAGCAAAGGCGCTCGTACCAACAGCAACGGAAAATCCACGTGCCAGGGCCCGACAGGAGGGAATTTCTCACCTATGCAATAAACCCTGAGAGATTTCGGGAGGAATTTGAAGGGCCTCCACTACCACCGGAAAGAAGTAGCAAGGATTTTTGCAAGATACCACTCGATGAACTTGTTGTTCCTAATCCAGACTTCCCTGTGCCTTCTCTGTATTTGCTGTCTGATAAGGAAATAAGAGAGATAGTGCAGCAGAGCCTGTCGGTTGGCAACTTTGCTGCCAGGCTTCTTGTAAGACTCTTTCCTGAACTCTTTACTCCAGAGAATCTGAGACTGCAGTACAACCATTCAGGTGCTTGTAATAAAAAACAGCTTGATCCCATCAGACTGAGACTGATCCGTCATTACGTGGAGGCAGTTTATCCTGTGGAGAAAATGGAAGAGGTGTGGCATTATGAATGTATACCGAGCATCGATGAAAGATGCCGGCGTCCTAACAGAAAAAAGTGTGATATACTGAAAAAAGCAAAGAAAGCAAAAAAAGTGACGGGCTCTTTAAACTGCTAAGACTTTGACCACTAAATTATTGTCAAGAGTATGCTTTGGTTCAGACTGAAGGGCCTGTTGGGAGCTGAGGGTTCTCAGCACCTGGGACAGTCAGGCACTAAATTTGTTGCGTTTCAGTGTGTGTGTTGCATTTCTGTTGGCACCGCAGCAGTGGGAAGTGGCTGACTACATTTGTACATGGGTAGAGACCATCAGTGACAGCTATCAATGACTCACTAAGAGCATGATACTCACTGGTGCAATTACATGTATTGAAACTATCACTCCACTCCCCACTTCTGCATCTTCCTTTTCTATCACTTTCTAATAATAAAGAATTTTTTTTTAATGGTTGTGCTCTTCAAGGGCAGTTTTTCATTGTACCATTATAAACAGTATTTTTAATTCATTCAGATTTTGAAATGTGTAGACTAAGCTTAATTTAAATTTGAAAGTGCCATTTTCATTGGAAATCATTGGAATATTAGACTTTGCTTCTACAGTAACTGCAGCTTCACACTTGTTTTGTTCTTCATGATATTGAGGTACTGAAAGTAATAATACTGTGTCAAAGAGTGGGTCAGAATGGTGTCATTTGCATTTTTGACTGTTACATTGGTTTTATTTCTAAAATCAAGAATTAACTGTTGAAGAATTGAGACATGAGCATAGACACCATGTGAATGGTTTTTTTTGTATTGACACCACAAGCTTGATCCTGCCCCTGTGAGTTGTTATTGTTTTGTCCAGTGTAACTGCTGGAGTGACTGAGGATTGCTCGTCTTGAGTAAAGCCAGCAGAACAGACCCAAGCCTATACCCATGGAATGTCTTCCCATCACCTGCTTCCCACCCTGTTTGTAAAATAGCAAAAGCAACAGCAACAACAAAAAGACTTGAAACAAGAACTTAAAAATTTTAGACCTTACTTTCTATCAAAATCATGATTCCAAAGGTTTCCAGTGTTGATATTGAATTGCATATATAAAAAGTATGTGCAAAGATTGGTTTTGTGATGAAATCCAGTGTTTCAGGGTCCCACAGCATATGAGCTCTGGTAATGTAACTCATTCTTTCCATGAATACAGCAGCATCTGGTTATTTTGGGTGTCGGGATACTGAACTCCTTCACTTTGCCAAATTGTTTTAGTGTAATTAGTAGCTATTTGGAGACATAACTGTGTATGTATAACTTAGGTTCATATGGTCAAGTTTGCATCATTAATATGTTCAAGTGTAACAAAGACCACCCAGAACCCAATTTGCTGTATGAATTGTCACTGGAGAGTGCTGCTTTAAAACTAGTTTTCTCTTTTTTTTTTTTTTAATTTTAATACTGATAGAAATGGTGAGAGAGAGTCAATTCTTAAGACAGTAAAGACAGTGGTTGCCTACAGAGCATCACTGGAACACCTTGGAGCGCGTGTTGATGTTCTCTGTGGTCCTTTTCTGTTGTTTACTTAGATGGGTCATAGCAAATTTTAAGTCAGTTCCAGTGTAATTTTCTATTTTAGCATTTGTAAGAAAGTACAAAATATTTGATATTTTTACTTCAGATTTTTAGAATTTATTGTTCTTAGACTCATATTGATCCCTTTAAAAGGAAAACAAAATGGTTTTTCCTGATGGCAAGAACTAGTAAAAGTATTGTGTTAAACTGGGAGTAAATCATAGATAGTAGCATTTGCTCATTTTGCCCATGTGCTAGAAACATTCTCAAAGAATGTATGAAGAAAGTCATGAATGTACTAAGTAACACACTGATACTGTTTATATCCATTTAAATGTTTCCTGTTGGTTTAAGTAATAGCAGACCATACTCAAAATGGATATCAGAGCAAATATGGCTATAATAAATCGAAATAATTTTACCAAAGATAAAGAACTGATACCACAGTGTCTGCATCTGTTCATTTTAGTGCATAAATTTATCAAATTGAATGTATCAGAAACCAATACTCTGTCATTGTATGCTACCTAGAAACTCTGTGAGATTTTTTTTTACATGCACTTTTATGGGATATATAAAATAATAGAAGATACTAATGGCTGTTTAATTTGTGGTTGCAAATGGCTGGCCAAAAGGTAAGAAATACAATTTTATTTTCTTATCTTAATGTCATACGTTTCACCACTTAGTGATGTCAAAGCTCCCAGAAGAATTCAATATATATTAAACTTTTTTACAAGGGATAGATGTTACTAGCTAGCATGCATATTTGAGACATACTGGCTTTTACTGTAGATGTTGATATTAAGTTCAAAAATCAGTCAATTCATATTATCTAAAAAGTAGTGAAAAAACCCGTTTGATAACTTTGACCATAAAAATGATAGTTTTTGAAAGTGGGTATAAAAATATTTTCTTTTTTTTTCCTCTTCTTATTGCTGTGTACATTCCTTTTGTCCCACTCTTCACAACCCTTTCATGATTCGTTTGATTGTATGATTTATAACTGATATCAAGAAAATACAGACATCTAAATAGTGGCATAGTTCACTAACAAAAGCTCTTGCAGTGCATCTGAAGTACAGCCACTTCATCCAGTTTGTCAGTCCTGTAAATAAATTAAAGGTATATTATTTTCATACAAGAGGAATGTTGTCTGGTGATTGTTTGGGTACAAGCAGGATTTTTTTCCTATAAAATCTGTTACGAAGATCTGAGATAACCGTAGCAAGTCAGACAAATACGTAAAGGAAAACACCCCAGTTTGCTGCAGCCATTTGAAAAGATTTCTCTGTCTTTCAGACTTCTTCTGTTTAAAAGAATAAACTTAAAATTTTGAAAGTGAAACTTTGATAGGAGGGCTGCTAGATATTGAAGTGTGGGGCACATACGTAGCCATGCACACTGGCTTCCTGTGGATAAGCATTACTTTCTACCTACCCAGTTAAGGTGGGTATCAAGTGTCTCTACTTCTTACAGTTTAAATATATCAGCTTTCAGTAAGTACTGAGTAGCCCATTTCTAAGCTTTCTAAAAGAAACAGTGTAGTATGTATCATTATTCTTTATTTTTGCATCTTATGCATCTTCTACAACTTAAACATTTCCTTAGAAGCTCTAAAAAAAGTAAAACAACACATCAAAAGGGAGGTGAAGTATACATCAGTTTATCTCCTGTTAAGTATATTCAGGTGACAGAATCAGCAACAAATGTGCTGGCAAATGAGAAAAATCTTTACTTGAAATCACTTGGTTTTGCTGATGCAGTACAGCCAATAGTGTTTCATGTTCTAAGAAATGTTTGTAACTTTTTTTATCATCTTCAAAATGCATACATTTTATTTCTAAGTACATTTTTAAAAATCTGTCATTTGTCTCTTTTCAGTTATTGTTTGATGTTTATGTTATAGCAGTGAGAAACAGAATTGTGTACTCGATGCTCTACAAAGGCACACCAGGTCTAATTTCATGCTGGAAGGGGCTAACATGAATTCTATACCCCCAAAAAGCCCAGAAAATAATGTGCAGGTTATATTTATAATTTATTGTCATTCAGATTTTGTTTTGCTGATTAAAGGGATGTGGAACAGCTAGAAAATTCAATGTCTTAAGTTTGCCTTGAGGACAGGGCATAAATTGACAAGTGTTCTTACTTAGAGAAGTACATTTTAGTTGATTGCACTTAAAATTTGTGGAAGAACAAGTGTGGCAGATTTTTCTGAGTAAATGAAACAAACTCCATCACTGTCATTGCCAACATTTCTTTACTGCCTTGGTTTGACTTTCTGAATTTTTTTCTATTATTACTGCAACTCAGCATCAATGTCCTGAGAAGCATTCTGAAAGTATCTTTTTTAATGTGCCTGAAGTTGATAAAAACTAATAGATGAAGTTACAGTTTAGTTTCCTCTTGTCTCTTAAAACTGACTTTGCTAAGAAAGGCAGAACAAGCAAGTGCTGGAAGCAGATGACTCCTAACAAAACCAAACCTCCATCACATTCACATTTTCCTTTTATCTCATCTGACTGGCAGGAGATTAGTGCTTACACTGTATTATTTTTATCCACCATATTCCTTTTAATTTTTGTCATTTTTTGGATGCTGTCATTTCTAGCTAATGGCCATGAAAGCCTATGACATGAGCAGACCACTTGCTTACTCCATTTCCTGGTGTATTTCGTTATGGGACTGTGGTGTCCCCACTGAGTATTTTTCTTTGATTAACAATTCGGAAGGAAGAACTTTGATTCCCAACAGGAAGGGAAGAACTATAATAGAAGAGAAATAAAGCTGTTCTTTTCCCACTTCTCCCCTTTCTTACCCACACCCCAAGGCAAAATTGAATAGAGCAAACCTGGTTTGGTTTTAGCTATGTTTTCTTTAATTTCTGTTTTAAAATTTAGTGAAACTGACTTCCCAGTCATAAAATGGGCATAATCACTGCAGGTCAAATCACACTAAAATTGATGTTAATAGATGGAAACAAATTATTACTGAACATTGGAGGAAGATCAGCTAATTAGTATCTATACACACAGAACACACAAATGTCAAGTAATCACTCCCAATTTCCTTCACAAATTTCATTATGGCAAAGCAACTGTCCTTGTTTCCAGAGGCATTTTGTAGTCGTGTGTTAGTGCTCACTTCTCTGGAAGGCATAATATTCCTTTAATCGTTACACTTTCGGGAATGTACCACTTTGGTTAGCTCATATGGTGGTGTGTTAGCAAGATCTACAAATATTTTCTGTGAAAAGAAAATCTTCAGGTACCTGTCAGCAGTAGGAATGAGTCACTTGATAGGATTGCACCCTGCATTTGAAATATGATCCCTTGTATAAAACCAAGAGTTTGGTATTATGTCATATAATGTCCCTTGTCTCTTGCTCCCTATCTCTCCTTGTTCCAAGAGTTAGAACAAAAGAGGGTCTCCGTCCCTGTAGTGCTTGTCTCTATGCAGGAGCACTGGAAACAGATGCCTTTTCGCTTCAGTAGTGCTCAGATTTGCATGGCTCTCATGCATCCCGTTGCATTCCTTTCCCTTCCATGCCACTTTAGACTGACCATTACCATTGGCCTGCACATGCTCTTGAGCACTGTAATTTGGTAGGTGCTGAAGGCAGACTGTCCTGTTCTGACATGCCATTGCAGGAAAAAGCAACCAACCCCAAGAAACAAAACAGCAAAAAAACCAAACCAACTAACAAAAAACCCCCAAACCCAACTCCCCACCAGAAACACTTTGGTGCTTTTCTGTTCTAAGAAAAAAGAATTGCTTATTATATGTGGCCAGAGGGGTCAGGGTGTATACACTGTGCCTCTCTCTCTGTCAGTCTGCAGGCAGCAGAACTCGGAACCTATTCAGGAGTGTCAGTATGTGCCTGCTTTAGTTGACCAGGCTCTCTTCTGCCAGACCCAAACCCAGCTGCTGTGGGAGCAATTCCCCACTATTCCTTCACAGGGCCCTCTCTCCCAGGCCCTGCTCCATAATGCAGGCTGGCCCACGTGCAGCAGATGCTGCAGGTGTGTAGCACTGCTCCTGGAGCAGGTGAGACACACAAAGCTGCCAGGTAACGCTGCAGGTTGTGCTGCCTCTGCTTACCCTTTAGGTCACAGTTTTGGCTCACGTGATGTTTAAAGGCTGCAGAAACAAGTGCAACCTGCTTCGCAGGGTCTGACCCCAGTGAAAAGGTCTGATCAATACAGAAGCTTATCCAGGACAGATCATTGTAGCCAAGTGGAACAGCTACTCACCTTCCTGCTGTCATAGTTTTCCTCTGAGATCACCCTGCCTTGTGACTGAAGCTATTTTGAAGCACATGGGTACAGTTCCCTCTCCAACCGCTTCAATCCTGAAACCACAGAGGGCTATCTCACACATCACAAGACTCCTTAGGAAGTCTGCCTTTCTTTTCCCTAGCTCATTCCACTGGTGGATCAACACTTAAAACTTATGAAAGCCTGTTTCTACCTTCCACTGTCAGTGAGGACCCGGTTTTGGTGGCAGTCATAGAATCACAGAATGCTTTGAGCTGGACAGGACCTTTAAAGGTCATCTAGTTCCAATTCCCTGCCATGGGCAGGGACACCTTCCACCAGTCCAGGTTGCTAAAAAACTCATCCAATCTGGCCTTGAGGATTTCCAGGGATGGGGGATCCACAGTTTCTTTGGACAACTTGTTTCAATGTCTCACCATCTTCAACATAAAAAAATTTCTCCCTTATATCCAATATAAATCTACCCTCTTTCAGTTTAAAACCAGTGCCCCCTGTTCTGTCACCACAGGCTCTGGTGAAAAGTCTCTGTCATCATTAGGAACAGGCTAAGTCTTGATCGCTTGTGCTCTTGTCTACTTTAGTTTCCAAAAAGTTTTTCCGGAAGTCAAAAAGTTAAGTTTTTGGTGTAATACTGTATTTATATTCTGTCCAATTCAAGAAATTACCCTGCTAAGCGCTCTTTCATATGTTAATGGCTCTCAGGGATGCAACTTCCCTGCCCATCTTGGATGCCAGGAAGGTGTTGATTATTTTTTTGCTGTTATTACTGTTTTTATCCTGCACAGAACAAACCCTTTCAGAAACTTAATTTCTTCGCATCCATACCTTAGCTATCCCCAAGCCCCAGAGCATTGCTGGCATTTTTTGAGTGGGGTCTCTCTCTGACCCTCCATGCTCTGCTATAAGCTGCTACTGCTAGAGGTGACTGGCAGTGTGTACATGCTGACAAGCATTTGACAGGTTGCTGACCACCAACTGGAGCTCACTGACATACTACAACACACCTCTCTACTTGTTTCTCTCAGCATCCCTGGAGGTTACGTCAGCCACTTAGAATAGCAAGAATAAGTGGAATTGGGGAACAGAGGATGCATCTCATTTAGTTCCATAGCAGCTGGTGCAAGCTCCAACAGAGTGGTGACAGCAATGCCTACAATGAAAGTACAGCCTGCTGTCTCCTCTAGGTGCTTGCTCTGCAGAGTCCCTTCACTTCTACAGAGTAAGGATCACCAAAATCCCCTAGGAAAGCTTTCCAGGATCATGTCCTCTTAAAAACCAATTTTTTTAAAAGGTCGCTCATGCCTGTAAATCAATAGCTAGACATGTATCTGCATCTGTAAACATCTACACAATCAGAAAAAAAACCCCAAACAAAACAAAATGAAAAACCAAAAACCAACCTAACTAAAAAAAATCCAAAAAACCAAACCAACAAAACAAAACCAAAACAGCACACATTTTAGGTATACCTGAAGAAAGCAAGAAATTATTTTAAATCCTTCACTCAGCAGCCATCACTTCAAGGCTATGGAGAGGTACACCCTGCTCAAACACAGCTATTGAGTAGCTGTTGGCAGAAAGAACAAATGTCCTGGAATATGCTCCTACTAGCCTCTTCAGGGCTATCTTTGTCCTTCTGGGCTCTCCAGACTAGGCTGGAAGCAGACTCAGAGTGGATGAACAGTAGCTACCTGCTCCTACTGGCCAGCTTTCCTGCAGACACACACCTATGTGTGGCTGTCTAAACATATATAAACAATAAAAAATCTGCGTGCTTCACAGATCATCTAACAAGTTGTGTTGGAGGAAGCCCATGTTTAATGTCACCAGTGCAAGTGGTTATTCCTGAGATGCCTGTCCTAAGTAACAGCATTTTCCTGTAGTAATATAGACGTGAGCTTCTCACCCCAGTATGATCTGACCTTTACTCAGCTCTTTACAACGCCTAAGTATTAAATATCCACCTAAATGCCACAATGAAATTAATACACAACAATCTGAGATTTCATCTTCCTCTGTGTGGTTAGCTAACAGTAAAAATCAGCAGTACTACACACAGCTCCTCACTGATCTGCTTCTCCATGAGAGCAGAGTATCACTGCCATGATTCACTCATAGTTTCCTGACACACTTGGTGAGAAGAGTGGCCTGGCTGAACAGAGAGCTATGGCTGGAACTCAGAAAAAAAGGGGAGTTTGTGACCTCTGGAAGAAGCGGTAGGCAACTCAGGAGGACTACAGGGATGTTCTGAGGTTATACAGAGAGAAAAGTGAAAGAAACTAGAACTTAATCTGGCTACTGCCAGGGAATATATTAAAAAATGTTTCTATAAATACATTAGCAACAAAAGGTTGGCTAAGAAGAATCTGCATCATTTATTGGATGGGTGCAGGGGGAAATGTGGTGACAAAGAAGTCTGAGGTACTTAATGCCTTCTTTGCCTCTGTCTTTAATAGTAAGAACAGTTGTTCTCCAGGTACTCAGACCCCTGAGCTGGACAACAAGGAGAAGAATGTAGCCCCCATAATCCAAGTAGAAATGATCAGTGACCTGCTGTACCATTTAGACACACACAAGTCTATGGTGCTGAACAGGATCCACCCAGTTGTACTCAGGGAGCTGGTGGAAGAGCTCACTGAGCCACTTCCTATCATTTACCTACAGTCTTGCCCCACCATGGAGGCCCCAGGTCATTGGAGGTCAGCCAGTGTCATGCCCATCGACAAGAAGGGTTGGAAGGAAGATCTGGGAAACTCCAGACCTGTCAGCCTGTCCTCAGTGCTGGGGAAGATCATGGAGCAGATCATCTTGAGTGCATCATATGGCATGCACAGCACAAGCAGGGGATTGGGCCCAGCCAACACGGGTTTGTGAAAGGAAAGTCCTGCTTGACCAGCCTGATCTCCATCTATGATAAAGCAACCTCCTTAATGGATGAGGGAAATGCTGTGGATGTTTGATGCAGCCACGCAGTGGGGGCAGAACGGACCGAGCACTGCATCATCCCTGAGCATCCACATAGGACCCTCCGTAGAGGATTCTCAGGGGGGCTCGCGAGGCACCTTGCAGCCACCCAGACCCACCTGTGCAGTGGAAGCACTCTCACACACTCACACAGCCTTTGGACGCGTCAGCCGGAGATAAAGGAGGCAGAGGGGCCTTCTCCATGGGGTTCCAAGGGGTTTTTTCCTTGAAGCAGTCCAGGGGCAGAAGACACAGACAATGGAGGGTTCCAGGGTTATATAGGGGGCAGTACAATGGGCAGATAGAGCAACATAAACCAATTGGGTGATGGCCAGGGGGCAGAGAGGGTACTGAGTGGCAACACAACAACCCATGGGGAAGGAGAGGGGAGGGACAGGAGAACCAGGGACTAATGGGGCTTTAAAGTACAAAGAATATTCTAGAAGGTATACATAAAAGGAGGGCATACATATATAAAGGGTTATACATACACTTGCTGTGGTTTACACACTGCAACAGATGTTGTCTACTTGGACTTCAGTAAAGCTCTTGACACCATTTCCCACAGCATTCTCCTTGAGAAACTGGCTGCTTATGGCTTATGGCTTGGACAGGTGCACTGTTCACTGGGTAAAAACCTTTTGTATGGCCAGGTACAGAGAATGATGGGGAATGGAGTTACATCCAGCTGGTGGCCAGTCACCAGTGGGGTTCCCCAGGGTACTGGAGCCAGTCCTGTTTAATAGCTTTAATAATGATCTGGACAAGGGGATCAAGTGCTCCCTCACTACTTTATAAATGACACCAAGTTGGGTGGGAGTGTTGTTCTGCTGGAGGGGAGGAAGGCTCTGCAGAGGATCTGGACAGGCTGGATCAATGGGCTGAGGCCAGTTGTATGAGGTTCTACAAGGCCACGTGCCAGGTCCTGCACTTGGGTCACAACAACCCCGGGCAGTGCCACAGGCTGGGGTGGTGGTGGCTGGAAAGCTGCCCAGTGGAAAAGGACCTGGGGGTGCTGGTCAACAGCAGCTGAACATGAGCCAGCTGTGCCCAGGTGGCCAAGAAGGCCAATGGCATCCTGGCCTGTATCAGAAAGAGTGTGGCCAGAATGAGTAAGGAAATGATTGTTCCTGTTGTATCCGGCACTGGTGAGGCCACACCTCGAGTGCCGTGTCCAGTTCTGGGCCCCTCACAAAAAGACACTGAGGGGCTGGAGGGCAATGGAGCTGCTGAAGGGTCTGGAGCACAAGTCCCCTGAGAAGCAACTGAGGGAGCTGGGGTTGTTTAGCCTGGAAAAAAGAGGCTCAGAATGGAGGATGCAGGAAAGTGGGGGATAATCTCTTCTCCCAGACAACAAGTGATTTGACAAGAGGAAATAGCCTCAAGTTGCACCAGGTGATTTTTAGATTGGACATTAGGAAAGATTTCTTCACTGAAAGGGTTGTCAAGCATTGGAATAGGCTGCCCAGGGAAGTGGTGGAGCCACCATCCCTGGAGGTATTTAAATGCAGATGTGGCACTTAGAGATATGACTTAGTGATGGGCTTGGCAGTTCTGGGTTAATGGCTGGACTCAATGATCTTGTCTTTTCCAACATAAACTATTCTGATTCTATGATTCTCTGTCACCATGAAGTTTCCTGCTTAGAAATATGCCACTGCAATCAGTATCCTGCTGTATTCTTGGTATAGCAGCAGCGTATGTAAGCATGGAGTTGGTACTGTTAACCTTTAATTAAGATTAAATAATGAAAAAGGAAGCAATTTTACATAATTGAGGACTTTAGCCCTAACTATTTCACGAATACAGAGATAACGAAAGCCGTTCTGCTTGTTGTGATGTCAGCTTTAATGGAACCTTTCTGATTAACAGAATCAGACAGCAATTAAATAGTGATCAAATCAGTCTTTATTGGTTCATTATTTATAAGAAACTTCCTGGAAATATAAGTGTTGGATCTTTTAACCTACAGTACCACAAAACAAAGCTAACAGCAAGAAGTGACAGGCTTTATTGCATGATTATTGATGTATGCAGCAGAGGGAGATAACATTCTGACACAAGCCCTTAAAAAAGGGTACTGAAATTTTGTTTAACCAAAATTCATATTTAACAAAAAAATATGTTTTTCTGCAAAAATCTTATGCTGCCACATGCAACCCCTTGTTATTTAAGTACATCCTGTTTGGGCACTTTCAAATTTTTCCAACGCCTCAAAATGACTTTGTATTTTTCACTTTCAGTTTTGTCAGATAATTTTTTTAAGACTACTCGCATAACTACAGCAGTTCCTGTTTCTTTGTCTTCGCCTAGTATGAGATCCAGTGTGTCACCAAGTTTCACCTGGAAACAGAAAGAGAAGAGGAGTGATTATAAACATTCCCTGGGGGGGGAAAACAAATCCCCACAATCTTCCTTTCTTTCCACTTAATATTCTTATCTCACAGGAGAGGAGGAAGGCAGCCAATAGGAAGGCACCTATTATAGATCCTCCAGCTATGAACTTCTAGGAAAGCTGTGGCAATACGCAATTACATGTCTCATGACCTTCCCTGCCAAGAGCTTCACCCTTCGTGTTATACAGCCAGCACCTAACTCTGCGAAAAAGGTTTCATGTATGTCTTTTTTTCCTGAAGTGTGCTTCCCACCAATCTTTTTCTATCAACATAGACACAAAACAGCAAAATGCAAAGTTCTTCCTCGTGCCTTTAAAACAGTTTAAAGTGTTTCAAAGAATAGAGTGCTCAGCAACTGCCCGTGCTCCTCTCAAAGGTCACAGAAGCAGTATGCCTCTCATAAACCAGCCTTAACTCTATGGGATCAGGAATCAAAACTTCTCATCATACTGCCCTTTGATGACAGTAGCCACCACTGAGATCACCCTCACATAAAGAAAGGGTTGGTAGAAGTATGTCTGGTGACCCTCCTGCCTCTCTCCCAACTGTGGTCCTGTGTGCACTATCACAGGTACAGCAACCTTCCCATAGCTACCCCAGTTTCAATCCTTTTCTATCATCAAACTTTCCTTTTCTTTAATCATGTGCCTGCTCCAGCAATATCTCAGATTTAATCATTACTACTCCATCAACCTCGAGTACATATCATTACTTCCTTCAGCAATTTAAACTGTTCTGTCCTTGCTGCCTTCTCCTGACTTTCAGCCTTAGATTTGACTCTCCAACAACACAAGCTTCCTGTCTGCCTTAGAGAATAACGTTTTACCCAGGGAATCATAGTCACACCGTCCCCCCAGGTGGAAGTGGTGCTAGCAATGCCATGCATTCACCTTTGCAGAGTGATCTAGAGAGGGAAGATCACGCCTTAGCTATTTTCTTGTACTATAGTAAAAAAAATTAAATTTTAAAAAGTCTTACAGTTCTACTTTTCTTCCACAGTTTTTCTCCATTCAGCCTGAGTTCATTATTGTAGAATGCATCTTCTACTTTACTGAAGAAAAACAAGGTTTTATTGCAGTTACAGTGTGCAGCAAACCAAATGCAATTGTTGCTTTGCAGAAACACACCGCCACCATTCATGGGCAAGGCACATTTCCACAACTCTAATTTGTGTGTAAAGGACACCTTCCCGTAAGGACAGGACAGACTTGAACTAGAAGTAAAGAAAAGGTCTTTCACAGATATTAAATGAAATAATAGCATATAGTTGCTCTGTGCCAGAAAAGCTGTTTCTAGAGATCTGTCTCCTGAGTATCGAATGAATAATGTCCTATTCCTGCACCAGCCCGTTGAATAATTTGTAAGTGGTCAAATTATAGTAATATTCTGTTCTAACAACATAGTGATATCAGACTTTTGCAGGTTGCATTAGCTCAAACATTGTGATACATTTATAGACTGCACATTTACCTGGTGGACCTGGTACTTGAAGCTTATACTCACCATCCCCTATTTTTCCATTCATTAAATAGTGCATTATTGTACTCCATCAATCTCAACTTAGATCTTTTTGTATTATTCAGTACAGTATTTCACGTTTTCTTCATTTTAAGTAAATAGTAAGTGACACAAAATGCCTCCTCAGCAATCTTATATATACTGCAGGCAGGGAAAAGTAAAATCAGGCTGTTTCAAGGGAGGTAGGGTGAAATAAAACATCCATAGATCCAAAACATATATTTAGTGAGTCAAAAAAGCTACACCAAAAAAAACCCCCAAATACTGAGTTATTCCAGCAATAAAAGGTTATCAAAAGTCAAATTTTAGATGCATGACATCTTTCTCACTAGCAAGTTGTTTCTTCTGTACTTACTTTCTTGCCATGTCTAGACCAGCTTTCAAGACGACATCATATCGAAGAGACTGCACTACTTTTTCAAGATCCTTGTAATCTTTTACTATGTTGGGGTCATTTTCAAATTCATCTTCCAAATTACTGTCATCTTCATCCTCTTCTTCCTCTTCTTGTACGCTTTGTCTGCTCCTTTTAGAGCTTTTGCTGCTTTTGTTCCGCAGAGAAAGTACTGAGATACACTCTGGAGAGAGTCTTAGTGCACTGAGCTTCACTGGGGAAAAACTGAAACATCTTCTGTAGTTTACTGTGCTTGCTTGACAGATACAGAATATGCTTCTCCTCCAAGTGGGATACAGCTTATTTGAGGGAAATTTCTCCCACAGTCCAAACCAGACATTTAGTTTTCTGAAAGTGGTGATGGGGAGCCTGAAGCCAGTCATAGCATACTCTAAAATAAAACAAACACTCATATGTAAAAATGAACAACTGCTTTCATGGATTGGAAGGATTTCCCCACATATGGCATAACAGTTACTACAAAAATATAATTATCCAGTTCCCCATACAACGATGGGGAAACATACAACCTGAAAGCACATGGCTTTAGGTGGCTTTATGATCTGCCTTTCTCATACACTGGCCACCACTACAAAAAACTAAGACACCAGATGAGAGACAAACACAGAAAAGCCCAGCAGAATACTCCATTCATAATTCCTTCTCTGGTGTTCAATATTAACTGTCTAAACATATTTGTGGCACTTTCCTCCCTACATCTGAAATACAATTCACAAAATACACAGAAACGACGCTATCTGTGTCATAAAAAGCACAGGGAGATCTATATTTATCATGAGTCATTGTCAATACAAACAAGTTGCTGAACTCTGCAAGCAAGCAAATCCAGAAAAGCCGAAAGCTGCTTAACTTCTGTTTCTGCTTGGCCCACAACACTCCTGCGTGGCAAAACGCTGCACAACGTCCCCCCCTGTTTCTCCAAATGGGAACTGGCACCGTGGTAGTGCTCGGTAGAAATAACACGGCTCTATGTACTACAACAGGAGTGACACCAGGAGTGACACCGCAACAGCAGGCTCATGTGCAAGCGCCCCGGTGCTGCTGCTCCTCTCTCTAACCTGGGACAAGTAGGTGGAAACACTCCCAAACACCCCAGATGTCTTTCGACGCTCCCAGAAACTGACTGACAGTCCCTACGAGCTGGGTGCTGCGCTGGCTTTTACTGTGATCTTACATCCATGGAAACACGTGTTTCCTTATGAGATTAGAGTTCGGTTTCCCCGCACCCAAGTGACCTCTGCCGAAATCTGAAATGAGACGGTATTTGTGGCAGAGAAAAAAGCCTTGATCAATAAGGGCAATAACTGGCCAAATAAAAATAACCACATCTCCCCTGGCTTTTTTCTTGTATCTAAATATGTGTACTTAAAATACATGACATACAGTTTGAATTGTAGAATAGTACAGTGCTCACAGAAGACACAGGCCTCTCCTCAGTTCAGGGGCAAATTCCAACAGTTATCTGGACGTGCAAACAGTTATTATTGCTTCTTTTTAGCGCTCGACCTTAGTTTGTTCCGCGCTGACCAGAGGGTACAAGCGGGCCGGGGGGGCCATGAGCCCGCCCCGCACACGAAGAGCGCCCTCTCCGCCTCGCTGGAACCCTCGGGCGGGCAGAGCCTCGCCCAGCCCCCTCCGCCCCGGGCCGGCCCCTGACCCGCCGCCGGGGCGCTCGGTGGCGGCGGGAGCGGGCGGTCCCGCCTTCNCTGGGCAGCCTGTTCCACTGCTTGGTTAACCGAGCAGTAAAGTTCTTCCCCGTGTTCAGGTGAAACTTCCTGTGCATCATTTTCTGCCTGTTGCCTCGTGTCCTGATGGTTGGCACCACCGAGAAGAGCCTGGCTCTATCCCCTTGGCATCCTCCCCCTAGATATTGGGGGCTGACTCTCTCCTTCTGCGTACGGTGCCTGCCTGTTTGGGAGTAGAGGCTGGAGGGAGCTGGGAGAGAGGCAGGAGGGCAGCAGGCTGAAGTGGGTATCCTGCCAATCCCTCAGCAAACCGCGAGGTCCCTGGCAGGAGCCCCCTGCGCCTGGGCCAACATCTGCCTTGTCCTCTGCTGGAAGACTGGTCCAGCCACCGATGGTCTCCTGCCCCACTGACATGTGCCGGAGCTGTTTCCCATTATAATTTTCCCAGTTTTCTAGGGAAGTTTTTTTTTCTGTGTTTCAAGCCCCTCGTGCTCTGCCCGCATGCCCAAACCAGAAAACCTTGAAAAATCTCTCACTGGGGAAATCACTCCAGCACATGCTAAAGTTTCCCAGCCACAGATTGCTTTGAACGGCTTGGCCACAATGAGAATCTAATCCAAACCTCTCTGTGGCCTAGGCTTCCCCTTATCTTTTCGTACTTCCTTTCACATTACATCTCTCTCTTTTACTCTGCATCTCTGTTACTGGTGATAATTCATAATTCCTTCTCTTTGGACCTCAGAAACTTGGAGAGGTCCATCCCTTCTTCTGCCTTCCCCTAGATTTCTCTATGCTGTGCACCAATTGCACCTCTCTTGGTTCTTCTGAATGGTCCGATTGCTCAGCATCTGGGGAATTCCCTGTGTCCATACAGAACAGGCACAGAATGCAACCAGATTGGTAGCATCTTGCCCTGATGTAAGTGGCTGCACAAGGTTCGGGGTAATTTTGGCAGATGGAAAAGCTCCTCAACTTTACAGTTCTGCTTTAAAATGCCTGTCACCTCACCTGACAGACCAATCGTCTCTTGGAAAATTACTGGCAAATCTGAAAGGTGATATAACTGCGGAGCTACTGCTGCACAGCAGCTGTGCAATTAGCATGGGCATTATAAGTGATTGCTTAATTTTACATCTGTATAAACTTTGTCATAAAATGTTTGAACGGGAGGTTTTTATGTCAGGGATATTTGGTAAAGGAGCAATTCATGGGGAAAGCTATTTCCCCTCTTCAGAAACTTCACTGGGAAGAAATCGCTGAGCACCTTTGTGTCTTTATGTATTTTGAATGTTCCAGTGCCAAGTTCTGTGAGATTCTGACCAATTTCAGTTGAGAATATAGCTTCTAACCTTTTAACACTTTCCCCTTATATGTCTTAAAATATGCATACATACTTACTGAAGGGGGGGAAAAAGGTCGGTAAGAGTAACTTTCTTGTATTCATAGCGACATATAGTGAGTCAGAACAAAAGAGAATGTCAAGAGCAGTGTGGAGTCCCTGAGCAGAAATGCTACCTTCTCTAAGGAGGAAAAAACCCCACAAAAAAACACCCCAAGCCTATCTTTCCATACACCCCATTCTCTTCAAATATTTTGAATTTGATTTGTCTCATGTAGGATTAAAGTCATGGTCTAACACTGCCAAGAGTGAAGTTAACTTACTCTTAGTAAATAAAAATATAAGTATTAATGCCTTTCTATGTCAGGCATTATACGTCCTTATTACACCTTCATCTTGAAAGGCAAGGTAAAGAGTGTGCCTGAAGTCACCCCATCTTTTATGTTTTAAAATATGATGATACAGTGGCATCTCACAGAAGCAGAAATTAATCAGATGCAGAGGAAATGTGACTTGGTTGTCATGAACAGGCATCAGGAATCTGATTTATCTCATCATTTTGCAACCCCAAACAGAGACATCACCTCTGTCACACTTGCTTAATTTCCTAGTCCAGCTATGCAGGCAACTGTTCCAGTTGTACCAGTTGGAAGGTACATCATGTTATTATTACATCTCAGTCATGAAAGCAGCTGCTTACCGAGGTTTTTTGGGGATTCCCCCCACCCCGCCCCCCGCCCAGGATTCATTCAGCCCTGGACTGTAGAGGAACTTCAATGTCTCCCAGGTCTTCTTGTTGTCAGACTCCCTCTACGCCACGGAGTGGAAGGGCTGTGAAAGCCCTTGTACAAGATTTGTACTACTGATAGGTGAGTGCTTGGGAACTCCAAGCCTGGGTCAGTATGTGCATTTTTTAATGGAAAAAACAATGTAAAAATGAAGTTAAGAATGATTAATCCTGCTTTAATTATATGGAACTGTAATTATAACCAAAACGTTCCGAGGGGGAGAAGACCTCAGTGTAATTTTTCTCTTCTCCCAGTTTGCCATTAGATGGCAGTGAAAAGCTCTTTTCGAAGCTGCCACGGGCTCAGGCTTCCCTCACAAGAGGCTTTGCTCAAGCACAGATCAGTCATACTTATCTCTGAGCAGGATGTTCTTTAAGCTGCTTTCAGGTGATCTGAATTTTTTTTTTGTTTGTTTTTTTTTGTTTTAATATGACACCTCAGCAACACACAGTCAAAAGTTTCAGCTTTGGTAAGAAACGGTGATCTTCATTTCTGGCAGATTCATGATGGTCTATTTTTTTTTTTAATTAGTCTGATCAAGATGTGTTCTTCTTCCCATGGTTATTCTCATAGAATTGCTTAATTTTTTTTTTTCCAGTGGAGTCGTCTCCTCTCTAGGAAGGGTAGTTCCTCTCTTATTTGATTATCATTTTGTGTATTTCAATATACTCGCTATGCCATTCACTCACAAGGAGATTAGTCTTTTAGGTTTGGTAGCTCAGAGAGAAAATTCTCAATAGCTTTTGACCTGTACGTTGGAATCGGTAACTGGGAATTCCCTCCCCACTGCCTAGGGTTTTTTGTTACCTTTGTTTTCCTGCAAGGTCACTCAAGTGACAGCGCTGGATCTGCTGACACTCATTGCATCTCAAAATAAAGAGCCCCATGCTGCCATTCGAGTGCTGTGTGTAGCTCTGACTAACAGTCTGCAATGCACACCTCACCAGATTACTTGTCTCTGCAGATTTAGCTTCAGCATTGCATTGTTGAGACCACACGCTTTTTAAGTTACACTGCTTATTTCAAGGTGAGAAGGTGACTGGACAATGTTCTATGCATATTGATGCTGCCTGGCCAAACACAGTGTCCCCATATGGGCATCACCTTTAAGTTTGTCCATATTCATTTGAATAATGAGCTTCCTGACTGCTAATTCACCTCTTTCCAGTGTCACACCTGTTGTAACTGCTTAGATGTTCTTTTTTCTTAGTCCATAGCTGAGAGACAATTCCTCTAGCTGGTCACTTGCATCCCATCTGTGACCAAATAATCCTATCACCTCTTTTTCTAAAGCCCCTTTCTGAAAAATAATTTTTCATGCAGCACAAGCTCCCTTTCTAACCCTTCCGGTGCTGCCTTTTCAGTTGGCACACTGCTCTAAACTTCCCTTTCTCACGCATTTATCCATATAATCTACTGTGCCATCTTTTACTATAAAACATTGTGTTTTTTCTCTTTAGGATACCTTTAATGTATCCAGCTCCTATCCCAGTACACTGAAACTTGGCTGTTTCTCTCTACTTACCAACTATTTCTGTTGCCATTTCATCTCTTGTGATAGTAAGAACTTCATTATGAACTTGTGTCCATTTGTTCTTGCAGCCACATTGGCGTCCTGCACAGAGAATCCCTTTCCAGAAGTGAGCAAGGTTTCACAAAGCACCTTTACTTGCAGTTTACTTATTCCTTGAAAACCCATCTTAGACATTAAAGATGGGTAATTAGAGGAGTAAGGGAAGGTGTATGAGTTTCAGGTATTGTTCTGTATTTCTTTAAGTGATGAAGATACAACCACTTGTTCATGTAGCATTCTCTCTTTTTTTCCCCCATCCTTTTCACTACCCGACTAATCTGGCTTTTGTCTTCCTGTTGTCTTTTAAAGTAGGAGGCCACATTGAACCATAATAAGAAAGAAAATGGAGGTGGGCAGTGCAGATTGCTCTGACCAGCACTGAAGAAGTGATGGAGGCCACTCCATCAGTCAGAGCACGGTGAACCACCTAAACCAGAAATACAGTGCTGCCTTGCCAGTGAAAACTGGTGTTACATCAGTGGTTAAGCAAATGGGAGGAAAACAGTGAGTAACTTCCTTCAGCTGCTGTGGTATGAAATCCAGCTACACCAAGATTAAAAGCTCTGCAGTTTCACTGCTAATTCTTTAATTTCCCTGTTTGGTGGGAGGTTTGCAATGAGATTTGTTTGGTTGTTTCCCCCTCACTTTCTTGTTTGCTAATGGTTTAAAACACAGATTTTTTTTGGTAGGAAAAGTTACTGTGCTGTTTCCTAAGACAGGCTTTGAGACTTTAATTCATTCTGTAGTGAACGTGTTCAGGTCCTGCTGGTGTTGGTTGCTGCTCTAGGATTTATCTAGCCACCACTAACAGTGGATGGCAAATGCAATAAAAAGCAAAACCAACCAATTAAGCATTCATTATTTGAACCTTATTTATTAGCCATAAAACCATATAGTCCATGAGCAAATGTTAAGTAGTTTGAATTATTTGTTTACTTCTGTGTTTCCTCTGTATTCTCTTCAGATTAATGTCTTTAGTTATTAGAAAATAATGTTCTCTTCTCTAATTGATAGTAACTAATTCAAGATATATACATGCCAGTTTAGCATTATTAATTTCCAGTGGGGAAATTTCAGTTGTTCCTCCATCTGTGTATAATTAAAGTTTCCTTAAAACAAGTAAACAAAAAGCCCCAAACAAAACCAAATCAACAATGTTTTGTGTCAGGTTTGCTTTTAAAAGCAGAAAAAAGGCTGTGCAAAGTACTTCAGCTTCCATTGTGACTAAGGGACCAAGTTTTCTTGACTAGCATTTATAAACGGAAAAATTTATCTGTTTCAATGCATCTTTGAGACACACACACACATAAAGAAATAATATCAATACAGGTGCAATAAGGAGGGACAGAATGTCAGAATAGTATTACTTGGTGTCAAGGCTGTCCCGCCCTTTCAAAATGTCCAGCTCCAGAGGTGTAAAAGATGTGTAAATCACATAGTAGGAAGATCTGGGATGATTTATCTCCCAACAAAGCGTGTCCTTGCAACACTAGCTGTTTAAACTCTGGGTGTTCTCATCACTGTGTGACCACTCCTTCTCTGCACCTTGCATAATGATACCCTGTGATAAAGTATTCACCATTTAAAAGATACATGAAGTCTTAGCTCTCCTAGTGATACATGATACATGTTTTCTTTCAGCAGTTCATCTTTTCCAATCCTAGACTACTCCCTTTTTCTATTATGAAATGGAAAGAAGAGCTGATCTACTTACACACATTTTAATCCTATTTGTTCTTATTTTGGCTTATAACTGTGTCTTCCCATTCAACTTTAGATCTTCCTGTTTATCAGATTTCTCCATGGTTCATTCTCATTACTTTATCTCTGCCTGTCCTCTAGTCAAACTAGAAATTACCCAGAAAAGGTTACAAAAGAATAAGCCCTTCAGGATGCCATGCAGCAGTCATGACTAGGAATGAATTCTGAACCTGGGTACTCCATAAGACAGCTCTCTTTTCATATAGACTTTCTTCTTGATAACTATGGGTAAAAGTCAGCTCTGTTAAGTGGCAAAGAGAAGGCAGTAAATAAACAACGACAACAAAAAACCAAACCACAAAACCAAGGAAAAAATATGGAGGCAGAAGAATACAAGATTCAAATTGCAAGGTACAGATGTTCAACATTTCTCAAAAGAAGATGACTTCCACTGCTATCAGAAAAAAATGCTTCATATGCAGGGCTGAAAACATAGGTCTTGTAAAGTGTCAGGGACAGAAGAAATCCCAGCAGTCATAAACTAACGATGATGATTAAAATGACTCATAAGGATGCAGAGATTTTCAGTGTATATTTTTTCATTTGTTTGGAAAGAAGCACAGTGAAGTAGCAGTATAGTATGAGGATAAATAACTTATTATCCCCAGGTAAGAGAGGTAATGCAGAATATCAAATCCAGTGGAAGAAATCACAGACTTACAGAGCTAGTGCTCAAGCTAGTAGTAAGAAGAACTTGGCTGCAATAATTGCAATTACTAATAAGGCTTATCATAGAAGGAAAATTCAGGGAGATGGGAAAAGTGCTAACATTGCACTATTGCTCAAGAACTGGAGTGAGATAATCTCAAAACTGCATCAAACCACAAACAAAACAAAAAGCTGGGAAAAATTATTCTTTCTAAACTGCATCAATGGAGTTGTTGGATGCTGAAGTCTCATCTTGAACAGAGTGTGCTACTTTGGAACACATGATCTAATTAAGACAGATTTGAGAGAGTACAAAGGAAAGTGACAAAAAAAGCGCATAAAAATCCTGTGAAGAAAGGTTGAAGGAACTGAAGCTGTTCTTCAAACTGCAGAAAAATATAGTGGCGAATGTCGGAGTGAATAGTCCACACTCTTTTGGTAGTCAGTGAAGAGGTGTCAGCATCTCCAGGAAGTGATTAATCTGTTTCAGATGTCTGTGTTGAAATGAGATTAATTACATCATAGAAGCACTTGTTTCCTTTTATCATCTATCAAGGGTTTCCAGGGAGACTCACTTAGATGTAGATGGCTGCTGTCATGCGACCCTTCCGTCCTCCTCTCAATGCAAAGTGTCTGATATGTTTTCAACCAGTAAACACTTTGTTACAAATCTGGTCATCATTATTATCTGTGCCCTTTACTAGGCAATGCAGTAAATCATTGCAATGCAATGCAATCTTGCAGCAAAGAGGACTTTGTGTTAAGAGAAATATTCTGCAAAGATAGTTTGGCAAAAAACCAGGAGGTCTACGGGCTGTGGAATACCCTTCACTGATTTTTTTCTGAGTACAATGTTTAAACTTCCCTCAAATCAGAAGACGGAAAAAATGACCTTTGATCATTCTTACTTTTTCATGTCTGTAGACCTGTTATCTCACATTATGCCTCATAAGTGAAGGAAAGCTGTGTCTTGGTTTTGTCCTATTCCAAGTACCATGATCTCAAACAATTCCTGAGCATGATTCAGGGGTTGGCCCAGGCCAGGGACAACTACCTACCAATAGACAGTTTAGACTTAGTCTCCATTTTCTGGAGACTGGGAGAGTTTAATAGGGTGGACAGGGTTAGACATGTCAGTTGGCCTGAAGGCCAAAGAACAGGCTCTGCTACCATTTAATTTGTTTGTATTGATGTCACCCAAGAGTTTGTTTGACTTAGGGAGAAAGGTGTGCTTTCAAGCAGATCTGAAGCCACACCTAATTGTAGGCTGACACCATCCCTTGAAGTCAAAAGATCCACAGGCATTAAACCAGCAACCCTTACACATTTCTTCTTGAGACTCTTTCTGGAACCACAATTTCCCTTCTGCTCAAACTTCCAGGCTTATGATTCCAGGTCTGGAAATCATGGCTTTGCTTACTTCCATAACAATACCACTAACTAACCAGCCCAGTGCCTTTGTCTCAGATCAACACAGAACGGAAACAGTGCCACTGCTGGAATCCTGGCTCTGCATCATGGCAGCAAGGCCCATGTCTGAAGACATGTATGGTTGAATCTAATCAGCATTTATTACCAATAAATGCAAATTTACAGTACCACCAATCATGCCTTCCATTAAGAGCTTTACTAATATAAATTTAATATAAACCCTCCCCTGCAAGAGGAAATGCAATCCTCAATATATTTTCCAAGTCCTTACCTAAGACATATGCTAAACAGCTTTGTCCAGTTGTCTAAAATCAGTTTCAACCAGTCCCATCAGTATTTGAGTCTTGTTCTGCAATGACAGTGAATATGCAACTGTAAGAAAGGTGCTTCAAAATATCTGGCAAATTTTGATTATATGGCTGGAGCTGCTGCAAGACAGATCCTTTCCACTAAATAAGCAGCAAGAGAAGGGCCAATTTAACTAATAAAATGTTAGGAAATATTAGGAAATATTGACGTGTGAGTTTCTCAAGGCAAAACCATATGCTAAAAATGGGTATCAAGGAAACATATCACCAGATGATGTCACCTTAGATCAGCATATGTGGGCTAGTTGATGAACACTGCAAAAATGGATTTCTCCAAATCTGTCCTTTGAAAAAACATCAGGTTCTAATACATAAATACAGAACAAATTCACAGGTGAGTATTAACTAAAATAACTCATGACTCAGGTGAGTACTGAGAGCTGCAGTAGCCTGTGCTTGAAATGGGTGAAGATACTGAAGGAGCCACAAGTCCTAACATATGAGTAGTAAGTTCTAGTCTATGTACAACCAAGGAGAGTGAAGAGCTGATTGGGGAGCACAGGAACCAGTGATTGTCATTGGCAATTGGTGCTCCTGAAATATTTTTGATTGATCAAGATTAGCATCTAAAAGGTAAGAGTAAATTAATGGATAAGTCAAAATTATTTCTTATTAATTCCACTTAATGCTCTGACTATACTTATTTTGCTAAAGTCTTTTTATTTAAATATAATGTATTTGAATAAATTACTTATATATCTGGTAGACTTCTTCTCTGCCTCCTTTTATAGACAACTGTTGGGTTTTTTTCTGCCATCTGTTTTAGCTGATCTTGTTTTCCAATGCATTATGCAAAGTAGCACAACTTTTGCTTCTGCTCACTGAACTGAAAGCTGTGCCTATTGCAAAGTTCAATCAACTTAAGACTCACCGGTGGAATATACGTATGAACTTACATTTAACTCAAAAGATCAAGGTAATTTTCTCCCTTCTCTTTGCTAACCTTTCTTATCAAACATTATGTATTTAACTGGGAGAGGTGCTGAGTACTAATCCGACCCAAGGAAAAAGCTAAAGGAAGCAGAACAATGGGGATTTAACAATATTTAACACTGTATCTCAGCATGATGAGAACTCTAACAGCACACTGGTATCAAAGGGTGCTTGATCAAGGGAGCGTATTGTCTTTTCTGAAAGAAAAATATCTGAAGTTCCTTTTGGCCACCAGATAGCAGTACTTCACTTTGTACGGTTCTCAGCTCACAGCATTCCTTGCCTTGTCGAAAAATCCATATATTGGATTCTGGACTCTTGCTCAGATATGTCTTTTTCAGGCTTCATGATAGACTTCAGCTGAAAAAAAAAATTTTGGAATTAGGAATGCAGGTGACTTATGTGTTCAGGAGGAATCAAGAATATTGCATTTTCCTGAAATTTTCCTGAATGGGGAAAGTTGGTTGTATAAATCTAATGGAGTGTAGGCATTATAATTTCCAATGACTAAAGTTTCAATGAAAATCTTGGGCTTAAAATATTTTTAGCATTTCTCCCTTGCTGACAGTACATTTCCTTATTTGTATTCGTATTCCAGGAATATTTCAGAAAGGCATGTTTTTGGCCTCAGAACATAAACTTTCTGTAGTTTTATGATTTCAGTATTTTACAATTTCTGCCAAGTGTTTTTAAACCTCTGCATTTTTCTTTATTTTTAAATAGAGTAACAGACTTTACAATATTTTTAGCAAAAAGAAAGATACCCTCATTTTCACTGAAACTTGTTAAAACACCAGAAGTGAAATACACTGTATAATAATAATAATAATAGTCAGTTGTATCATGCTGTATTGGTTCATGTCACCTTACAAGAGCTGTTCATCATCCTCTTTTTTTACAGTTACAGTTCAAGACCTCAAGCAAGATGCACAGCTAGAGAGAATGGGAAAGGCCATCTGACTTTTATTCCCTCATTCTCATCTGTCCTGGTGTTTAAGTGTTTAAATGTTAACATTTAAGTGTTTCAGCTGCTGCTTCAACCTGGAACAGCCAGTTATGATCCCTACGGGATCATGCATCAACTGTATCACTTCCCTTTCTCCCAAACAAGATGGGAGAGATAATAATGGAAACTATCTCTGTCAGCTTTACACTAGAACATTCTTTGCTTTAGCTATTGTTGGGCCCTAACTGGATTCCCTTCATTTTTCATTTCCTCCAGGGAATCTGGTGTGAGAATCATGTGAGTCCTGACTTTACTGCTGTGATTCACGTGACTTCTCTCATTGGGAATTTCACTTTTCTGTAGTGTTAGGCTTATCTACTGAATGAAAAGGTGACCTCTCCCATTTGTGATTCATTTAACTATGACAACCAGGACTAACTGTTTGCAAGGGAAAGTAGGGATAGAAATGTTTTCAGCTTTGCCTCTCCTCTGTCATTTTAAGTTGACCACAGGTCTCTTTTTTCTCTCCTTGTATCTCCATAACTGTGAAAACCCAACTTCTGGCATCCAGCTTTCAACAGACAACCAGTGAATATTCAGACACATAACACATTGAATTTGGTGACTGTTCCCATAGTTACTTTATTGATAAACTATACCTCTTATAGTTAAGAACTGGACTATGACTATGATCAGAATGAGGGAAATGTTGCTTCAAAAGTGCTTCAGACTTAGCATAGCTCTCAAAAGCTCTTTCATCCTGGTATAGCATAAGGATTGGTATCTTGGGTGGTACAGCTTACAAAATGCCTTAATTTCTGGAAAAATAAAATAACTATAGCTTTGTTGGGCATTCTGAAGGAATTAATGTAAGTCTTAGTTTGGAACTATATATTCTTGTCCAACTCAAGTCCCAGCACCCGGTTCTACAGTGCATCTCTCCACGTTTCCCATGCTTTTGGACTGAGTTCTAGCAATGCCTTTGGAAACTCTTCAAAAGCAGTCCAGCCCCTGAAGATGGCCAGTGAGTTATGTAGTGCTGGACTTGGGTATCTCCTCACCCTTTGTTCTGAGATAAACACAAACCTATCCAATTTTGAAACCTGTTTTGTCTGAGCCAACAGAAAATCTTGCTCTTCTTTTGAATAGAAGTAATTGCTTTGTGACAATAGAATCAGTGCACTGGTGTGTCTTTTTTGTAGTTTATAAAGTGGACACAGACTATTTTTGTTCAGTTGTCCATACACTGAGACATCTGAAAGATTGTGCCAGGGCCTCACCAAATCAATCTTTAGTCGGTTAATGGGGGAGATACAATATAAGTACAGCATTTACTGTGCCAGAAGGTAGAACCTCGCCTACACAGAGGCTACAGCTGGAAGAACTTTGTGTTCCACTTGTTACACAGGTTTCTTTAAAGAATAATGGTAAAAATAAAATATTTAGATCCAAAGAGTTCTTGAAATTGCAACCTGTGGTCTGAAGACTGAGAACTAATGGTGAGGCAGCTCTGAACAAGATGGGATCTTAACTCTTCAGCTTTTCATCCACTGCTCTCACCATTTAGAAGTATTTACAGCCGCCTTTACCTTTCCTTCTCTCACTCATAATTTAATTATTTTTTTTTAATGGAAAAAGCCTGGTGTTTTTATAAACATAAGCATTTCTCTGGAGTAACTGCAGCTCCAGCGCCACAGCCCTGTGCCAGTCCCTCCATACCAGAACACGACGCCGGCATTGGAGAGAGGCCAGCGCCTGTAAGAACCAAAGGGGGCAAGCAGAGCTCCCGGGTCTGTCGGAGAGGGGCCGGCAGGAGCCGAGCCGGGCCGGGGGAGCGGAGCCCGCAGCGGCGCGGGGCGAGGGGGCGGCAGCGACTTGCAGGGCCCCGGCGGGCACGGAGGGCGGGAGCAGAGGTGTGGGGAGGAGGAGGGGGAAGGCGGCGGCGGGGCGTCACGGGAGCCCGCACTGCTATAAAAGGGCCGGGTGCGGCGGAGCGGCGCATCCCTCTTGCCCGCAGCCACAGCAGCAGGAGCAGCACCAGCATAGCGGCGGGACAGCATCAGATGGGCATGGGGACAGCGCTGGCGGCGCGGCTCGGCTTGGGGCTCCTGCTCCTTGCCCTCNCAGCTGCGGACGGGGCGGGAATGGGCGCGGACGGGCGGCAGGGCGAGCCCCGAGCCCTGGGATGGTGGTGCCGTGTATTATCCCGGTCAAATCAGAAAAGATGAAGTAAGAGTTCGCCGCCTTTTTTTTTCCCCCTTGGGATCCTCGAGGGAAAGCCGCGGAACTGTGGTGTGAGCGGCAGCTGAGCGCTCATTCCCCCGCTGATTAGAGGGAGAACGGTCCCTCCAAACCAGAGAGAGCGCCGGGAAGGCGCGAGTGTTGCAGCGGGACCCGGGTGTGACCCTCCCCCCACCGAAGCTGCAGGGCTTTGGGTCCGCTCCTGGGCTCGGATCCCGGCAGGAGTGGGAGATTCAGGGGCTGGAAGCAAAGGCGCCAGCCTCTGGCCGCTGCGCTGGCCGAGCTTTGCCCTTGGCACAAAGGTAATGGATGCAGGAGCGATCCGCTTCTCTTTAAACGGCCAAGGCGAGCGGGGCTCCCAGATTCTGTATCTGTGTGTTGTTCCTAGAGACCACCTTTTCAAAAAGGTGAATAACAAAATATCAGAAAAATAAACAGCAACGGCATTGCTGGATAATGTTCCCTCCTCCTCTTCTCTTTGTTTGCAAGGAAGGGCATTATCCCTTCTCCATTGTGCTCAGTGGAGTCTTACCCTTGGCAGTGATGAGAGCAGGATCAGACCCTTTGGGTTACCGATATTTGTCATATTCACGTTGAGAAAACCTCTGGGGTCCCATCTACTGTGATGTTGTGGAACTTGGATATAAAGCCCATTCTCTTCCACCAAAAAAAAAAAAAAGAAAAAAGAAAAAGAGAAATTAGCTTTTTGTTTAAAACCGAGAAAACTTTAAAAATACATAACCAAGAGTGGAATGATGGTGGAGTCTTTGTATGAAGACTGAAAAAAAATTCCAGGGCAGGCTGGGACTTGCCTTGTGGGTTATTAACTCAGCAATTCATTATTGATCACTTTCAGACTGGTTTCAACAGAAACTTCAACACAGCGATTTTTATCCTGCAGTCCTAAATTGCTTCCAGCATGGTGCCAGTTGCCAAAAATGCTAACTACCAGAAGCTTTACACCATCCTTACATTTTTCTATTGTATGCTTTTTTTTTTTAGTAGAAAATACTGAAAGAATGTGCTCATGCAGTTTTCTAATAAATTTAACATCAACTTCATAGCTTCAGTATTGAGAGATTGATTTTTTTTTTTCTGCTAATCTATTTTCTCAGCAGCACTAGAAACATTAAAAAAATAAGGACACTTTCTGTGGACAGAATTACTTATAAAAAAAAATATGTTTTTATGTGAATTAACTCTGAGAGCTTACCAGAATGCTCTGGTAGAATACAAGTTTGCTGCCGTGGAGTTGAAGCCAAGCTTTCTGTATTATTCTCATTTTTGGGGAGAAGATAATGTGATTCTTGCTCTTGTTTTCTCTCCTTGTGTTTCACATGCTTTTTTTCACTAGAATAAAAATACTTTAGGTTATCTTTGGAAGTTTTCCTGTGCATGTGTAGAAAATAACTTGATATTGAAGTTGCACAGGGTGCTGGTTTTGTTCTGTCCCTATAATGCAGAGTTAAGAGGGGAAAAGGGTATTTTTTTATTTTGCTTTCTGTCAGCATTTTTAAAATTTGCTAATATATGGTCTTTCCACTGTGCTTTTTTTTGTATATTCTAGAATGCTGATAGGTTGTGATTTAATCAGTATGGTTTCATTGTTCTAACTTCTGCAGTTCAGTGCAGCCATAGCAAGATAAGAGAGGCTGAAATATTAAATCCACTCACATAAAGCCCTACCACTGCTTCAAAGGAAGCCACAAACCAGCCCTGGAAACAGTATCAATAGATTCTTGACCGTTGTTTGCTCATATTTTTGTTTGTGGCTTAGTCTGAAAAGGCAGACTGCAATTCATGTAGTTGTTTCAAAGTCTTTCTTATCCTAAGATTTGTCTTTATATAGCTCTATGTTTGCATTTTTTTTTTTGGTGAGGTTTTTTGAAACCTATTTATCTTCTAATTTAGGGAAAGATTTCCATAAAGTAACAGTTATGTAAAAACATTTAGAAAAATATCAGATTTATTTCTTTAACAAATCCCACACGTGCAATTCAAAATGTCTTTGTCCTTAACTGCACAATGAAAGGCATGAGCATTTGTATATATCATCTGAGTACTGTGACTGAGGGGGGCTACACAGTGTTCATTGCTACTAATCTGTTTCTGATGTTTAAAAAAAGAGACTATAACCCTTTTTGTTACTTCCCCTCCTCTCCACATTCTAGATCTATTGTGGTCTCAATGGAACAAGTCCAACACCTTCAAACAATTCTTCAGCAAGTTCCCCTTCTCTGTCAGCTGTCACAAATTCAGTGAACAATACCACCACTCACGGACATGGAAATTCTCTTCACTCAACCACAAGTCTTTTTTTCATTCTCTCAGTTTCTCTTCTGTATTTTTGCTGTTAAGAGACTCTGGCATGGAAATGGCTACCACTCCCCACCCCGTTTCCTGAACCACCTGAGATGGCTAGATCCCAGCATGACAAGAAATCAATCCAAACTCCGCATCAAACCAGCTTGGTTCCACTACATACTCAAATTAGTACCAGTCTGACCTAGAGAAGCACTCAGTATTCTGACTTTCAAAGCTGACCAGTGTGAAAAGACCAGCTTCAGCGAGGAGGTAAAATTATGAGCTCTTTCACCAAATGAGTTGGAATCTGAAAAACAAGATGGAAGCAAAAAGAGACAGTATTGACAAACCCAATTTAAAGCTGAGAAGAAATACAGTATCTTATAATAAGGATGGGTAATAACACTCCATGAAGAAAAAAGGCTAGAGAGTTTATCTACCATTTAGAATAAAGACATGAAGAGTTTTATTTTTTGAGTTCCAAAAAGTCAACACGCTCATAGAACCCCTAGAAAACACAGAAAAGCTCAAATGATTCTGTTTCTTGCACAGCCTATATGGTTACAACATCAGTAAGAAGTTTCTTCTAGATTTCATTTGTATGAAATTGTTAAAAGGCTAAAATAGAATAACAAATTTTTGTAAGAATCCTCTTATTTAACCCCTGATTCCTAACCAAATGGTTAGCCAGGCAGGGCTAGTTTTGAAATAGCTAAAACCCCACCAGTTTTCATAAGAGTGGAATTATTTATGGTGGGGATTTGAATTTGACATTTTATTTAAATTGTTTGTATATTAAACCATATGTGCCAGAGAAAGGAGGTGTGGAAACATTAGAAAAAGTACCAGGAGCTTTTTGTAAATTAAATTCAGAAAAGAACAAACAAACAAAAAAGTCAATGGATGTATGTCTCCTCTTTCCTTTATTTCTCCTCCCAAGTTCTACAAGTTGTGTAAGTTTTTTTGCTCCTGGAACTTTCCTTAATTATGAAGGATTTATGAAATCTTATGAGTAATGTTATAGTGCTGCTTTTTTTTTTTCTTTTTTTTTCCTTGGCACAAGGTGAATAACTTACTGTTTTTTGAAGAGTTTTAATTGTGATAGTCTACTTTAAACCTGGGCTGATATTTGTGGTGGGGAGAAGGAATGGGGAGAGGAGAGCAAACCGCCAAAGAAAAAGAAATTAAATGAACAGGTGTTTGGAATATGAAGACTGGAGTCTTAATTTAATCACTGAATTTAAAAGTAACCTTTGTAAATACTACTTTTTAAAAATTTTTTCTGAATCAAAATTGCTACACTTGCACAGATTGTTTCTGTATCATCCAACACTTTAGAAAATAGTATCTGGTACTTGATCAAAACAAGCTTTGTTGAGGAGGTTCAACTACCTTGATGATGATACCTTGTCAGAAAAAAATTAACTATGTTGATATGATCACATGTGAGTGTACATGATCATACCACTGTCTGTAGATATTTATCTCAGTATAAGATCATGTCAAACATGAGTGTCTCTCTAATTTTTTTTTTTAAGTACACATCTGTCTTTCAGTTACATTACCACCAGTTCACAGTACCATATATTAGTAGCAAGCTAACACAAATTCATGTCAGTGAGTGTACATGGACATTTCCTCATGCTTATCATTTGTATCCAGTAAAATGTTAATGATTGTATTTTGTGTTTGTGTAATAATGCTTTGATTTATTAGCTACTGATTTTCATTGGAAGAACCTGTAAATAAAACAGTGGACAGGCAATGCATTCTAGATGCACTTCCAGACACTTCTACAAAAACTTGTACCTTGCCTGCGTTAAGTGAATGAACTGTTAAGCAAGATGGTATATGTGATTAAAAACCTCAAGGTCTAGAAATGCTGAAGTGTAATTAGTTTTATTTCTCTGGAAGGTTTTGTGCCACTGGGAGTCTGGATTTCACTTTGAAACCAGAGAGTGAGATTTGATTAGCATCTCTAGTAACTGTAGTGAGTTTTCCATACTTATTACAGCCTGTTCCCTTTCAAAGCATGACTATATTTTCATGTTAGACAAGCAGTGCTCAGACAGAGTTTTCCTTTATTTCTTTTGGTGGCAATGAGCAACTTTCCTTATGATGGCTAAAGCTGTTTTGCAGCTTCTGGTTATCAAGCAATGTGGATTAACTGCTTAAGGCTTCTGATTCCCACAGACTACACTAACACAATAGGAATACCCCAATAATATAAGCTGAACCATGCTTGATGAAGGACAGAGGCTGGAAGAGGTCAGAATTTATGCAAAATTTTTCTGAAAAGCCAAAATTAACTGGATGAGCATTCAGTAACAAATAGTTGCAGTTCATGACATTCCAAATCCGTGTCTGTGTTGTTTTACAGGTGTGTTCCTTTCTAATACCCCTTACAGGCCCAAGGATATTCTGTGTGATTATCTTCATTCCCTAGATGTGGAGAAACACAGTTGAAAGTGCCTAAGCACTTAGGCATGCTGCACATAGGTCTGCATTTATCAGCGGGAAAGAGGCCCCTGGAGAGGCCTCCCAAGGCTCCGGAGGGAATATGGCGTGGCAGGCCTTTGCTTCTGTTCCTTTACTTTTCCAGTAGGCTGAACAAACCCAAGGAGCAGGATAAGTTTATTAAAGCTCACTGTTTAACTAAATCTTGGAACGTGCAGGGAGTATCAAAGCACATTGCTCCTTTGTTTAGCTTTTCTCCAAATGCTCCAGGAGAAAGCAGGAAGAAAAACCAACCAACCCAGTTGTGTGCCTTTTTTTAAAAATATAAACCTAAAAAGAACCTCTCTCCTAAGACAGGCAGACAAGGAGAAAAGCTGCAACAATGGACCTTAATTCTATGATATGCCAGTACAGTAAAAGAAGTAAAGGAATGTGTTTGAAGTTTTTGCAAAATATTCAAACAAAATGGGATGCTTGGCTTAATTGGTGCCATGCTTTTAATTTTTTTTTTTAATTTGAGAAATAGAGCCATAATGTTCTTTGATAACATCTAAGCTGTTTAAATTCTCTTGAGTTTTAGAGTTTTCACCAGACCAGATGAGTGATTTAGAAAAATGATCTGGTAATCTTTGTTCTGTTCCATTCCATCACAGGACAATGGAATCAGTGATGAAGAAATCCACACAGGGAAAGAGGATGTGATGGATGTATTTAACAAAGCAGGGAAGGCGGGTGGGGAGGGAGGAGAATGGAGCCTATGCACTTCACAACTATTTAATTTTTTTAAATGACACCTACAATAACTAGAGCCAGCTCTTACCTCTCACTTTCACAGATCTGGCCAGCTTAAGTGTGTCCGGATAACGTATATTGCAAAGACTCTGAAACAATACTGCTCTGTTTGATGCATGGCACTGCTTTCATTGTAAACATATGCTAGCCACCTATGTCCTGAATAAAGTATAGTGTTATTACTCAAATGAAAATACCTAAAATAAGCATTTACAGTTTGTGTGCAGTTTACTATTCCTTCCTTCACAGCATCATAATCTGAATAGCCCTTAAATTTTTCCAAATTGCAGTTTTCAGCTAGTTTAGAAATCCACAGGGACTTTGAATGAACAACTTCCATTCAACAAAAATCTCTACAAGGTGAAGTATTTTGGGCTAGATCCAACACAACTGCTAGTGGCTTCCTTGTTTCCAGCAAGACGCAGCCCTGTCCCTTGAGCCTTTCTCCACACAGGAACAGCGTACACGCGATGCTGTGTTGTACTGAGGGTAGTCCCCCTTTGTCCACGTGGGGATGGGACATTGTTAATGTCTCAATAAATTAACTCAGGGTTATTTTGACAAGCCATTCCCAACTCTTAGCCTAATCCATCACATTAGGTTTGCCCATACAAAGCAAATACTCTCAAGATAGCTGGAGACAGCGGCATGCTCTCTAAAGTTATTTGTTTAATATGGAGTAATTTCTCCCAAGAGTTGTTCTTATGCAGCCTGTTGGTCTCTGGAAGGGCTCATGGGAACAAACACTTGCAGGGCTGGGGCTCTTTGTCACGCATCTTTCCAAGTCAGCGTTTCCCTGCACTCGGGTTACACCAGGCTCTGCAGTGAGCTCACAATGACACCTTGTATCTGAACATGAGGATGTATGTGAATGTGCTTGTACTAGAGGCAGCTCAGAGTGATTTGCATTTTGTGTACATTCAGGCTTATAGGGATTTGATTTCCCATACATGACTGAAATGATTTAGGTAGCAGACTTTATCATCCAGCATCTTTACTGTAATGGATACAATTGGGAACGTTTCTTGTTTTTGCATTAAAGATAACTTTGAAACAGGAGCTGTCAGCTCTGCCTCATAGCAGCACAAAGCTCTTCATTCTAGAACACACATTACGTTTGAGGCACTGTATAGGTCTACTGAGCCCCGACAGATGAAGGGGCTGGTTATTTTAAATCCATTGCTTTATCTACAGCAGTTTGAAGAGCAGCACTAGGCTTTCTGCAATACGTGCTTTGAGATGTGGTCTTTTCATCATTATGCAGTAGCCTCGGGAAAGATACTTGATCCTTACTTTGGTTATCAGCCTTCAGTTTTCCAAGTGAAACCCTCAGCATCCTGCTCATGAATGCATAATTGCTCTGGTTTGGACTTCATCAAAATGTCCAGAATGAATGACCTGGAGCTGAAGAAAAAACCTGGTGGATTCTATACTGCCCAATCAAAACCCTAAACTAACAAAATCTCATCTGTGAAGGGTCATTCAATTCTCTCTTGAATCCAGTAACACTCCCTGCAATGTATGTGCTACAAATACATGAATAAAACATTTTCAGGCTTTTCAGAAGTGAAACGAGACTCTTTCTTTTATGCTTTCAGCTTAGCAGGAGCTATGCTTTAACAACGGATGGGTGTACAATATAAAATTTGAGCACACAGCAGAATTAAATCGTGGTAGCTTGGCTTTGCTGCATAAACTGAATGATCGCATTCCACCAAAATCTCTCTTGAATGACCTAGCGTGAAAAGTATTCTTTATGTGGCACAAATTATTAAAGGAAGCAACGCCTCTGTAAAGCAATTGTTCTGTTTCCCGCTTTTCAACCCCTCTCACTGAAAGCACAGCGAGGACTTTTTTTCAGATTGCTTAGTGTGCATAACCCGGACTTAAAGTCTGTGCTCATTACGCTGAAATATGTAAACTTCCCTTGACAAAAACTGTCTATTTTTTTACTGAGTTGTATAAAATGCAGATGGCTTTTGAGGTGTAAGACTGAACCTTGAGTTCAGAGGTATATATACACCCGAGTACAATAACAAATGCATATTGTGTGATTGCTTGGACTAGTAGGATTCAAACTGGAGTACATACAGCTCATTATAGCAATTAAAGCCATAACAACAAGAATTTAAAAAGAAAAATTTAAATGGGTAGAAACCATGTTGTGAGAACCTTCCTTGTTTTAGGAGTCGGAGAATTTCCTCTGAAAGCAGATTACCTGGTAGCTGTTCAGTTACGAAGACAGTCTGAGGGATGTTAGTAGAATGAAAATGGACTTCATTGAATCATAAAACATGATGCAGAATATAGATTTGATGGAGTCTTTGCTCAAACATGGCAGTTCAATGTTTTAATGCTTCAGTACAAAGAAGTTTTTGAACAATGAACAAGAAGAATCCTTTGGCAGGGCTGTGCAAGTAATGCAAAGAAGAGATGGCATCATTATTCTGAGACATGACAATGACATTTGCTGTCATGTATCTACAATCTACATTTTTAAAAATATATTTTCTAAATCTTGCTGGGATTTTGTGTCTTTTTATGTTTCCAACAGTATCTTCAACTTACTTTTTTAAAGCTGTTGTCACTACTCTGATTTTGTTGTTTTTCCTGTTTCAGGAAACTAATACAAAATTACATGCAACACTGCCATTTTTTTCACATTGGAATTAGTCTCCATTCCAAAATTCTCAGGCTCCTGTAAGGTGTGCCCTCTTGCAAAGTGCCATCAGTAAATGAGCCAACCTGAAGCATTACCAGGATGAGAGACAGGATATTTTCTTCCCTGCTAGTTTGTTTTTTTACTGAAATTAAAATATCAAAAGAACATTCAGCTATTTTCAGAACACAAACTCCACAGTAATTTATCCCTGTTAATCTGACACTGATCTGAGGCCTCTGACACAGTTTCACTGTAAGCAAAAGCACATTGCCAGCATGGTGGAGGAACAGGATGAGAGGTAAAGCATCCACACATACTCCTGTGACCTGACTGAGATGTCAGCTTCTATCCCAAAGTGTGTGGTTCATTCCACTAGGGATTTGGTGGATTTTGCTAGGCAGCTGACGGGTGACTTTAATTAGTATTTCAGTGTGTTTACATTTAGCAGGTCTGTTCTTACTCAGCAGTGCAGGCTGACATTGTTCAACTTCTGCTTCATTCCTTTCTCTTCCCCTCCAGTCTGATATGAAGCGTTCCTCAGAGCAGAGGCAGTCTGTGCTGAGAACTTGCAGAGCTCCCAGTAGGCATTAGCCATTCGTCAGCAGGTTTTACCCCTCTTTCTGTAACAGCAGCAATTAAAGCCCTGGTCTTCAAAGGTAATTTGGTGCCTGACTTGAATTCCTGTTAAGATCAGTGTCCTTGGGGGTTGTAATCTCACTGCCTTCTGTGTAAAATCAGTGTATGATACTGAAAGCTTTTATGGTCCTCATGGAATCTCTGCTAATTTTTCTTTTCTGTTTTGCTTACCTGCTTGTGTTGCCTCCTGTACTCCAGAACCTCTGATTGCTATGGCAGAAGGAGTGTTTGGAAATACCTTTCCACCAAGGTGGTGTCTTTCATCTCTGCTGCAGTTGCAGGGGGGGCATTTAATGAGGTCAGGGCTGCCTGGTCTCTGCAGTCTGCCTGCACTCCTGGCCCAGGCTTTCATACATGGGGACCAGCTCCATTCCAGAGCAGCCACACTCCTTTGGTGTTTCAACCCAGGGACAGCTGAGGGCCTCAGTCAAGCCCCAGTTTTGGGCTTGAGCCAATCATTGCACTGAAGACCAGAATGGTGGGTTTATATCGATTTCTGACAAGAAAGAAGGAGTGGCTGAGTGAAAGGCTGATGAACTGACAATATGGAAAATTGCATTCTTTTCCAGCTGGACCCTTCAAATTTTATTTCCACTGGCACTGAAATACTGTATTTACTCTTACTTATCAGCTAAGTATAGCTAACTATAGTTAATATAAATGTTATATATCCATATTAATATATATATAGCTAGCATAGCAAGTTATAGCTAATAATTTATAGCTAAGTGCCTTTTAAGAGGGTTTCAGCCCTGAAGAGCTTGCAGTCTTACTTCAGAAACAGACACAGCAGATGGGCTGACAAGAAAAAAAGTGATTCCTCATAAACCCAGCACACCCCAGCCTTTGGGACGTGAGGGCAATGGGTGGTCCCTCAGCTCCTTACCTCCCACCTGGAACAGGCAAGGCTCCTCTGCCAGGCACGTTGCCCTGGGGCAGGAGGGAGCTGCTGGCTGTGGATAAGGAGCAGGGCAAACAGCAGCAGCTGTCACCCCAGGGAGGGAGCTGAAGCAGAGGGGAGGGAGCATGCTGCCTGTGCACCTGCAGGGAATCAGGAGCCCGTGGTCGTGGCACTCACTCCTGAACTCCCTGCCTTCATGAGCAGAGCCAGCAGGTGATGCACAGGCTGAGGGAAATGATTGCTACCCTTCATTCACCTGCCTGTGAGCACATTTGCCAGAAAATGTGTAGTTTGGAGACCACAGTGCAAGAGTAGAATGGGAGAGGCCAGAGGAAAGCCACAGTGGTGGTCTCGGTTCTGGAACAAGTAGAACAGGAGGAGAGCCTTGGGGAGCTGGGTTTGTTCCGTCTGGGGAAGGGAGGAAAAAATGGGGTTTAATTTCTGTCCTGCACATGACAGGGTGGGGCATCAGGGACACTGGGGAGAGGGCTGGGGTTGGGGTTAGCAGGTAGTGGATTTGCTGGGGAAAAGGACACTGCAAAAAATAAAGAAACTTCTGAAAAATACTTAAGGCAAACCCTTCAAACAAAATCTTACAAGCTCCAAATAAGAAGTCCTGTGTCCAGTTTTGGACACTGCAATTAGCAGACATGAACGGGTAAAATTCGGATAGAGCAATGAAAATCACAACAGCTGTAGATGGAAAAAAGTAGAAAGAGTGGAACATATTTAGCTACAAAAAGAGAAGCAGGAAACATTGAAAGCTGTAGGTAAAAGACAGTGGCTGAGATATGGGGACAGAGCCTGTCCTTCCTGTGTGCCATGAAGATAACAAGTCACGTTCACAAGCATTGACCCAGGTTGCCTGGGAAGGTTGAGGATTTTTCTGAAAGCAGGTTAGATAAATAGCATTTCAAAGTAATTCAGATCTAGCTGATCATACCTTTGGGCAAAAGGAAGGCTGGAGGGCCTCTCACAGCCCTTCTTTCCCCTCTGGTTCCAGGACAATAGTGTTGATGCAATCCCGGAGCATGAAGAGTACAAATTCAGAATCCATCCTTTCCTCTCAACAGAAATTTTCTTCTATGCAAGATACCCCTTTAAACCGAATAATCACAATTAACAGTGCTGAGCTACTCTAATTTCCCACTTTAGTGAGCACTGCCTCCTTCAATCAGTTGCTTCAGCATTGAAAATTCAGGTTGTCAGCTGGATAACACAAGCAAGTTTACGTGTGGCACCTGAGTGAGACTTCACCTTTCTGTGTGCCCAATATATAGTTCTCTGTTTCCTGTGTGCCACAGTAAGATATACAGCCACACATTTCTGCAGGCTTGGGGATACCTCCATCTCCAAAGCATGTGTCAGAAGGGCTCATGTCACCGTAGCAGAGGCTAATGGATATGGTCTCTATCTCAGGTCTGCAGAGAAGTTGGGTAGTGGGAGAAAAAAGGGCAGAGCAGTCAAGGATTTGGGGCATCTGGAGAAGCAGTGTGGCCTCATTATGTAGGACTGGCAGAGTTGTTATAAGGACAAGGGTAAACAAGGAAAGACAGACAGCTTGTGTGGATGAAAGATGATTTTAAGGATGCTGCATGGTAGGGACAAGGAATTGCTGTCAAATCACTATTTCACTGCTTTTGAAGTTAACTTTATTGCCCCTTAGTGAACAACCCCATGAAGATTGAAGCCAAGGGAATTCTGGTGTCTAACAGACAATTTCTGAGTGAGCTGAGTCTTTAGAAAGGCTCAGTCTCTCACATGGGACAAGTGTGTGTTAAGAAATTGCTCCCAATTTCTTCATTAAGGCTTTTAGAGGATGCTTTTCTTTTCCTTAACCCTCTGTTTCCATGGGATGAACAGGAATTTAATTCAGTTTATGTATTTGACCACCCTGTTAAAATCTGTTGACATGGGCCAGTGGGTTCCAACACTTGAATTAAGGAAATGTGAAGATGTACATGCGTCATGTGGTCATGTAAGCTTAAAGTCAGTTAGCCAGGCTAGAAATTATGTGAGCTTTAAATAATAAAAAAGCTATCATCACTTTGATGGCATGAGGGAGACAGTAAGGAAGTTCAAAGAAGTTGTTTCTTAATGCTTTATTCCTTGAAATATGCTTCTGTATGCAGCAACACTTAAATCAAATGGTGATAAGGCATTTGTCAAACAGCTCAAATTTACTGTGCTTGAAATTGGAAGAGGAGTTGCTGAAATTTTAGTAAGTGCACAGGAAACCTGGAGTTCATAATATACTATGAAAGGTTTGTTTGTTTTCTCTAATTTACATCTTTCAACCTTTCAGCTTTTGTAGAAGGAGGTAGAATACGAATTGCTTTTTTTAACACAGCAAAGATGCTCTAAAGGTTACTATAGTCTCTGTAGTCCATTCAGCACATTCAGAATGCAAATTAGTTCCACATCAGAGTCTTTTTGTGAGGCTTTTCATTACAGGGGGACATGTAAAGCACTGAAATTTCTTTTTTAATTTCAGATAAAGGTGGATCAAAAAGTGGATAGATCTCTTTATTTGTATTTTTAAGAGTCTTTTTAATACTTTTTCCTATCAAACATGAAAAGGAAAATAGTTGCATTTCTAGGCATTTGGGGACCCCTTTGAAGCACTGAGCAAAGGAATGCTTAATACTTTGAAACTATGTATTATTGAAACTATCAATTACTTTAACATTTTTTCAAAGGCAAAACAGGATCCTCACCAGACCAGCTTTGTGTCTCGTTTTTCTTGTTCTGAGAGATTGTCTATCTGTATTGTAATGAGAAGATGGTGAGAGTAGCTTCATGTTTAGCACTTTTTACTTTTCATCTTCAGAATGATTTGTGAACATCAAGCTAGCGTATCTACTCGAGTTTCTCTAGAGAATACTTGTGTTGAATACAAGCAACAGATCATGACTTTTTGTAAAATCCTGTGGCAGTCATTATATACTAGTGTTAATTTTAAAACCTTCCAAAAATTAAATAGGGCAAAATCAGACTTTTTTTTTTTTTCAAAATTACTGAGGCCTGGCTTTGTAATTTTAACTCAGGTTTTTGTTGAAGTCAAAGATTGCAGCACTGAATTCTGTTTGAAGCAATTGTTTTATTATTTGCAATGTGTAGGGGTTGATTAAAGCTTTTGTGACTCCTCCCATTCATCTTGTTCTTGCTTACATTTTAGTACCACTTTTAGAATGCATCAGCAGGGATGAAAAGTCTACCTAGAATATATGCTGGGTCCTCACAAGAAAGGCAGGGAAGATACCATAACAACCTGATGTAGTAGAGGTTTATTGTGAGAAAACTCTCCTGGGTGGGTGGTGGTGTGGGGTGGTTCTTATTCTCTAAAAAGCTCTGATTTGTCAGGCAATGTGAAGATTGTGGTGCTAGAAAAGGTGATGGAGAGAAGAAATGGACCAGTTAATTGTTCAGTTCTGATACCCAGTGCTGCTGGATGCTTATTTAATAAACCTTGACTCATGATGAGTGCAGTGGTTAAAAAAATGAAAACTTCTTCATCTCAAAGGAAGAAATAATTTGGAAAAGTCAAGGAAACTGCACCTGGAAGATTTCTAAGGAGGAGTGACACCACTGCACGTGTTTATATTGTTGAACATTCAACATATTTATGTAAGCAAAAATGTGATGATGTAAGGAGGAATATAAATGGGATATAAATTTCTCTGATTATATGTTATTTGGTTTATATGACCTTTGTTATTTTCTTTTTATTTTCCTTTGGAAACAACCTCCTTTTGTTTTTTCATCCATTTTCTTAGCAACTCTTTTGTTTTAAATGTTCATTATTTTTTTTCCTTGTGATATTCAGTGCTATAATCTGTGGCTGGTCTTGACTCTATTCAAGTTAGTCATAATCTTCCTCCCTCCCAGTCTTAAATTGTGCATTCACTTCTCTGGCCTAGAAATTGATACCATATTTTAAAGATTTGTTCTCCTTCTTTTTTTCTCCATTCCCTGGATTTTTTTCTCCTCCAGGAGAAATTCTTACTTTTTTAATAATTGTGAAGAATTCATCTCTTCTAAAGATTTCTGTAAAAATTCTGTTATCTTCCTCTGTTTTGAAATCATAAATAGATAATGCAGATGTTGAAATACTCTGAAGATCTTGAATCATTACAAAAGCTCTGAAATTACATTTATTATTAATGATTTTCATTAGTAAATTCTTTGAATTTACCTTGCTCCTTTCATCCAAAATACTTCTGGTGCTATGTAGTAAAACATCCATTACAGCTTAAGACATCCCTGGAAGACAAATGAGTCCTCAGACTTGTCTAAGTCTGTGCAAGAGGAGCTCTGAGTGAAGGCTGCTTACAAAACAGGAGCTGTGGGCCAGGTCAGAAGACAGAATAATTCTCATGTGACCCGACTTCTTTCCCCCCTGTATGTCCCAACCACATGTTTTGGTTTTTTTTTTTGGTGCAGTTTTGGAAGAGCTTTATCTACATCTCTCTATGTCACAAGCATCGCCCAGGGGAGAATGAGACAGCTGGAGAACAAGAAAAGTGGGGATTTCTCTGGTCAGACCCTGGCTCCTGGGGTCACAGAGGCTTGTGCTTGGCGTGGGGCAGTGCTGTGTGACTCCTTTTGCTCCGCTCCTCAAGGAAAACCTGCCAGAAGCTGGAGGCAGCTCTACTTGAACATGCACCTGAATTTCCTTCTGAGTTTAAGCCCATGGCATAGCTCTGCTTTGGCAGTGCTCTCAGACACCCTTGAATAGAGAAACACACACTGTGGTGTTATATCAGATATCTCTAACCTGTGCCTAGAAAAGAGAGACAGAAATGAAGTCATCAGAAATAACTTTGACAGCTGTTGTGAATGTGCAATTTTTTCTTTTAATAACAGAGAGCAAAGATGTTCACAAGATGTTGTTTGGTGCTTTTTACCCATCCTGGCACTGGAACACTGAATAGCTTCCAATTGATCACTGTTTTGCTGGAGCTAGAGCGAAAATCAACATCTACTCTTCTGGGGAAGTCAAATGCCTGAGCTATTTGTCATGAATGGTTTCTGCTAACAGCGTGATATTTATCTTACAAATAACCAGAAGTTTGCATTGATCCATGAGAGTATGAGGGAAAGCCAAGTTACCTATTAGATATTGTACCTCACTAATGGACAGATTAAGCTTCTGTCCGTAGTGCAGAGACTTTTTCTGGTGTTTTTATTGGGGGTGTGGGGGAGTGGTGGTGAGTGATGTCTTGGATGACACCAAGAAGTCAGGCACTGACACCTGAATCAAGGATATGATTTGGTGGGCACTTCATTTGGTGCACAGTTGCTTTTTGCACCTTCTAAACTGGAATCTTGTTTGTTTTTTTTCAATTCATCATGTTAGAGCAGCTTGCCTCTGGTGCTGGAGCTTAAGCAAAGGAGATATCACAACCTTTGAGCTGCTTTCCTCACAGGAATACAACTTTGCATCTGTTGGAGGAGGAGAAATTTCATGGTTGCTGATGGAGTCCCTCCTCTTCAAGTGGGGTCTGATTATTCACCTGCTATTTCCTATGGAATGCAAGGTCCTCTGATCAGGTGAGATAACAGCAGCGTTTCTCAGGGGCTTGGAAGTGGTGTTCTACAGGAACTGGACAACCTTTTGCTGAACCTAGCAATTTCTTTTGCTTTCCAGACTTGCCAATTCTGCAGCCCATTCTGTGACAAGTCAAGGTGGCACTAGGAGCACTGCACATGGATTATAACCCTGCTATCTCTTGCATAAGCAACAAGCAAGATGCCCCTGCTGCAAAGACCTTACTCTTGAAGAAGCTACCTTTTGCTGTTGATGCTTTGGGGCAGATACCTGCCTTTTTGTACTTCACTCTTCATTTTCTCTCTTCAGTTTTAATCTCAATCCCTCATATCTGACAGATTATTCTGTCAGAATTATCAAATGAGTATTCTTGATTTTTCGTGATATTATGAATAGGAATTATCCCTTTACTTTGAAAACTGTGACATGTCGAAGTATCCTTCTCATCTTCAGGCAGCATGAAAAATATCAGAAACTTTCAGCACCCTCTCAGTTGCTGCCTTCTTCTATTTCACTGCTGGAAGTGAGCCCTTCAATCAGTGACATCCATCCATTTCTCTGTTTTAATGAAAACTGTTTGAGGATGCTAAAAATGATGAAGCCTTTATCTGACAGCTCTTCTCAGACATTTGCTGAGCATCATTCACTGCAATCCCTTTTGGTTGTGTGCAGATACATAAATATGTTATCTGAGCTGAAGAGGGATGTAGAAATGATTCTTCTGCGCTGGCACAGCCCCAGGTGTGGGGCTGGAACACCTGCAAGTGTGAGAGCCATTACTGCAGCTTGGTCTGGGTCTGTCCAGCAGGCTCAGAGGCCTCTCTGGCCCAGTGCAGTGGTGCCTGAGCTGCATGACTGACTCCCTTCTGTAGGCAATGATTTTCTCTTGCAATCTGGCTTCACCCTTCTGGGCTGAAATAATCCAACTTGTCCTTCACTCCCGTTAGAGGGTCATTTGAATACAAGCAAAGCAGAAAGCTATCGATGAGTAAGTTCAGGAGATTTGGAATGAAACTCTTTTTTTTTATCCTGACAGTAATTTCATGTGACCATATGAACTGGATGCAATGTAATGAAGAATTGGAAGAGTAATTCAAGGGTCCACCTGGAAGAAGAATAATATGAGATCTGTTTAAAATGAAAAAAATTGTGGCATCAGCCTGTATTCTGTCCTGATTTCAAATGCAAATTATGCTCAAGAAATGTGAAAGGCCAAATGGTAGATAGAAAATGGAAATTCTTTATTCCTGAGAGTGCACGCCATGCAAAGACAACATTTTCTGAATCTTATTCACACTTTTGACTTTATTGTTGAGAATAGTCTCTAGTTCTTGTGATTGATAAAACAGACACCTAAAGTGGTAGGAATCATCATGCAACAGAAGGACTGTGGGATATTCTTAGTCTGAAAAGTTTCCATCCAATAAGAGGCTAAATTGTGTGAAGTAGATTGATGGTAAGAAAAACTGAGTCCTGACAGTAAATGTCAGGGAAGATATATTAATGTACAGTAATGGAGTAGGAAATAGCCTTTTTTTTTTCTTCTATTGCAACTTCAGTAATTACTTGCACAAAATGTCTACTAAGTGTCGTTCTAAAAGACATGAACCAAGCTACCCTGTTCCTTATATAAAAGCTTGAAGTAAACTAAAGACTAATTGGACACAGTGTAGAAAGAAAAACTGATACAAGATGTTCCCAGACACTTCGTAATCATGAAGTTGACTTTAATACTATGATTTCTTTCTTCTTTTGGCTTTTTTAGGAGAATTAGGCAAAATGTTCAGTGATTTCTTATATAATTTTAGTGCTTTTTTTTCTTTTTTTTTTTGGAAGAAAAATGAGGAGAACCTGCAGAATGTTTCCAGTCACTCTTTTTTGAATGACCAACATGGTTGACATGAACGTCCTTCCCTGAGGCCCTTTCCTGTGAAGTATTAGAGCAGAAGTGGATGAAGGACAGTCATTCCATCACATGGAAAGTTCTGGAGGTTTCTGAAGTTTTCTGTACCTTTTGTGGGAACAAAATACAAAGCAGCCCCTTTTAAATGCCTCTGTGAAAGAGAGCTGCATTGACATGCCTAGTTTGAGATCAAAGCCCTCAGGTATCCAGCAGGAAGGTTTCACTTTGGTCACAAGCAAAACTCTCTTGAAATGTTCATGTTCTTCTGAGATGTTTCATCTGTGATGTAGTAGGGTATTTGGCTAAGTACCACTTTGAAAATGTTCATAGTAGGTCTGTGTTTTCAGTGCCGTTGTGCTCGGATGAGAGGAACTTAAGTGGGGAGAGCTGATAGATGAGGAATTATGAAAGACCTGGAAAAGGAACATGAACATATGTTAGCTCTGTGTTAGTCAGATGTTAGCTCTGTGCAGGATCTAGCCAGCTTAAATTGAGACTTAGGAGCCCAAAGCCTAAGGCTCAGACAGTAACCCAGCCTGTCTGCTTCTTGCACTGCAAGGTGCCTCTGTACTGTGCCTGAAAATTGCCTGGGCACTTACTGTAGTGATCTATTCCCGCCTGAAAGCGCCTGTTAGAAAAGAGACAGGCTACTCCCCCTCCCCAAAGCTGCCATGCTTCAGGCAGGCAGGCACCTGGATGGCATGGCTGCTCTGGTGTGGCCTCAAGTCCTGGGTGTGACTGGGGCTGTGACTCCCTTTGGCTGATGGGTCAGCGCAGCAGAGGGACCGGACACCCGGCTCCTGAGGAAGAATCAGACTTGGCTGCAGTGTCCAAGTCCTCATGCTGTGTGTCTGTGCACAGCAACCCACAGAGGGTGGGGAGAAGGCTTTCCCCCAAATTCTCCAAGGCCCAGGGTTCAGCGGGATGTCTTCAGTGTAGAAAGCCTAAATTCCATCTTTCTTGGGCTAAGCAGGCTTTAGAAATCATGTCTTTTTTTTTGTCAAGTACTATCACCAGGAGGGAATGGAGACATCTCGCACTTCCCATGATTTCTGTCCACTCACAGTAGAAAGGAGCAGCTTCATGCACAGAAAACCTCCCTGCACATCTCCAGAGAATGTGCTGGAAATTTATGCAGTTAGGGCAAGTGGACTAGCCAGCGTCCTGCCAAGGCATCTAAAGCACAAGGGATATTTGCACAGCAGTGTGTAAAATGAGCACTGAAGTCAGGTCTTTATTACAGATCTTTATTACAAATCTGTTTCTATATTCTTCAGCCTCCAGCATCAGTGGTGGCAAGATCAGGCTTTTTGTATGCTGCTGCCTTGCAAACGTACTGATGCGTCTTCATAATTGCAGCTGACGTCATATGCAGTACAAGTGACACCTCATCCTGCTGCAAGTGCTGGGTGTGGAAAACAGTGATTGCTTTAAAGGGTATCTGTATTTGTGTAGATTGCATTTTTTTTGTATTATACAAATAAATGGACTTGAGAGAGTACAGTCTTGTGGAAATGGAGGTATAAATCTAATTAATCATGGAATCATAGAGTGGTTTGTGTTGGAAGGGACTTTAAGGATCATCTTCTACTAGGCCATGTTGCTCACAGCCCCATCCAGCCTGGTCTTGAATACCCCCATGACAGGGAGTCGACAAAGTCTCTGGGCAACCTGTTCCAGTGCCTCACCACCCTCACAGTCAAGAAATTCCTTCCTAATACCTGTTCTAAAACTGCCCTCTCTCAGTTTCAGGCCATTCCCCCTTGTCCTATCCTATATGTCCTTATGAAAAGTCCATCTCCAATCTTGTTGCAAGCCCCCTTTAGGTACAAGAAGACTGCTGTCTCTTCTCCAGGCTGAGCAACCCCAGCTCTATTAGTCTGTCTTCATGGGAATTAAACCCTGGACAGGAGAATTTTCGTGTTCTGGTCTAGTGCAATTGCAATACCTGTTCAGTATTAGGGAAAAGGAAAAAAAAAGCATCAAAGCTGGTAAGGTTTGGAAATTCATGGCTTTGTTCCAGATATAATAATTTGTATCAGAAAGCATCTCTCTGTGAATCACATTTTCAGGCACTTATGATAACAGCAAATCAGGAGCCCTGATAAATCAGAAATAAACTTATTGAAAATTTTGCACCACACACACACACACACACACACACACAAGTGGAGCATCCGGATGTAAATGTCACTGTCTATGCTGCATCCTTTCCTGTAGAGAATAAAAATATTTAATTTTCATCACATGAACAGTCAGATATAAAAGCTCCATTACTCTTGAAGGTTCATATATAGTAAACTAGGGAGTTAAAAAAACTGCTCTTCAAAAGAATTACACATACAGATGGAATTTGTGGATCCTGTACATTCTCACAAGATCTTTCAGTTTTGTCTGGGAGTTTGTCTTAAAAGATGACTTGGTGCCAAAGCTCGTGGCAGGTATTTATGGTACTCAGTTGACTTGATTCCAGCTCTACCCAAATGTTCCATCTTTGGCCAAATGGTTATTTTTGTACCTTGTTCCTCATCTGAAGAAGCAGTGTCATGTATCTTTTGCCTCCTAGAGTGTAAGTTTCTCTGCTCTAGTGGTGTCTTTTATGATGAATACGGAGGATGCAATCTTGTTTGGTGCCTCTGAGCTTCCACAGTATGCAATTATCAATGTTAATGTCTCCAAATTGAGGAAGTGATTGGATCTAGCAGACTGCTTTGTTGTTTGTTTGTTGTGTAATTATCAGCATTCATTACAAACAGGTATGTCTAATTTTTCCAGCTCTCAGCAAACTGACTACAATGATGGTGTTATGGGTTGGGTTAAACTGACTGGAACTGGTGAGTGAAACGGCTGCCCTTCTGTTATGAATAAATGTAACAAACACAGAGCTAGGCAGATTTAAAAAAAAAAAAAGAATGTAAAAAGGACTTGTTCAGTATGTGAGCTCTGGATCTGAGCTGCTCACAGAGGAGTTGAAAGCATGGAGTTTTGGTGGGATTTCCCAGGGTAGTTTAACCATGTGCATGCAGCATTCTTCAGTGAGCAAACAGCAGGTGAGAGAGAGACACAGAAAACAATAAAATTGGAAACACGGTCTAAGAAAATATGTGCAAGAGAGAAAGTATTTAAGCAGTGTCAGTAGAAATCAAGAGCAAAGAGCAAAGAGCAAAGAATCACCTGCAGTACCCAGACATATGGGGTTCTGGCCAGCCCACAGGAGCACACAGGGTTGTATCAAAGAGCCTGTCCTTGGCTGAAGTGCTCCAGCAGTTATATTTCATCAGAAAAAATATTCTTGCTCCAGCACACTACTGTGTGTCCTCTCTGTGGTGCAGATGGGAGGCTGGAGCTACACTAATGGTCTGCCTGACAAACTCCTTGCAAATTTATTATCAGTCAGAAACAAAACCTGGACAGGAAACATTTTGTAAAAAAATCAAATCCCTTCATACCTAGACATATCTAGGGGTGATAATGTTTGGAAGGGAGAAATATCATTATTCAAGAGAATACCTGGTCATCGCTCCTTGTCCTCCTGTATTTTCCCTGCTTTAGTACAGGTGCTACAGCTTGACAAAGACACCTGATGTGCTCGCAAGCACAGAACCGCGTTCTCAGGTGTGCAGGCAAATCACCTGGACCCAGAGCAGCCCATAGCCCCTGGACTGCCGCCAGTTTAGAGCCAAATCACAGGGACTGTGTGGTGGGATGTGGTGGGAGGGAAATGAGCCGTGCGTGTCTCTGGTGCCGGTGTGTGGAGCCGGGAGGGACTGGGTGCATTGCCCGCGGGACTGAGGGCTCGAAAACAAGCCCTGCTGTTCGGCGCGGGCACAATGGCTCCTTTGTTCACCGCGGTGGGAAGGAGCAGCTCGGTGCGGAGGATGCCGTGGGGAGGGCTGCCAGGTGGCAGGCAGGGCCACCGTGACGCCCTGCCCGACACAGGGCTGCAGCCAGCGCCGAGTGTAGGAGAGAGAGAGAGAAAAACCAGCTCTTTAAAAGTAAATTCTCCAAGAAAATGTGCAAAAAGAGGCGCTGGCACTGTTTGGAAAACCAAGGCAATGTTTCAGTTGATCTCAATAGCAGGAGAAAGCAGAAAGTGTTTATTGTTCATTCATAGGCTGAGGGTGGTTTGGCTGGGGGAGGTAAACCAGGCTCTGTGCAAGTTTATATAGGTTACTGTGCCAAGAGAAATTACGAGATGTCGCAGAAGGGCGGTTTGGAGGGGTGTATGGTCCTGACCTTAATAAAAGCAGATGTTACTGGTGTGCCACGACAGATAATTCCTACATGCCCTTAATTTTGCAATAATGAGTACAATAAAGTTTAGATGGATAAAGTATTATCTTGGAACGCACAGCAAGGCAATTTTTGTTGCATAGTTATTCGGCTGAAATGGGATAAAGCACTTCATGTATGGTAGACACCAGTCCTGACACTTGCACTCACTAAAGAAATAACCTCTTGTTCCCACACTTCCTAAGTCTGATATAGGAAAACAACATCACAAGTATGGATTGTTCATGCAGGTCAAGGTCCGAACTACAGAAAATAACATTGGATGTTGAAATTGCCACTGGTGATGGAGAGTAGCTATCCAAAAGCACAAATGAGAATGGATTTCAAAGTTTTCTTGGCTGCAAACAGAATAAATAAACAGTGGACAGTTTGAGGAAGTATTTGGTGCTGGACTTACTTTGGCCCCACTGATGTTTTGCTTGATCGCTGCAGTCAGTTCAAAAATTGTATCCTAAGCACAGGGTAGATTGACAGAGGGAAGAAAGCCCCAGTTCATCCTATATAAATGTTACCAAGGTTGTATCAAGGGCGCTGAGACAGTTGTTTGACTATTAGAAAATATGCAAAGGGGTATTTCCCCTGTGAGTTTTATCCTGCCCTTTATTTGTGTTTCTACATGCTCTTAGTGCCATGGCTGTATCAGGGTGTTACAAATTCCTCCCCCTTTAACCACAGCCAGTGTTTTTAAGGCTGGTGCTCTGGGGCCAGTTTCTGATCTCTGGTGTGATGAAGGAAATGAGAGAAGGGTTTACTGCACCACCCAGGGCTTGCTCCTGCACAAGCAGAAGGAGGAGTGGGAGGCGGATGGGCAGGGACTGTCAAAGAAAGAGTTAAGGGGGAGCAACAGTTAAAAAAAACCCAACAAAACAAGCAGTAAGAATAAAACATACAGCAATACTTCTTTTTTATGCATAGTGTTTTATTTAAGTCTCTTGATGACGTTTTGGGTGCTTCCTCCTGTTCTTATTTTTTAGTCTATTATCATAAGAGCAGGTCATGTAAGGTTTTTAGGTCTCTCTGATACAGGCGCCGCTTAAAAAGTTGACTGAATATTCTACCCTGTGCTTCTGTATATTTTGCTTCTCTGCACACACTTTGCTCTGTGAATAGTAGTTAAAATTCCAGTGGGATGCCCTCCCATTAAAATACCTTTAATGTTTTATTGGGATACCTCCTACTTGAAATGGTTTAACACATAAAGGTGCTTTGCTTACTTGAGAAAAAAAATAAGCTATATTGCTGATGCAGAGGCAAGATTGTTTGGCTGGCTCTCCTGTAGATTGCTCCTTATGCAAATGGTGCCTTGGGAACGGGCAGATTAACATGTTTCAGGGCAGGATGGAGATGCAAATATTGCATTTACTTGCCTAGGAGTGCTCTGCTGCAAGAAGGGAAACAAGCTCTCCCGCACATTGCTGACTTCTCTCTTTCTGTCTGAATGTTCATTGAGTGTCTTGGAAAATAATTACCTGGAAAATAAATAATTTAAAGTAAGGAAGGAAAATCCAATGTGCCTATTCCTGAGCACTCTGCTTTCTTTAAGAAGAAAAGGTTTGAACCACTGTCTTTCTGAGGATGAAGAGGGAAAGAAAAGTAGAACTGGAAAAGGTGATGTAAACTGAAAAACAACAAAGAGAGCAGATGAAATCTGAACGTAAAAAAATGTAAACCCACACAGGTTAGTTCTCTTGAATTACTAGAACAGGCTTTTTCTATGACTACTAAAACACATGGGTAGCTGCTGGTTTTAAAGGGCATTTTCCAAGCCAGTCTAAGGAAAAAGAAAGCTGCACTTTGGTAAAGAGACAAGAGACCAGACAATCCAAGCTGAAAGAGAGGCAGAATGCAGCTCCAAAGATTTTGATTTAACCTTTTTCTGACGATCAGCCTTGTCTTGGTTTTCTCAGCCCTTATTTTAACACAGCTGATGACTGCAAGAATCTTTCTCTAAGTGTTCCTGTTGGGTTTTTTAGTCTTGTTTTGGTTTGATTGTCTGCTTTGGTTTATTTTATTATTATTATTTATCAAAGCTTATTGATAGTGCAAAAAATGCTTTTTGCATTCAAACTGCTGTGTAGATGTAACTGTGTTGCCAGTGTGCAACTGCTGACAGAATCGTGGTGGGACATTTGGCTGCCGGCCCTGAGGGGTCTCCTCCAGACTCTTGCCAGGACTCCAGACACAGAGCTGGGATTTTTTTGTGGAGCAGTGTGACACCTTTGTCCTCACCCAGTGTCCTCCTCAAAAGGCAGTGGAACAGTGGACAGGGGAATCAAAGGCCCTGGAACTCACCTGAAATCTCTGAAAGAACTGGAAGGTTTTGGAGGGTGAAATAGAGTTATCTCCAGCTCTGCTCCCTGCAGGATTCTCAGTAAAGGCCTGATTCAGTACCAGAATTCACTCTTCAATAGTGTCTGTTTGTGCTCCATGGAGATGCCTGCAAGGGGTTGACTGAGCAGATTCCTGTTTTTCATGCCAGCATTTCAGCATGACAAAAGAGGGAACGGCACCTGGGGGGGTCTGAGGATAATTCCAACACATGGGTGCGTAGAAAACCTTGTTGTAGCTACCAGTAACTATGGCATAGATTTTCTGTTTGCCACCCTTACACAGCATTTTCTTTGTCACTGAATTAGTTTCCAAACAACTTGCTGTTATCCTGGTTGTCAATGTACCCATGCAGGAGATTAAGGGAGGCTTAAAGAAAGACTGAGACACCACAGGTATTGCAAAGAGCTAATGGGACTTTCTTCATTGGAAAGAAAATGTTTTCACAGCCCCATTGAAATGATTAAGCCCTTTTACTCAGCCTCTCTGCAAGGAGCAAGATGTTGACAATATCCCTTCAGAATGTATTATCCCAAATGGTGCCTGTAAACCAGGCCTCTGCCACTGCTATTTTGACATGTCTGTGTAATAAGTATCTTTCCAGCTATATAATTGAAGTATAATTGCTGCTTCACTTATGACTTTAGTTAACAGCCTGATGCAAAACTGAAGTAAACTTTCAAGTTCAGTGCTATGGTACAGGCCTGCTATGCCTGCCTAATTTAATCAAAATATCTGGAAAACTCTCAGCATCTGAAGAACAAAATGCCATTTGCTATCGTGCAACAACTCTTACTGGAATCTCCTTAACTACTACTGAAAGAGAGCAGATATTCAGCTCTGCCATTTGCCCTCCCTCTCATCTGTCCAGAGGAGGACAGTCCATTTCCTCCACTGATTGAATTAAGGACTGAAAATTCAATTTTAAAGAAGAGTGGAACTGAAGATTTATTTTGATATGTAAAAGTCTGGGGGTTTACTTGTTGGTTTTGGTTTGGCGTTTTTTTTTTTTGTGTGTGTGGATGAGGAGGGTCCTCTGAGGTGTGGTGGCTACTTGAGCAAGATTTGACAGTCCTACATGCTGTCCATCATCGAGGCTGGAGAACAGATAAGGCGGACAGGGAATATGAAGGCTTGAGTGATGCATGAGGGGGTAAAAGTAATTGTGCCTGGAATAAAGGAGCCATTATTCCTAAACATAAATAGGTTTCCACATTTTCTCCACAGTACTGTCCAGAAAATGATGGAAAAAATAAGAGGGAAGGGAATACTCAGTGCCCATTTCCTACTTGAATTAAATTTTCATTTGCCAAAAAAATGGGAGAGGAGACAAAAATTGTGAAAGTATGGCATAATATGTTAGTTGCATCAGAAATAATGAGTGATTAGATCTGAGCTGTTGAGGAAAGTTAAAGGAGAAAGTTGTTAGCAAAGCGTCAAGGGAAGTGTCCATAAACCATATTTTTGAGGCCTTGCTGAACAGTATTACACAGGGTACTCAATACAAGCTAATTTGCTCAATAGGGAAGTCTCAGGTGGAAGTATGAGAACACTTTGGAAGTAAAATGATTATATCCTCCCTTCCCAGCCTCCAAATTTCAGAGAGCTACATTTCTTCGTAATTAAGAACTGAAGACACCAAAATATGTCTGTTAGCTCATTGTACTCACATGGGACTGGAAATAATCCTAAGGCAGCTGTGAAAAGGAAGAAGAGATCCAGGTGCCTGGGGCAGATGGACACACCAGTCTGCTGTTTTGGTGGCACGGCTCAGGATTTCTGAACTGCGAATTTACAAGCAGCCCTGGCTGTCAATTTAAAACTAAACTAAATGAAGCTGCTGTCTGTGAAAATGGCTTAAATAAAAGCACATTCTGAAAGGGGGAAATAAAAAAGTTTTGTTAAAATTTTGAGGAATAATTTGTTTGGGGTTTGTTGTTGTAGATGTAGTTGATTTGTTTGGTTGGTTTTATGCTAGTATTAAACAAGAGGGCATGGACAATAATTTCTTTTCACTCTACTTCTTAAAATGATGTCTGTTTGCTCTGGCAATGTTCTAGTTACCTGAAAGCCCAGCCTGAGCAACACTCTGCACAGAAGATGGTTACAAAAAGGACTCCAAAGGTGGCAGTATCCTTTAGGCAGCAGTGAGAAAAGGTAATGCTGACACCTTTCTTGCACCAGGCTCATGTGTCAGCGATCAGGGAAGCCTGGGACAGTGTTTCTTATTAGGTTTCTGTAATACGATGCACACTCAGATAAGCAAGCCACTCTTTTTTTCTTTTTTTTTTTTTT
>VZTH01014755.1:688010-842167 GCA_013397815.1 Aleadryas rufinucha | reverse complement strand
TTGTTTGTTTTTTTAAAAACGATGCCCCATAAAAAAAAAAACCCCTCTTTTTTTTTTTTTTTTTTTTTTGGTGCCTACATCTCTTCTGAGCAAGGAAGAGGGAAATATAGGGGAGTTTGGTGGGATTTCTGTCCTCTTCTTTTTTAGGGCCAGGGGCTAGGAGTAGAAGACTCTAATGGGAGACAGTGACCAGGAGCAGTCAGAGGTACTTGTGTAAGCACATGTTCTGCCATGTACCTCCTTAGAGTGAGTGTCTACCAAGATCTACTTACTGATAAAACTCAGCCTTCTGCATGTCTTGAAAACAAGGATTAGAGGATTAGGGACATGATGCTGGAGGCAAGTGTGGAGTTCAGATAGAGATGTGCAGATATTCTGAAGGAAAGAAAAGAGCAGCTGCATAGTTTGCTGCTCAAAATTTGCCCAAGAAAATTACCTCGAGCATGAACTGTTTGATGAGGAGGGAGACCACCCATAAAAGAGGAATTTATCATTTAATGGAGTAGATTGATCTTGAACTACAGATGATCACTAAAAAAAATAAACAATAAAAGGAGTTGGTGATGGAGGAGGGAAGACATGCTGCAGGTGAAGAAGACACGGAATTCCCATCAAGGATATAAAGTTATGCTGATATTGTGAAGAGAAAACATCACTGACAACTGATGTGAGTGCTCAGCAGTCTCAGTGACAAAGGACAGCTTGACTGAGAAAGAAGGAGATTTCTGTGAGGTTATAGGGAGCTGCAGCCCCCAACATGAAAGCCAGAAGAGTAGCAAAATCTAAGAGAGTCTTTGAACTAGAGGGTTCAGAGGAGGACCACAAAGGTGATCAGAGAGCTAGAACACCTCTGCTATGAAGACAACCTGAGAGAGATGGGGTTCTTCATCCCGGAGAAGAAAAGGCTCCAGGGAGACCTTACAGCAGCCTTCCAGTACTTAAAGGGGGCCTAAAAGAAATCTGGAAACAGAATTGTTCAAGTCCAGGTTGGACAGGGCTTTGAGCAACCTGGTCTAGTGGAAAGTGTCCCTGTGCATGGCAGCAGGGTTGGAACTAAATGATCTTTATGGTCCATTCCAACCAAACCATTCTATGACAATGAAATGTCTGAGGTGGATATGGTCACATTGGAAATGTAAGCAAAAATCTCAGTAAACGAAACACGAGAAGCTTCACGGCCTTCTTCTTCACCTGGGTTGCTCCAATGCCTCAGATGTCCATGGCTGACCTGAAAGAGGAAAGGAGACCCTATTCAAACAGGAAAGAGGGAGCGTGTGTGTGTTTGTTTGCGTGTAGGAGTTTTCATGCATAGACACTCTTCTTGCATGAGAGTTTTGGTGCCTAGGTAATGGGGCCACATCCTGGAGACACTGGGAGGGGCAGCCTGGTTTGATAAAGCTTGTGATGTGATGTACAGGTGTGGGTGCTGGGTAGGTGGTGAGAGGATCCATGGTGACCAGGACATGCTGTAACAATGAAGAACTGGTAGAATTCAAGAGATCTTGAATTTTGTGACATGCTGAGCATCATCCCTCTGCTATACACAGCAGCACTCTCTGTTGTCCCTCCTTCCTGGAACTCTCTATCATGGGAAGTCAGCAAGCACTCTGGCTTTTAGTTCTGTAAATGAAAAGTCCATCTGTTATTGCTGTTGTGGGATCACTTTCATTTTGGGACTTCTCTGAACACTGTTCCACAGATGTGACCACCTCTCTTAAAACTATAGGCTCTTATCCTTTTAGAAGAGAAGTAACTGTCCCCTCCTTTAATACACTCCTGCTGCCTGCCTAGGGGGTTGTGTTGGTGCTTCCCAGAAATGCTATTGCTGCCCAGAAATGTGCTTGAGTACATCTAGAAGATTTTCTCACTCATAAATAACAGGTTTGTTAGTGTAATTTCTTCCTTATGCCACTTAAACACAAGCTTGAAGTATTCAGTCTGTTCCTAACAACACTGATGTCAAATTTGTGTGTGTTAGATTACATGGGAGTCTCTGCTGACTTCTTCTCAATTTATCTCCACCTGTTCCTCTGCTATCCCAGGGAACAAGAGAATGAGGAAGAAGTGGGATAACTTGGGTAAAGCAAAACCAAGGATAATGCAAAACCTTTGTATATTTACTTGGCTTCTGTCACCTATGTTCCTGCTCCTCAGACCTAGTTCTTCCTGTCTGCATTAGGTTAAACAAGGGTTAAAAACTGCCTCTGTTCTGGAGTCACTGTTTAGGGCATCCCAGGAATGCTGGGTCTCATTAATATTTGTACCACACCTGGCCACAACCCAGTCATGGTCTGGTTAAAGCTGTAGATGGTACACGATAGACACAACTGCTGGGGCGTGATATTCACACAGTGTGTTCCTGTCCTTGACATGGAGACAGTGTGGAAATGAAGGAAACTATCCCTTCCCATAGTGCACCCTCAAGTTCCTCTCATGTAAAATATTTCCATTTGGAAAATGCCACCTTGCAATTGAAATGAGACCTTAATTTAGAAAAATACCGGTTTCCAAGTTGCCCATGGGCAACCACTGGGCAAAAATAGCTGTACAAGTGGTGCCACTTTCCGTTTGACTATGGATCCTGTGTATGTGTTGGAGCTCTGCTCCCAGGAGGCCCCACACCCACCACCCTTGATTATTTTGGGATGTGGTGAGGGAAGGCTGGAGACTAGTGAGAGCTCACTGAACACACAGGGACTCTCTCCTCCCTCCAGCTGGTGCCTGGCGATGCATTCCCACAACAATATTTTTAATTAGAAACCTTTTGCCTTGGGAGTCAGTACATGTGCAGCTAAACTTCCTGGCTTCAGTGAAGTTTCACTTTCTTCCCTAATTATTTGTTATTTTCTTTCTTCAAACAGGTGCTAGATACACTCCCTTCTCATGTGTCTAAACTGTGTCTCATCAGCATGGGTGAGTGAGCTGCCTGCAAGGCACTGCCCAGTGCTCTGCTGCCTTTTACTGTGGTAACTGGACTGGTGAAACTTGTGGGAGTGTAGGGGAGGCTTTCTGTACCTGCCATGGTATGATACAGTGCATTCTTAGATTAAACATTTACTGGAGAAAAGTTGGGCTTCTGTTGCAGGAATCCATACACCTGCTCCACTTAGCAAAGCGCAGTCTGGATGGGCCTGCCAAGTGCTGCTCCTTGACAAGAACCAGGAGCCACACAAGCATGCTGCAGCCCTTGGATATCTGCAACATGAACACATCTTCTTCACAGTTCTTAAGGGATTTGATCTGATTTTTGCTGTTGGCTTTGCTGCAGTTGCAAAGTGCAAGGATTCCCCTGGCATGCAAATCTAATTAGATAGAAATGTAGAAAAATCATGAACAAAGCCTTTTTTTCCCCGAAAATCTGACAATCCAAAGCGTGCCATGTAATTAAGAGATATTTAGAAAGCGCTAGACAGAAATGATGAAGGATGAAAATTGCTGTCACATTTGCAACCTGTATTTCAGGCCACATGAGATAAAAATCTAAGAAAAAATTCTGGACTTTGAATATTTAATTTCTTTTCTTTAGACAGGAAAAGTTCAGGTACCAGCTTTTTACATAGGCAAAAGCAATGTTATTGATACACACTGATATTGGAACCTTAAGCTATTTCTTTTTTTCTTAAAACCTAGTGTTTATGAGGAAAAACTGCAACACATATTGGACAATTAGCTCATAGATAGTCAGAGTTGCACATTTGAGTATTACCAGGCATTTCCATACACACCAAAACTGGAACTGATTGACAACTGTCCCTTCCCAAACAATAAAACTACTTCATATAATAAAGAAGGAAAATTTTCTTTTTGTTGTTGTTGTTGTTGTTGTTGTTGTTGTTGTTAGAATTCCAAAAGAGAAAACTAGAGATCTTTATGTTGCCTCATTTATGGACATACAGAAGTTTTTGGCAGTTTAGTAACTGATGTAATATTTATTCTTTCAATAAACTATTTTTAAAGTGGTTGTTAGGCCATACTTGTAATTCGTGTGTATACCAGGAAGATCAGAATGGCTGCAGCACCTCTTCAGGACCACGAGGTACTGAACTGTGCCTACAGCTCTGCACAGCTCACACGAGTGCTTCACACTGTGCTTGCACGCTGAGCAACACAGGCAGGAGAAGTGACAGGTGAAATTTCACTGCAGTGCTTAAGATCACTGCAGTGCTTAAGCTTAGAGTGATCTGCAGCTTTACCTGCTGAAACCTCGAATGCTGGTTAAGTACAGCCTTCCTGGCTCGCCGTGCTGATGGCAGTGGCTCGCTCTGCCGCGGTACTGAGCACAGACCTGTTGTTCTGCTTTCCAAGGCCTCCTCACAGCTTAAGCTGTTTGTACATTTAAAGCTGGAAGAGCTAAGCCAGGCAGATTCTCAGCAAGGCACACTAATACTAAATAGAAGTGACATTTTTTTACCAGAAAAGAAATTGTTGTTCAGGAGAACACTGATTATTTTGGAAAACAAGTGAATATTTTCCTCCAGAATAATCCACTCAGAGAAATCCTTGTCTCTGTGCTGTTGTTTTCAGCTGGTGCTCCCACTTCTCCTCTTCTAAACATCCCTGGTCACTCCTTGCCATCCTAGGGAACACTTGTGACCCAGCAGTTCCTCATGCTCTGTTTCCCATGGCACAGTGGCAGTGCCAAGCCCCAGCTGCAACAGGAGCATGCCCCATCTGCAGGCTTTTTCCCTGCAGGTTTATTTTTGTGTGTAGGGGTAAATCCTGTTTTTCCTCTGCAGAAGAGAAGAACCTGTGTGTGGGCTGCTGCGTGTGTCACAGCGGAGCAGCTGGCAGGTGGTAACTTGTTTATCTGCAAGAACGAGAGCGGCTCCTGAGCCTTCCCTGCTACCCCAGCTGCTCCTAGGCTGGGGCTTGCTTGCAGAAACAGGGTGAGAGTCAGACCTGTGAGAACTGGAGGCTGTCAGGGGAGAGAGGGGGTGTGGGCAAGGATGAATGAGGGCTGTGGTTGTGCACTTGGGACATGCAGGACTGTGAGGATTTGTGGGACAGATAAAGAGGGGGGTTTGAAAAGTTTTGTGTTGATTTGATTAAACCAGCACAGAGAGACTAAAGGGGAACAGAGGACAGGCAAAGTCATTATTCTACACAATAATTTCCAGCCCTGCCCTGAACTGACCCTGCTCTTACAGCTTCTCTATGCTTGGAAGAAGGCACGAACCACACCACGACTGCCTCCCAGTCTCCTGCACCCATCCCTATAGCTGTGTGGTCACCTCTGCCAGGCAAGGGGAGAGCTACAGAAGTGCCCATGGCCCTTGGACTGCTCCTGCTGGCTGTTTCCCACTCAAACATGGGGAAGAGCTGGTGCCTTCATGTTCTCCTGGGGATGGACACATGCTTATATTCTGGCTTTGGCTGCCCATTAGAGTGGGAGTTTCCCAGGGTGCAAGACTTATCCTTGCCACCCCCCTGGTCTGCTTGGAGTTGGGAATAAGGTCTCAACTTTATTTCTGAGGCCTTTATCAGAGTATAATGTTTTTCTCACTGCTGGCAGTGGCTGGAAAATTATAGTTGCCAGTGTAATCAGCAGGAGTTGGAGATACTCAACACTTCTCTAGATGGACCCGGAGGCGTCGGAGGCCTAACTAGGGAGTCTGGAAGTCAGACATCTGAACTTGAGCTGGTCACCCTAGTCACTTATTTATACATAAGATAAAGCTCTCATTTCACATGTTTTCCTCTGGCACAGAAAACCCGGGTGGTTCAGCTGTTAAGTGATTTATACTGCAGCCACCAGTGAGTCCAAGTCTTCCAGAGATGATGAGTTTGGCAAAATTTACTTTTGATCTTTCATCAGACTGATAAACTACCTTTGCAGGGAAGGCTGGCCTCACAGTCAGGTGCTCAGGAGTGCATTGCATTAAACTGCTTCTGCTATTTACTGCCCCGCTGACTGATGGCAGAGAAAACACATGGTGATTTTTGCTTTAGTTTCCTCAGTTGCACAACACCCTACTAGTTCTTTAGGATTGCAGGAGCTGAGTTCTTTGATGTTGCAACTCGAGGCTATTGTAGGTTTGGTTTACTCTATGGTTTTAACTCTTCTGGAAGGCTCCAGTGAGTTTCCACGCAGATTACAAGAGCAGGATTACTTCAGGAACCCTCCTCTCTGATGAGAAAATGCTCTCAGCAGGCCCTGCCTCTTCAGGCAGGAAAGACAATAGGTTTGCTTGGCGATATCTGAATGTTTATCAGGTATTCTAAATTCATTAAATGAAATGGAATGGGGCTTTTAGCAGTATTATTAGCAAGATGACTATAATTTAAGGGAGCGGGAGAGTGCTTCATTTCCTACCTTTAGTAATAAACCGAAAATAAAACGTAAATGTCAAGTGGTAATGTAGCAGTGTGCTTAGCAACCAGATGATCAAATGTTAGGAAAATGCCAACAGCAGTAAGTCAGAGCTGCCTGCTTGTGTGTTTGTGTGCATGTAAATAATCTTCCTTCCTCAGCTAGGGCCTAAGTGTTGGCAAAGGTTATTTTGCTCCCTTTCTTTCTAATCAAAAAGATTAAAATTCAGCAGAGAGACAATATAACCTTGACAGAAAGGCAGCCCCAAAATCTCCTGATACAGTAAAATGTCTTAATATTAGCATGGCAATCAAAGTGGTATTAGGCAGGATAGAAATGGGACAGACTTTTCATACCCTTCACAAGGCTGAAGTTGGTATGAAGAGGGGTTATCTTCTAAGCATGATATTATAAGCAGTGCCCTTAGGCTTTGAGATATTAGGTCAGCTACGCTTGTGGGGATTTAGATAAAAAAAGGTATGTGGAGGGACAGTCTTGCCCCTTAGGATGTTTGTGAACCCTTCATATCCATTAGAAAATCTTGAGGCAAAGAGAAGGCTCTCCTAGGGTTTGAAGAAGAAAGCATATTGGACGCGTCATGAGGAAGCAAGGGAATTATTTCACAAGCTATCCAAGCTTTAGTGCTAGGTCATGGTATGGACTTATTAACCACTGTTTCCCTGCCTTCATGTTTTCCTGACTATATCATATTACGTTTCTTTCCTTTCTCAAATATTTGTAGTTTTACCAGTCCTTCTCATATACTCTTAAGATTTTTTCTGGATTTTTTTTTCCCTGTTAAATCAGCCTCTCTATGGCATTATACAATTTTTGTTGCTTTTCACTGAAATATCTCTATTTTATCAATATCTTTTTGAAAATAAGCTACCAGGTCTTACTGTGGTATCTGCTCTCATGTGAGCAGTAACTATTGCTCTGATACCTGGAACAGCTGCATTTTATACAGCAAAGAGATTTTTTTCCTTCCAGCCATTTCAAGCAACCTGCAAACACCGAAGGACTGAGCTACTCCACAAGAAAGCTCTTCCTGTGGCATCGTGTCTAAGTTTTATCCATGAACACACAGCTAGATGTGGTGCTACGAAGCCATAAACATCTGGGGGCATCACTGGTGAAAAAGGGCCCCAAGCTTTTTGCCAGATAGCACGGAGATTTCTGGAAAACCTGCGATAAATGTAACACATGTAGGGTGCCTGCTGCTGCACTGCTTCCCAGTGCAACCACTCACTGGTTTGAGGGGTTGATAGGCTGAAAGGGCCTGGGTAAATGCAGTGCCTTGTTTAGGTCTTTGTAACTGTTGGATGGGTTAAATTTTACTCAGCACGTTCTGCCTCGCCCTGCCCCTCCTTCTGTATTGATTTTCTTCATGTGGGGTAGGAGAGCTTTTGTTCACCTGAGAGCAAAAACCCTGGCCTCCCGCTGTCCTGCCTGCCTTGGATCTCAGCCCATGCACTGCCTGCCTCCTTCCCATTGCAGCCCTCTTCCTCAAAGGAAAGGCCAGGGATACCAGCACTGTTTTATGCTGTTATTCATCGCCAAAACAAAAGCCAATGTTCTCACTGACTTCACTGAGCACAGAAAATTGTGTTACTTTAGGGGGACTGCTATTTTATCTTTTTTTTAGGAGGAGGTATATGATTGACTGTAGTGTCCTCTGTGTTGTCTTTACATCCAGTTGGTTCCAAGTGAAGGCTTGTGTCATGAAAGTACAGGTATCGTCTGTCAACCCAAAAGGAAGCCTGAGACCATGAGTACCTTACATCTTTTTCAGTCTTTCATCTCCCCTGTGCTTGTGCTGAAGGCTGTACTGTTTGGTAATGACTACATCTAGGCAGGAGCTGGATTATTCCTCTAATGAGAAAATCCCAGGGTTCCCAAACCTGCTATTTGTTACTAAATTGACTAGAATAAAAGAAAAAATTCTTTCTCTGTGAAAAAAAAGGAAAGCAATCAAAAGGAAACAAAAATAAAACTGTTCTGATTTTAATGGTTGTCTTAAAAGTTTTGAATACATGAATTTTAAAAGCTTAGAAAAGTTTTGTAAATCCTTTTGTAAATGAAAGAACATATGGTAAAAAAAAAGAAAAGAGCAGATGCTTCTTCTAAAGACAGTGTTTACATTCCAACTTTCTCTCAAAACAAAGCTACCTTTCCTTTTAAAGAACATTTCCCTAAGAAAAATCTCTTGCGGAGTAAGCGATCAATGTCTGTTAGCTCACTTTTCCCACCCATGTTTCGGTTTGCTTAGCTTTCCTAAAGCCTTCTGGGGTGCAAAATCAGCTAAAAATCTCCTTGCACATGGACTATTATGTGGCATACACAGACTTACTTTTCTAAGCAAGTGCCATGAAGCCATTGGTAGGGATTTTGCAGCTAGATGTTTTGTAGCTGAAGGCTGCTGGCACAGGTGGCTGCAGGCTGTGGAAATGCTGCACTTGTGGCATGGGCAGCAGCAGCAGTCTTGGCGCAGTCCTCAGTGGAGACACAATGGAGACACAGTGTCGGCTTGCTTGGTAGAAACCAGAGAGGGAGTGGTTTTTAATGAATGTTGTTATTAAAAATATCAGACGTTTAGAGAAAAAGTAGTCTACGAAACCTATATTATTATCTTCTTCCACTGAGTTAATGAAGGGAGAATGACTGTGGCCACCTTATTTTGCTGTTGCTATTGTTTAACACCATATCACCAGCAGGCAAAGACTCCGGTGAAATGCACGTTTCCTGTATTGACTTCCATTTAAATATTTTGTATCCAGATAATGACCAATTTAAGTTACAACGACCTGAAAATTGCAAATATAGCTAACTAACAGAATGATGAACTATTTGATGAGAACAAGATCTGTTGGTAGCACACACAAAGTCCTCTCAAGTTTCTGACTTCGGGTGTGTAACTACAAATCATCAGTAGCATCCTTTTGGGGTCTCCTGTTGGTGACCAGTGCAGTGTACGTACCGAGTCCTGTGCGAAGCTGTGGTGTTCTGCTGCCTCAAGTGAAGTGAATTTTTGGCCCTGTCAGTACCAATTCAATCTGGTCTGAGATACAATGCAGCAATTCCCTCACCTTCACAAACCTGCCCTTGGCACAGGTCTGGATCCACAACCCAGGTAGGGTTATTCGGTGTAATTGGTGCATTAACTACTGGGGGGGCACAGATCATGGCATAGTCTCCAATTTATTGGAAGAACTTGGATTCAGGGAGGAAAAGTGAGCTAAACAGGAAGCTTGGAAATTTTGTCCACACCCTGAAATGGGGAAGAGGTTAAAGTATCAAAATATCTGGACCGCTGATATGAGAGAAGTTCCTGGAAGCCTGAACACTGCTGCTTTCTGCAACACTGTGAGTTATTTTTGCTGGCGTTTTTGCTGTTAATGCCACTTGTGCTCAATTAATAGTTAATTAATGTGAATTAAACTGCAGAAGGGAAAAACTTAATGAGTCTGTTTGCTCTCTTCACTTCCAACAAAAAAATAATGCAAGCCATTAGTTTCTCTTTGATGATTTGAAAGCCCAAATAGTGCATTTGTATATTCTTTGCATGTTTCTGTGTATTAAATTATAAAATTTGTATACAAGGTGGATGCTAATGAAATAGAATTTTAAGGATTCATGATCGATTTTGTAATTTTTTCCAAAATCTCTGTGGCTTTTATTATTTTCCTTTTGGATGCAGGATGAAATTTTTTAGGAATTAGAATCAGCATCAGAGTCTGGGGAACTTTTCTTAATGTACTCACTGGCTCACGTTTCACAGCTCTGTTTTTTTGTGTATTCGTTTGGGTTTTTTGGGAAGATTTAAAGTGAATACAACTGATATGGACTTCTGACTGGCAATGAATGAGTTCAGTGCAGTTTTTTACCTGTCATTAATTTTAGCCAGTGATATTTTTGCCAAGATCTCTCTTCACTGCTCTCTAAATTGCAATTACTCTCCCGAATGGGAATAAATGTTGCCTGTACAAATTCTCCTGTATGGTTTTATGTAGACTTAATTTAACATATTGATCTCATCTCACTTGAGGCTAGAAGCAGAGCATCTCTCATATTCTCATATTTTAAAATTAGTTCTGCCAGATTCACTGTGATTAATTTTTCAAGAGAATTTAACTTTCAGAAATAAGGGAACTATCAGAGGGTTCGCCTTAATGAAGCTGTTTCCATTCTGCTCTTCCATGACTGATAGGTTTTATCTTAACTAGTTAAACAAAAATGCTGTGATGAAAAAGGAACTTTAGAGAGAAATAATCTCTTAAGATATTCAGTGTACCAGAATTAGCCCTCTTCTCTAGGAGGCTGAACATGTGAGTATATACATATCATAACTTTTCAGAGGGTTTTTTGTCTTATTGCTATGTTTTGCACAGAACACTTCAACTGTCATTTAATCGGCTTGATATACTTTCTTAGGAAGATTAATAGATTCACAAAGTTCCTAAGAGGATTTAGATACCTTACTAATCACAGAGCTAGGAGACTGACAGTAGTTAGTTTTGAAAAACCCAATTAAGCAATTTGATGAGACTGCAAGCATAGTTCTGCAGAGTTCACTCTCTGGTGTGGGTGTGGGTGTGTGTGAAGAGAAAGAAAATTATTTTCTGTCAAAATAACTGTGAAGAGCAGCTTGCTGTGGGCATCATGCATGGGCTGCATCTAGGATGTCAAATCCATAGTCTGCCCCTCCGGTCTTTTTAATGAGATGGGGTACATATGGTGAGTGCTGTCAATCTGGGACCAGGGATGGGCAATTCACAATAAGAACCCACAGAGAGTTATAGAATTTTTTCCAATCTGTGTGGTCAGCTCTTTGGGGGAAAAAAAATTAACATCAAATAGAAAAGCTGTACAGTTAATTGTCAAAAAAAGGCGCTCTTGTGTTTGTTCCTTTGGTTGGACTGATGCATCCACCCAGTCTGGATTGCAGCAGTAGTAGACTCCTCTGCTGGCACTCACCTCAAAGGCAGACATGCTCATAGGGAAGGAGAGAGAAGAAAGGGAGTTTTCAGGCTTAGAGGTGGATGCATTTCTAGAGCCAACGGCTTGAAAAGAAGTGGATTCTTTTACAGAAGGTGAAATATTTATCAAACTGCAAAAAGCTTTTGCATTCACCTACTCTGATCTTCCAGCTACCATCAACCCTGGACCTTCCTTAATTCCCATTTTGAGTCAGTATATTATGGCTCAGTATTTTTAAAAAAACTTTCAGTTACAGAGAAGCTACCAGAAAAGAGAGTCTACTCCAGTATCTGAGAGTGTGTAAAATTAAAACTTTTTATCTTTTTATTTTGTCTACCCTTGGGTTCCTGCTTGTTACACAGAATGGCTCTGTACCTCTTGTTCTGTATGGTTGGTATTTACAGTCAAATACACATTATAGATATGTAATGAGATGGGACTTACTTGATAAAGATACAGAAGTCTGGATATGGATATCTGTGCTTAAAATATATTTTCCAGTTCTTTGGTTGTGTCAACCTCTATTAACCTCTTCCACAATTGTGGGCATTAGAATTAGTCAGAGATCTCTAATAGCACTCACAGCCCATTTAAAACACAGAGGTAAAATGCCATCCTTGATACTGCCCCATACTCCTGTTGCTCACTGTGGGACTGTGCTCCCTTTCAGCTGGTTTCATCAGGGGTCCGGCTCAGCCGACCATCCCCAGCGATACCCAATTTCTTATCAGAGATACTCTTTCCTGGAAGAGAGGCTTTCAGGCTATGAGTCTGGCATGCATGCTTTGTTTCTACATGTTTGTCTTCAAGTTTTTTAATCTTAATATTTGTCTCTTACTCTCTCTGCTCTTGGGCCCTGTCCCCCCAGTTGCTCCTTTTCTCTGTTCTTTAGGTCACTTGCATACTTGTGTCAGTATCAGTTTTTATACCTCCATTTCACTGCTAAAAGTGTTGCAGAATTAATGTCTTCATGAATATGCTAGAAACCCACCTCTTCAATTACGTCTTGTTTACAGCACCTGTGCTTGTAATTTTCAATCTGATGTTCAGTGTTGACTCTTTTGTTCTCCAATTTTTTTTTCTATATTAAAATACCTTACTTATACCTGAAGCTAATATAACAGTGCTATTAATTTAACAACCAAACTTGTAATATTACAAAAAGGTCATCAAATTTATTGGGCAAAATTGATTTTCCACAAATCTGTATTACTGGCATTACTTGTCTCACCTACTTTTATGTCCTAATAACTGTCTCTCCTGTCAGGTTATCAGTTATATTGACTAGGATTGTTGCCCAACTGATGCAGCATTAATTTATTTTAACTTCCTTTTGGAAGTCTTGGCACAATGCTAGAACTCTTTCCAACCTTCTGAACTTCTCTAATATTCAATGAGCTATTGAATACTGACATATTGTCTGATTTGTATAATTCCTTGACCAACACTTTTTGATATTTGGGTACATTACTTTGGGTTTAGAATTTTTAAAAAAAATTTAAATTTTGTTTAGAGTTAACTATTTATTGTCATTCTCAGTTACAGATGAAATAAAAAACTTCTTACCAGCCTCTGGTTTAACTGTACCATCTGGCTTTTTTTTTTTTTTTTCAAATTGAAATTCAGCAAGCAACTTCTGTACTCTAACTTTCTAAGTAAAAGATACAAAACTATTTTAAAACCAAGATAGAAAATGGAGATGTAAGTCAAATAAAGTTATCTGAATAGAAGACATAAACAGAATATTTGTATAAATCTATAGAGGGATAATGAGTGTCCAGAAGTCCTGTACTTTCAAAGTCATCTAGTAGAAACCTGCTTGTATATCCTTAAAAAGACTTAAACATAGCATTACACGTCAGAAAGATCCTCATCAGGTTAGTGGAAATACAAAATACACCACTTGCTTAATAACAAATGTGGATTAAGGCAGAGAGATTCTTTGCTGTGAGATACTGTTCCCAATGAGAGAGAGAGAAAAGTGCCAGCAGGAGGAAGAGTGGAAGAGTTTGCACTGGAGTTTAGAAGCTTCAGTGTTTCCTGCCTGGAAGGAAATGTCTCCTGGGGAACCTACCCAGCACTGGTGAACAGGAATCAAAGGAGATTAGGAAATACTCCATTCTCGTGGTTGACTTCCCACCGAGGGGCAGGTGATGTGAACAACCAGGTTTGCAAAGGAAGGTGAAAAATGGTTTTGCAAGTACCAAGAAGCCCTCAGGGTGCATTGCAGCCTGCAGTTCTTTGGATCAGCAGGGCAGGAACTGTGCTACTGCCACGTATCCATTGCGATAAACACACAGAAATGAAATCATGCAGCACCTGGAGGGGAATAATGTCACTCTGCTGGTACCTTTCCCAAGCCCTTGGATGTGCTTCTTGCAGGTTAGGTGTACAGTTCAGAGGGTTAAATAGATGGTGAGGAAGAGAGAGAGAGGCTCCTTTATGGCTTACTGTCTTCCTCATATGGCACCTCATCTTCCTCACCTGGGCAACAAAACAGAGAACAGAGTAGCTTTGCGTTTTCTACCCAGGAACAGCACACTAGTGGAATAAAGCTTCTGCAGCCTAAGGTAAATTTGGTTTTGTCATAAAAATGGTTTTACAAAGAAATTCAGAAAAGAGGAAATTAGACTCCTCCTGGAAACCAGCCCTTTCCTCCTCTTGCCCCAGATAATTTAAACATATTGACCAATTCCAACCTTGTCTGACAGAAAGTTTTGAGGAATTAGGCTCCTACTGACTTTGTCAAAAGAGTTGCTGTGAGGAACCATCCCCAGGTCTGATGGAAGCTGCAGCACATGCACAGTCCTTGCTAGCCATCAGAGAGTCCACACTGTTGTTTACCTTCAGGATGTGAAGCACAGTACATTGTGTTTCCGTGTACCTCTCAGAACTGCTGCCTCTTGCTTTGTTTGTTTATTCCACATCCAATGATTCTTAATCTAAAACATTAATGATGGAACAATTTCCTGTTTGTTCCTTAATTTACATCATTACCTGGACCTGAACACAAAACTGCACTGACCCTTTTTCATTAAAGCAGAAATTTTCTTGATAAATACTTCTGAAGGGGTGTAGTTAAGTTCGTCTGTAAATATTTTTGGTTGTTGATATTTATGCTACAGCACTCTACTCTGAAATGCTCTTGAGGAGGTGGGCTGGTCACTCATCTGCTCCATTGATAACCCTTTTTGGGATGAAGTGTGGGAGGGTTGTTTTTACTGATCGAAAGCTGATCTACCATCGGCAAGATTTTAGAAAAGACGCTGTTACAAATGTGTTACAGTTTCTTTTTCAGTATTTATAAGCATCCCTGAAAAGGGAGTTCAGATCACGCAAATCACAGTTCCAAACACCCTCATGAAGACAAGCTGATTCGTTTTCTAGGGCAAATTCTTATCTCGATTTATTTCTTCAGTTACATTGAAGCTCTGATTTGTAATACACCATAATGGAGCAGTTATAGAAGTCTTGTGAGCAAACAGAAGCCACCCTTTGTCCAGGCACGTTGTTAAAATGACAGCAGGGTTACCTGGACACATTTTTAGAGGCAGTGAATTGGTGTGAATTACCAATATTGCATGAACACCTCCTGCATCCAGCTATGGATGTGAGAGGAGGAAAGAGGGGGCTGCAGGAACCCTTCACATGGGCTGTGCCCCTCTCAGGGCTGAGCCCAGGCCTACTGCAATCCTGCACCTGCTGCAGATGCTGCCTCATCAGAATAGCATCGTCTTCAGTCACAGCGCACTCGTCGCATCTCCACTGTCACTGAGGCTCATATGCAAATGGCTATATGTTTGCTAGCAAGAGCACCATTAAAAGTATTTTCTTACTCTCTGTGTAACTTACTTAAGGGAAAGTGACATTCCTTTGTATTTTGATGTAACAGCTTCACTTAAACCCTCAGGTACCTTACCCCCAATTTACTAAAACTTCTGTGTATGCCTAATGTGTTCTTTCAAGGATAACTTTTTCAAAGTTAGAACTCAGCTTAGTTACCATTAAAGCAGTAAAATCCAGTATTTCAATGTTGCTGTCAAGACTTTATTAAGTCATTAATTGTGCTACTGCCAGCAGGGTATCCTCACAAATTTAAAGAACAAAGGCAGTTATTTTGCAATATGCACATTCCAGGACATTTAAATTATTGACCAGGTACATAAATAATTGATGGCTCACAAAAATATCACTGTAAGAGCCCTGGAAAGCATTGCACTCATTTGCCAGGGAGATGGTGGGGTCAGGAGTTGTGTAGTGAATAATGCTTCATTCTTTCCTTCCCCACTCGAATGCCATTATCCTGCTCAGCTGCGTGAACAGCACGTTTGGGCTCCAACCCAGGAGCAGCACTTGACGCATGCCCTGAGTATGAGGAACACTGTGTAAAGGTGCCTTTTAGTGACAAACATGTGAGCCTGTTTTCATTTCTATCCTGTCCCCAAGATAAAGTGGCCTTGGAAATGAGGAAGCTCTGTGGATTTCTCAAAGTACAAGCTGATAAAAAGAAAACAACGGTGTCCGTTAAGGAAAACTGACCCTTACATGTCACCCTCTTGCTGCCTCCGCTCTGTGCGATGCCTCCTGCAGCCCCAGCATCTCTGTCCTGGCACAGCCATCACGGGCAGGACTCCACTGAGTGCAGTGCCATGGCTGCTTGGGATGGCACAGAGATGTCAGCTCTGGGGGAAAGGTGTGGGAACCTACCCCATGTGCAGCCTGTGTGGAGTATGGGAACTGAGGTGGTTTTGGCTGTGGATTACAAATAACAGTGCAGCCACATTTGTAGACCTCTAATGCCAGGCTCTCCCTGTCAAGGGATGCCAAACCATTGGTGGCATGACAGCAAGCAATGGTCCTTAGGCAGTGCCCTACACAGGCAGGCTGAATTCCCATGCTCCCACTGTGTCCTTGGCACAGGGCTTGCCAGGGCTGTGTTTGGAGCCAGGTGAGGGAGGAACAGGGCTATGGGCCAGCTGGTGCCCAGGGTGGTGCCCCCTGAGGTCCCCTTGCCCCTGAAGTGGTGCAGGAAGCAGTGTCAATGAGCTATGGATCCACAGCACTGCATGTGAGCAAATTCCATAGTGCACAATTTAGAAACATGAAAGTATTTGTGAAGTTGACCAGAAAGAGGTAATATCCGAAAACATATAGGTCATTTGAGAGGCAAAAGTCCTTGGTGCTGTTTCTTGAGTGGGAAATTTATCCCTTTTCCTAATAGCTCATGCTGTTGTGGATGCTGTTGAAGCTGTGCTCACACAAATACTGAAACATCTTTTAAAGTCAGTTCAAGTCATCAGTCACTTAGGCTGATGTTTTTCCTTACCCAGCTTTTGCCACAGGCTTGCTGACCCTTTTCTTCATATACCAAAACAGAAGAAGGGGGGCATGGAAACATGAGGAGTGGTGGGTGACCTAGAAGCAGAGATGCGAGAACATGATGAAAGGTGACCTTAGCTCACTCTGGGCAGTGGGGTGCTCCAGCAAAGGGTGAGAAGAGCAAGGAAAGGCCAGTGGGAAGCCCAGAGGAGAGAACACCAAATGAGGTTAGAAACCCTTATTCAGGAGGAAGATATAGTGTGTCCTTCCTTGCCAAATGAGAAACAGGAACAATTTAAAAGTCAAGAACAGTGTGGAAAGGTGAACTGTAAAGAAAGAGCCCGAGCCTTGTGGAAGGAGACAGTCCCTGAGGGGACCTGCAGCTGCAGCAGCCTGAGACAGTGCTCTCCTGGGGCAATGGAGCCTCACCATTCACCTTCCTCATGGATCAGATGTTCTCAGCACTAGCTATTACCCTCTTAAATATCTCCAGATTGGCCTCCCCTTTGGCCTTTAAGTGCAAGACTCCAAAAGGGACTTAATAGAGTGCTGGAAAGAAGGAAATTATGTCTCCTCCTGTCTCTCACAAGTGGCAACCCTCTCAGTGTGCCCCAGGCTAACGCAGCTTCATGCAACTCATACATAAGGACATTTGGACCCATTTTACAGCCCAGGTCTTTTGTCAGTCCTTGTTTCATACTTGATTTCTCTCCTTCTGCAGTGTAGCATTAGCACTTGTCCTTGCTGAATTTCTTCACAGTGATTTCATGCCCTCTCTCCAAGCTATTATTGATCACTTTTAGCTCTAACTCTGCCCTTCAAGGTGTTTGCAACTTAAGAGTTTGTTGTTATCCACTCTGTGAACCATCATTTAGTTGTTAATCAAAACACTGAGTGAGAGAGAGCTGACAGTCTCTCTCCCTGTCTGACAGTGACTCACCAACAGCCCCTGTGCTAAAAGCAGGTTTTCAACTCCTTTTGCCCATACCTAAGGCTGGTTACAGCTAGACCACGTTACTAAAGCCTGAGGATTATGAGGATGTCATGTGAGATGATTGTAAGTCGTGTATATAGCTTCCACCTCAGCCACCAGGCTGGTTACCTTGTCAGAAAAGGACACTATATTCATCTGGTGTAAGTTTTTGGCAAAACAGAACTATTTGGGTTGTTTGCTTGATCCCTTTGTCATCTCGTGGGTACATGTGGACTGATTGCTCCCTTGTTTTCCTGGGATACTGGTCAGTCTGTTCTGGCATTTCCATGTTCTTCTTCATATCAAATTTGCCTTCTGTAGACCTCTCCTCTCTTCTACACAGTATTGAAAATAACTGGTAGTGATTTGAAGTTTTGTTGGTATGGTACATTGTAATGAAATATGCTCGTGTAAAACCACTCACCTGGGGAAAGGCTGGGTGATGTCTCAGGCAGAGTCTCGTAGAGTTTCAAAAACTGACAGATCTTCCTCAGTTCTGGGAAGGTCAGTGATTGCTAAGGGCAAATAACCCAGCTGTAGATGAGACAATAACCTCAGGGATGTGAGAAATGGGGAGGGGAGAATTAGGCTTTGTAATGACAGCAGTGTTTCTGACAGGCTGACAGTAGCATGGTATGCAGCAAAACTTACAAAAAACTGCTGCTGTGGGAAGGTGAGTTTTTCTGCTCATCTTTCTTTTTGCTGACTGCTGCTTGCAGGCACAAAATGAGAAGTATGACATAAGCCCCCCTTTGCAGAGATGTTTTCATTTCGGAAGACCTGAGTTGCTCTGTTCTTTAGGGGGTTATTTTCTCAATCCTGTTTATAGATCATATCCAGAAATTCATCAGAGTCACGGAAATTGATGGCATTTGTGTTCCCTCTGGGCTTCTGATTCCTCCTAGACCTAGGGATTCAGCTGGGGCAGCCATGACTGCAAGAGTATCAGCAGCAAAGACAACAATATACTTAAAATATTTAAACAGACTGAGATAATAAATTTGAAGTCAGAGAGCTCTCCTATGCTTTTGAAGATCTATTCTTAATTTGAAGTGCTCTAATGTATAAACCCTACGTATTATAAGAAAATCAGAAAATAGATGTAATTTAATGTGTCTGTCTGAACATCATCACCTTGCTAAGTCTAAGCTAGTCACCCTAAGCTTTATTTACATCGGTGGAGAGAAACAGGACCCTCGAGAAGGTAGTTCATCAGACCCACTTAATTTACATCACTTTGTGAGTCATTCTCTTGAGGTATCTCCAGCTCTCTATTGCGTATACGTGGCGATTAGGATGATGTGGATAACTTCAAGATGTCCATGTTAGATAAAACAACTGTTTGTCAAGCATGTCTGAACTTGCTTTAAGAAATAGTAGGAGTTTTGAGGCTATTTCAGTCTTGGATTTAAAAATAATACATTACCAACAGTAATAGGAGAGCCAACGAAAACAAGTTAATATGCTTTAGCTGCAGGCTTTTGGGCCCAGGAGAATTCAGGAATATTCAGATTGCATTTTTCTGAAAGGCAAACTAATTGCTATTGTCAATTTTAATGTGATAAAGCTTTGAGCAAATATAAAAGCATTCAAAGATCAGTCATTTATGCTTTGCATTCAGTACAGAAGTAGCTGAACATTTGTTTTCCTGATCTTTTATGCCTACTTTATTGTCAGATGTTGTTTGACATTCAGGAAATAACACAATGTTTTAATCAACAATGTAAGATTGCATTAAAACATGATGGCCCATGGCTTAATGGCAAAACTGAGTAATTAAAGCTGTGGCTTAAGTAATAGTTGGAGGCAAGTTCTGGTAAGATTTCTGCAGCAAACAAGGAAACTTCAAAGACTTACTCACCCACGTCCAGGGACACAGAGGTGGAGGAGCCATTTATATTTCTTTCCTAGTGAGCCCACCAGACCTTCAAATTGTCATGAATGATGTGGTACAGCACTCTTTCCAAGACACAGCCCATGCTGATGGCAGTGAGACTGTTACCTAGCTTGCCAGACATGCTACCCTTCAGACTGATAATCCTGTAATTGGGATAAACAAGAGCAAGGATACCATTATTGCCAAATATTGAAGATGCTTCTGGTGCATGCAGAGGAGGCAAACTGCTCTGACTACCCCCACACAGGTATCATGTGCCTCTGACAAGTTAACAGAAGGATTTTCATTACAGCCAAGAAGAAAATCCATACTGAAGCAACCTGGCATGAGATAGGTCTCCTGTTGTGTCCTGGAGCCCTCTTCCTCCTCTCTCGCTGTCACAAGTCAGCAAATACGTCAGGTGTGAAAGATGCCTTAATCTTCAGCTTTGCTGTCACGTCCAATATGAACCATGATTTAAAACTTGTGTCTAGAGTGTCTGGTTTGTAACATCTTCCAGTGTGTGTGTGCAATAAAGTAAAAACCATTCCTGGTACTTGAGAGAACATTACCTTCCCAGAAATGTTTGTCATCCCCACACTTTCACCATGCAGGTCTCTCGGGTTTGCCCACTGTATGCAGCGGTTAGGAAAGGGGGTGTCACGGGAAGGAAGAGAGTCACTCCATTTTCCAACTTCTGGCTCTGTTTCTCATAATGCCATCATCTCACAAGTGTAGAGCTGTTTGAAAGTGAGAGCTTTGAAACCAATGCCCATGTGGCAATGTCCTTCGAAGGAGTCGGGGAGTGAGATGACATAAACACACCTCTCTGAGGACAGTGAGTCACAGAGTTCTGAAATCTGGCTGGATCTTAGAAAGAACTGAGAGGAGTGAGGCTACATCAGAGATGTGCTGGATGCCACCTCACACATCTCTGGGGTTGCATTTCAACTGGCAAATTGAACATAGTGCTTAGAGGTCTTCCTTTGTGAAATGTAGTATTGCTTACTAGAAAAGCTCTCTGTATAATATTCCTAATCCCTCTATAGAATTGAATATCCATTAATTTTGCATCTGAAAAATGGCTTTTTAAAGTCTTAAAGGTAAGACATACTTAAGGTTTCTAGCACAGTGGCTGTAGGATCCTGCAAGTTCTTTTCCTCTTCCACAAGGCATTTTTTGGAAGGCATTCACTAGTTTTACCAAAACACAGAATCACAGAATAGTTAGGGTTGGGAGGGATATCTGGAGATCATCTAGTCCACGGCAGGGTCACCTAGACGAGGTGACACAGCAACACATCTAGGTGAACTTTGGAATATCTCCAGAGAGGGAGAACCCACAACCTCCCTGGGCAGCCTGCTCCAGTGCTCTGCCACCCTCCATGTAAAGAAGCCCTTTCTCATGTTGAGGTGGAACTCCTTGTGTTCCCTGTCCTGTCACTGGGCACCACCAAAAAGAATCTGGCACCATCCTCCTGACACCAGCTTTGGAGATATTTATCTGCATTAATGGGATTCCTGCTCAGTCTTCTCTTCTCCAGACCAAACAGGCCCAGCTCCCACAGTATCTCCTGATAAGAGAGATGCTCCAGACCCCTCATCATCTCTGTGGCCCCCTGCTGGACAACTGATTTCAATTAGTTTTCAAAATCATTTGGACATGTGTATGGATCTCATGGATCACTAACAGAAAAAATAAAATCCTGAGCAAAGTATGCTCATGTTCATGTAGTGTTTGCTTCCAGTTGTACCTTCTTCATATAAGCTGAATTAAGTTCTTGGTTTTTCAAAAGGAATAATGTGATTGCAGTAGCAGTACTATGGCAGGCAGAAAAACTCCTGCAATCCATATCCCTTTTGTCCTTCAGTGTAGAACGGTTTGGAGCAAAGGAGCAGATATTTATCACTGTACCGAAACCTGACCTCGTGGTACTTCCTTTGGGAATTAGAATAACTTTCTTAAACTATTTTTAAGATATTTTTCTTGGTCTAGAGATAAACTAAATTAATTTAGGTCCTACATAGTACTTCTCAGCTATCTTGTAAAAATAGTAATTTTTTTGTGTTACAGCATAGTAACTATTCTAAGTAGTAAAAAATAATGCAGTCCTTCTTTTTTTTCCTTTGTGGGATGTAGTTTTTGTCCTCTGTCTGTCTGTATGTTTCTGCTGGTTAATAAATAGGGAAAAAATAACCACATTTCTGGTCCTTGAGGCCTTTCTTTTAGAGGCTGAGACCTGAATGTGGGGTCGCTCAGTAAAAAAATTTATTTGTTCTCTTCACATGCACACTGGAGACACTCTGCAGCCAGTCTTCTGTATTTCATTTGAAATGGACAGAAGAAACAAAGTAATTTTGCACTGATATTTACAGCACAGTTCACCTCATCAGTATATAGCAGCAGAGGTGAGAAGAAGCCCACACTTACCTTAATCAAAAGATTGCCCTGGCTGCCATAGCATTCATTTGTTCATTCATGTTGCTCCTTGTCCAAAAAGATCATTCAGGAAAGAAAAAACTGATTTAGAAGACAAAAATAAATGCATTTACCTAGCAACTAATTGGATTTATTCCAGTACTTGCTGAACTCCCTGTGGAGCAATTCTTATTGATTTGTCATGGAACCTATCAAAAGACCTTTTCCAACTATAGATGTGCTGTATGTGAGACTGAAACCGGTGAACCCTATCATGCTCTGTTCCTGGAAATCTTTCTGCTCCTGAGATCAAAAGAAAAAATTAAGGGGTTTATTATTTTCATGTCCTTTTCACATGCTGGTATCTCTTAGCTCAAATAATTTAGACGCTTCTCAAGTGAAGCTGGCAAAGTCTTCAGAGTGGGAGAAATTATTTACTTGTGTGTGCAGGTTTGCTACCAGGCGGTATTCCAAAAAATAGCCATGCTAATTATGGGCTGAGATAAGGTCTACAGTCTGGCTAAGTTAATCATAAACTGAGTTCTGCCTTTCACAACACCATTAAAAAAATTAAAACAACCCAAAACCAACAAAAACACCTCAACCTCTTTTGTAATTCTGACCAAAGTTTCAACAGGAAAGGATTAAGGGTGCTTGTATTGAGAGTGGCTGTACAACCAAGTGCTTCTGTGCATGCAGAACTGTGGTCAGGTTTTGCCTAATAATCTCAGACGGCTCTCTTGTAAAGGCCTGATAGCATTAATTTTTGCTCTGAGACCATTTAGATGTCCTTACTGATAAGTAAGCAGATTCCAGGAAGGCAACCCCTCCTCCACAGCCACAGTAGTGTTTGAAGAATTATTCAACCAAGAGTGGGAAAACCACACTGAGAGCATTGCGAGAAGAATATTGAATGGTCTAATTGAGAGAGAAAGAGTGAGTGGTAAAGCTGATGTAACAGAAATGATGGGAAGAGACATGTCTGAAAATACTCAAAATTTATGATGTTCTCATTCTTCTTTTTTTATACTCTAGAGCATTGTGATTTACATTCCAACAGACTGGTAGGTTTAAATTTTAAATGAAGCTTGCTTAGAATTATGAATAAGGCCATTAAGTATTGCCTTAATAACCTTTTATTGCATGGAACAACTTCTATAATTGCAACAGGGAAAAGAACTTCAAGCATTTGCATTTGAGTAATTGATGGGCAATTTACAATGTTTGTGTTCTATTTTCTGGGGAGAAATGAAAGGGCCCTAATTCTGTTGTTGACATTTGTTTTTCTCTAATGGTATTTTCAGAATCCAGTCCCATTGATCAGGCGTGCAGAATAAGTAGCCAGCGGGTTTGAACCTTGGAAGAGGGAAATCACAGAACTTCTTGGGATGAGAAGTGTGGATCTAGCTTGGGCAAAGCAGTCTGTGTACACTTACTGCTGCTCTGTAGGGCTGTCAGCTCCACTGGTCTTACTAGAGTTGCATCTTGCTTTTGATTCCAAGGTTGTAACAACCCACACCCCAACCCGGAATGAATACCAGATAATCCCCAGGGGTTAGGAAATAAGTGATGGGACTGAGAAAGGGTTCTTTAAAAAAACATGTTGCAATATCGGTCCTTTACATGGGGAAATAGACAGTCCCACTTGTGTGACTGCTGAGTCAGAGCAAGGACTACACAGAATAGGAAGGGCAGATTGATTGGCATCATGCTGGTGCTGTAAAGTGGCATTTAAATGCAGAAACTCAGATTAAAAGATTGCAGTGAATCAGAACCCCAGCTGACATCAGTTATGCTAGGAGTTTGACTTGATACTTATAATGCTGGCTCTAAAAGTCTTGATGGATTTCACTTTCCACCCCAGGTTCCTTCAGGTCAAGTTTTGATTTACTGGTGCTGCCCATTCAATCTTTGTTGGTGGATAAATATTTTGAGTGTTCTCAGCCAGGGTATTTTCAAAAGCACTAAATATTTTTTAATGTTTTAATTGATTTTTGGCCAAAAAAAGGGGAAAGCGGAAAAGAAACTAAAAGCGTAGAGCAGCACAAGACAGAAGTACCAGTATGCAGATTCTGCTAATGCAGGTGAATTTATTAGAAAAAATACTCTGATCAAATAGGAGCTTGAAGTAGTTCAGTGTGGAAGTTCAACGTGAAAGAGAGTGAAGAACACCTAATGAAAGGCACCTACAGTGACAGAAATGGTGTCTGGTAAGGCACAAAGAAGAAACTTCAAATTCCTTTGAAACCTTCCAAGAAGTCTCGGGAACTTGGGAGCTTATGTTTATTAATAACACACTGTGTTTTCTGCAGGGGCTCAGAACTGAATTAACTGTGATCCATGACCTCTTGTTTATGTATTTGGAGAACTGGAGGTTTTAACTGTGACACCAGTTTCTGAAGGTGCTTCAGAAGAGATCTGGGATACTATGTATAAATAGATAAATACATCTGCTATGTCTGTAGCAGGCAAATCACTAGGACCTGCCCCCAAGAAAAGTGTACACATGGGTAAATATGATATATAGGGGATGAGCAAACACTGCCAAAGCTTTTTCCCCAGAAACATATCAGAGCTGTTTTCTGAAGAGTTCAGCACGGGTATTGATATAGGAGATCCAGCTGCTCAGCCAACAAAAGGCATGCAACAAGGCTTTAAACCAGGCTGATGTGGACATTCATCTTTGAGATATACAACCAGCTAAATGAAGAGGAAAGAGAAGTTAGGAGTCCTGGATAGTTTTTACACTGCATTCCAGCCAGCGGAGATTAATTTGTTGGGGGAGAGTGGTGTTCAAGGTCAGTGAGATATTCAGGATAGTAAAGGTAAGGGCTAAATGTGAAGGATCTCCTAATTATGTGTGACGAAATGGCTGGTAAAATTCAACAGAGATAAATATCAAGGGAGGCAAAACCCACTTCTAATTTCACAGTGTCAGAATCTGAGCTGTTCTTTTTGAAAAGAGAGATTTGGGTTATTGTAGACAATGCCAGGAAACTTTGGAAGGGGAAACTAAACAGATTAAGGGGGGTTTTTTGGCCATATTCTCGTTGCATACTCCTGTTGTATTCCAGTAACATCATTCCAGCTCCCAGAAAAGGTATAATAGAACTGGGAAAGGCAGAGAAGAGGGATTGAAGGGCTGAAAGCAAACAAGGAACTACTAAGTAGCCACTTTTCAACCTGGGAGCAAGGTGACTGAGGGAGGATCTGGCAGATACTTATAATATTGCTACTGGGTACGAAGAGCAAGGCTAGGGAAAAATGCTTGCTGTATCTTGAAGCACAATAGCTAGGAGTCCTCAGACAAAATTTGTACTCAGCACATTCCAAACAAACAAAACAGATAACTTTTAGGAAACATGCAAATAAACTGGGGAACTTCTGACACAGGAATTTGTGAAAGTCTGAGGTTTATAACTCTTCAAAATGCAACTGGACAAATTCTTGAAAAAAAAATATTCAGAGGTGCCAGGTTTGACCTCAGAGACCCTTGCATGGTAGACTGGGATATGTATCAAGAAAGCTCAGTGCAAACACAGCTGCTCTTGGACATCAATGTGGGCCACTGATGGAGACAGAGCAATGGAAAATATGAACCTGTGAGGTGCCCAAGTGTGACTGTTTTTCTGTTCTTATATTAACATTCTTCCAGTCTTCAGATAATGAAAAATACCAAAACAATGAGAGAGTTTTGCCTCTGTTTCTCATTGGAGGTTAGACCTGGTGGAAAACAGACATTGGACACAAGAGTGCATCCAGACCGTGTGACTTCTAGTTATGACTTGCTGGAACTGGAGTCACCCCAGCAGACATTATACAGTGTGCTGTGAAAAAGATAATTTCCCTGTGACTATCTTGGCATTCTATTTGGCAAGTACTGTGCAGCGTGTCTCTGGAACTGAAATTTTAGTATATTAAGCTTGAATGTCCACCAGTTTTTCACAGGCTGACCCAGAGAAAGCCCAGAGCTTTTGTTTTTCTCCCTGCTAAAGCTAAAAGATCACAGCATACAAATTCAACTGATAAGTGGCTTATGGGAAAGTGTACAAGAAGGTAAGATGTGAAGCTGAGTAATAAAGAAGTATTATAAAGGTTTTTTCCCCCTCCCCCTCCTTACCTTACCCACCAAATCTGTGGTGATCTGCCTTCTTATACATTCAGGTATGGAAGAATGAAAAATTCAGCAGTTCTTAAAAAAGTTAACCCCAGACCTGTGTTTTACATTAAACCAGTTTTGAGCTACAGCAACCAATACTCAAGCTGGACTTAAAATTGACGTGCCACCATGCTACATGTGAGAGTTCTGTGGTGCAGCCTCTACAGCTGAGGTAGCTGTTTCCAAGTTCCTAAATGTGCATTTCGTCTTCAGCAGACACTCTCTGGGGGCAGCAGCATGAAGTTCACTGTAGCTAGTGACTCCCTGTACACACAAGCTACACCAAGTTGACACCCATATGACTTCCTTGGGCATCTGTTTCTTGGAAGCCTTAAACAGAGGCTGAAAAACAAACCTGAAAAAAAGCACCCCATAACTGTAAATGAAAGGCATATCCTGGGGAAGACTGCAGGCTTTCCCCTTCAGTGTCCTCATGTACAGCCAAGCTTTGCTGCAGGGATAGCAATTAAAATCCTGGTTCATGAGCAGGACCGCGATTTTCAGTGGCTGTGGCAGATGGCTCAGACCTTTGCTACAGAGAAACAAAGGAAGATTCTTGGTACTGTACAGCAGGACTGGAGGTCTAGCTCATTTTCCTGTTGGAGTAACAAAAGAGAGGAGTTCTAGTTAGGTGTTAAGTGCAGTTTTCCTTGCAAAAGCATAAAAGGTTTTCACTACAAATGTTTTCATCATTTCCAGCAACCCAGGAAGATTGCAGAAAACAACTGAGAATAGGAATTTTGAATCTCGATACAGAGCTGCCATCTGTAAATGATAGTCACAGGCTGTGCTGGAAAAACAACTTGTTACAGATCCATTTGTGATGTATTTTTTCCTTTTTTCCTGCCTTTCTTCTTTTCCAATGTGTTATATGAGATGATTCTTACCCTGAGAAGACTGCTAAGATCCTATACAAATCTCACTGGTTTATAAAGAAGCGTAAGAGAAGACCTTTCGCTGGTTTGTTTTTTTTTCCCCTTTCCCCCCATTTTTATATAAAAAGACATTGTGGCACTAAGGTTGATGAACTTGCACAGAGTAAGAAGTAGGAACAGGTCCAGTGTTTCTCATTTCCCTCTACCTTGGCATTTTATCTGCTGACTTGCATTCACTGTCACACAATAAACAGCACAGCTAATGCCAGATTTGGCACTGTGCATTAAGACTTATCACAGACTGCTGCACTCTTCATACCTGCCAGTCACTTCCTCTGAATCTCTCACCCACCTCTCATTTCCTAGAGGTCAATTCTTGTATATGTCATGCAAAAGCCAATATATTCCATTTGCTATTTACTTTCACAGTTGAATATTCTAGGTTTTGACAAGTTATTCCAGTCAATTCCTGGACACCTCTTCAGGTAGAGTCTTCTTCCTTGTCACTGCCATCATCAGGACCAGCATAGACACCAAGCAGGGACAAGGCAGGAGATACTGTGGGATTCTGCCTTTTTCCTTAATGGTGCAGAAACATTTGTGATATTTTTTGGCCCGTGCTGGAAAACTCCTATCAAGCAATCTCTGTGGAGTAATTCAGGGCAGCTGGTCAGAAGGACAGTTTGGTGTGCAGTGTGCATAACTGAAAATCTCATCTGAAGCCTGCAGGAGGCTTTATTCAATAAAATGTATTCAAGCTTAAAGTAAAAGTCAATGCATCATGGGTCTTAAAAAAAAAAAATTAGGAATATTAATGGAAGCAAATTTCTTCTACTACTTGTCATCACTTCCCACACTCTAAATCACATCTTAAGAACACCCCATTGATGCTGCTCTTTTTTCATTTCCACATTGGCAGATGTCACTGGAATAAATGTCTTGACAAGCAGTTGTCATAATTTCTTTTTCCTCTTCCTTTAGATAGTAACTGACTACTGAAATGCCAGTTTTCCCACACACTCTGTCATACATTTAGAATGCATTATGTATTAAATTACTTTGAAATAGTTGGCAAATGAGCTGGCATCTCTCTGATAACCCCCAAGGAAGCCAAACATAATATGCATGCACTTTTAAATTATCTATAAGCAGTTCTGTTCAGTTTTCAAGGGTGAATGCTCAGTTGCGTTTCACTTCCAATGCATTTTTGTTTTAAGCTCATATTTAAATGTGAATGCAGTAGTGCATAGGGGGAAAAAGGAAAAATAATAATGCCAGTGTTTCCACAAATTCAAATAGTTTCAGTTTTTGTACTTCAAATAAGACAATGAAGCATAGATAGAATTTTAAAAACAACAAATTTTGAAGGGATTTTAAAGTAGGATCTAAACCTGTATCGTTAAAAAATTATATTCTCTAGAAAGTAAATGCAAATTCTAACTTTTAATGGCATTTTGCCACTTTGCCTTTAAGCACTGCTTTTTCTCTATCAACACCCTTCTTGAATTTTAAAATTATACTACTCACTAAGTTGTTTTCTTATTAAAATGATATGTAAAAAAGACCTAGATGAACAGTTATGATAAAGCTCATAGAAAAGTGGGGGAAATACTTTCACATGAAAGAAGATCCTACCACGACTGCATAGGCCAAAGAAAAATATGAGTAAGAGACCTGAAGCAGGGCCTTGCAGAAATGGGCCCCACTGATGTGAGGAGACGGGCTGCTGTGCTTATCCAAATAACTGGCAATAGAGACACTGCAGGATAAGTGGTTACACAACCATCCAGTAATGGTGTCCCCTTGTATGACTGAGACAATATGTCTTGAATCAGGCTGTAAATAGCTGTTTCTCTGATTATCATCAAGGCAAGGGTTTGGCTGACACATTACCTCTTGAATGAAGTGCAGAACAGTATGATTCCAGGGAGAGGGAGAGATCGGCAAACAGAATTTCAGGGGAACTTCAAGAAGGGACCTGGAAATTGAAAGGGAAAAAAATAACAGGATCAAGAACTTGAGAGTCCCTCTTGAGCTCCTATCTTGAGGGATGCAAGAAAATGACAAATAGGTATAGCTTGTCTGATAGATATGTAGACATTAATTAAGTTAAATGTGTTTCTTTCATTTCTGAGTTTAAAAAACCTTTGAACTGCCTTATTACTTTTGGCTTCTGCAAATAACCATGAAAGAAAATGAAAGTATTTATCCTGGTTTGTGCTAAGAGTGATTTTGAGATATAAGTTAACATCAAGTTATTTCACGGTTATCATGATAATCTCTGAACCACACAAGTGCCCTGGCACTTCAGTGCTTTTCCCCAAAGCAGGGAAATTGAAATGAGGTGTATTCACTAAAGATGTTGGCAGAGTGTTTGAAAGTTGGTTGCATGGAGATTTAATACAAGGTGTCTCTTCAGAGCACAGCATGAAATAAAGAGAACCTGCTGAACTTGTAATCAACACTTCCTTGAAAAATTATAATCAATATGCTGTAAATAAATGTTTCGGGAACTCTGTCTTGGAGAAGGTAATAACCTGCTACCTCAGCACTTGCTCTAAACCAAAATGTTTGTTACCACGACCTGATTATGGTAATTTAATTTCCATTATACACAGAACAAAACAGAGAAGTGGTTTGCTAATGGGTCTTGAACACAGAGAAAAATCCCAGTCTAAATAACAAGTGTAACATCTCAGTGTACTTGCAACTAACTCCAAAGGTCTCACTGTCTCTGTAACATGGTAGACAGTCTGGAGGTTGCTTCACAGCAGCTCTGAGGAGTACTCAGTACTCTGACGTCATTCAGTATCCATTTATAGAAGGGAAGCAAGATTTCCCTCTGCAGCCCAGGCCTTCGCCAGCTGCTCGTGTTCCAGTCTTTTTCCTCTCCTTGTTTACACTTCATTCTCTGGCCCATAGAAGAAGTGCCCTGGCTCCTCTCCTCACCCATCATTGATTGCTGTCATACAGCTCTAGGAGGGCCTGGCACTCTTAAGCATCATCCAAACTCTAGGTGGATATTTACACTATTTTCTTCCTTTGTATCGTCTCCTAAAAACTATTCGCCTGTATTGTTTGTATTTTGTAAACAGATGTTTTTATTTTCTTAGTTTGCTTTTATTTTAACCTTGCTTTCCTTAGAGTGATTTTAAGGTAATTATCTCTTAAAATCCTTCTGACAATCTCAAAAGATAAGATAATGGCTGTTTTTCAGGTTCACAAGCTCCATACTGTACTCCACAGGTTATCTCAAAGTCGCTCTGTCTCTACCTACCTTTGGAGAGTAGTTTGAAATTGGTTAACAAGGGCTTGGGAAGAGGAAATGTTTCCTGCTTATCATTGTCAGCCAGAAAAGTTCTCATGTATGTAGGAAACATGGAGAAGTCCACCTTATCTCCAAAAGTACTTTAAATTTCTCCTTAACAGATGGTTTTCTCTTCTGCAGGAAAAAACAGGGGTGTTTAGAATAAAGGACATCAGTTCCCCAATGCGCATGGGCCCTGATTTAACAGTGCAACAGTTCAATTATTTTAGTTCATATTTTCTTCATTTAATCCATTTAAACTAAGGGGGAAAAAAAAAGGGAGAAGGGTGGGATGGGAAGGCAGAAATAAGATAAATGTGGCTAATTGGGCATAGCTGATAATATAACTGAGGCAGCACGGAATTGAAGTAAAGTCATTTACCCCTGGCCTAAGAAGATTTTGCAGCCTGTGCTGTCCTTAGTATTACTTCAGGTATTTTACATGTGGCTCCTGCCTGATCCAGCCAGCTTAGGCACATCTACTCAAGCTGCACTTGAGCAACTTACATAGTTATAGCATTTGTTTTATGGGTAGCATTTTGAATATTCATTGGGAGCTAATTCTGCTTCCTGGATATTAAATGGAGTGTGACTCTTGTCTTCAGTGACAGGCAATCACTCACAAAAACACCCTCCCCCTTGAATATTCAGTGAGATAGTATGGCTTGGAGCATTGTATATGACCATATTAATACAATGTTTGGAGAGGATGTGGACTTTAAATTGGTGGCAAAGTCAGCAAAAAGCTGTGCTAGGGTAATAAGGACTAAATATAAATACAGTTGGCTAGCTTAATTGTCACTGACAGTGAAATTACATGCCATTGGTAGAATAATGGAATTGAAATATTGCTGCATTCCTTGTACTTATTTGCATGAATCAGCCTCTTGAATGGTCCATGGCAAATGAATAGGCACCAAGAAACTGCTCACTCTTACAGCTGCATGTCCTGTAATCAGACACTGTGCAAGGAGGAGCAGTCAGTGTTCGCCCCATACATTATATTGAATCTCATCATTTAATCAACCATGTCTGGGAAAGGATGAGCATTAAAAAAAATACTTTCTGTAATCACCTCAGAAGCCCTGACCTTAGTGCTGCAGATGGCTCTTTTCAGCCAAGCAATTAAGTATAATGTGTAAGAAGTGTGTATTACATACAGCAGTTGACTAAACCCTAGTGAAGAGTAGAGGAACAATCTTAGAATTCCCAGATGCTGGAGCATTCCCCAAAGGTGACTTTAAGAAACAAAACCACTCCTGGTAGTGGCGATCTCCTAGTTTCCTACCTCTGGTTCTTGAGATGGGAGAGGAAACAGACCCAGGCCAGGTGCTCATACACTGTAAGTTTTCACTGTTCTGCTGGGTTTCCGCCTTGCTAGGCCGGTCTTTGCCACCTGACCAGCAGACCTAAACTAATTTTTTAACTATTGCAAACATTTAAATAGACAGAATTCTCTTCCAGTTCACAGGTGAATTCAACTCTGAAGTGAAGATAATAATAAAAAAATTCCTTATAACAGGTACAAGAAATCCCATGTCATGCTATGCCCTTGAAAGTCCTTTTCATGAAGCAATAAATCATAATGCCATAAAGGCAGCATGTATGGAAATCTGCTGATTATTCAAGATCCTGATCTTCCAGGTTAGTAAGAAAATTTAAAAGATTTATCTGACTAAATGTAGATGTCTACATATGAATTACCTTCAGCTGTCTTCACAGAGATACAGTTGAAAATGTAATAGGTTCATGATGAATATGATTCATGGCACCTCAGAGTAGATTTTGAAATTTAACTCAAGAGGAATTGTTCCTTCTGAGTACCTGTTGCCCTCCATCAGATACAAAGGAGTTCCAGAGTGTTTAGACATCTGCAGTGTAATTATCTAGATCTGACTTAAAGTGAATTGAGCCCCATCATCTGTGACTTCAAATTTTTGCCTGCAACCACAATAACAAAAATGTTTGGGAATCACTCTGGGTTCGAATACCAAAACAACCTAAACTGTGATAGTGCTGGGATGCCCTGTGATACTGCTTATGTTTGCACTGGAAACTCAAGAGAAGCAAAGCCACTTGGTGAAACCCTGCAACATCCCTTTTCCCTCAGAGGCCAAGTCAATGCTAACCACATGTAAGTGCAAAGAATCCCTCTAGTAGGCAGCTGTGTTGAGTTTTCTTTGCTTGGACATCTGTTTCCTCATCATCCCACACAAGAAACCTTTTTTCCCAGGAGGCCTCATTTGGAGCGTATCTGTTGTGAGGGGTCTCTGACTACATTAATGTAAGTATTGGGTTTGAGGTTTTTAACTATAAAGTACCAAATGCTCAGCTTTATTGCTTACCCTGCAAAACTCACTGGACTAATGCTGAAGGTGATGCTGACACAGAATCAGATTTACACTTGGTTTTGGTGCAAGTTAGAATCTGCTGGCTTTCATAATATAGCTTATAGCATCTTCATATTCCAAAAATACTGCCAGTCTATGGCTCTGGATGTATGGGGCAGAGTAGTTTGTTTCCACTGATAGACTTTACAAGGCCTACAGTGATGTATATAGGGCTGGTTCTAGGAGGAGGCAGATACTACAAACCCTTGTGAAGATGTTGGCAGCCATTGAGCTGTGTTTGGTGCCAGCGTTGGAACTGAGACCAGGGTCTGGGTTTGGAAGATGGGTGCTGAAGAGGTTATTTTATCACTAGGTCTGGCCAAGTGCTTATGTTTGGAACTAAGGAATGGTGCCTGAAACAGATTAATAATGTAAAGTATCTGTGGGGTAGTGTTCACTTGGGGTGTAGTTAAGGATATGCTTTGGCTTTGTTTACTGTTCAGATCTGTCAGAGATAAAAGTGCTAGGTATTTCTGGGTGTCAAAAATTACTTTTGAAGGGAGACTTGGGTGGGGCTGCAACGGCAGTTTCAGGGGTTATACTTAAGTTTAGGCTCCCCTTAAGGTGATGGACAGCTGGGTTGGACAACCAGGCTGTCATCTGTAGAAGGAATGTCACACTGGCCTCTGTTATGGGCTGGTTGCAAAAGAGAAGCCTATTTTGTGGCTTTCTGTGGCCTTCAGCTAAAGCAGAGGTTACAGCTAGCAAGGCCTGATGGAAAGTAGATATTTTTGTGGCAGTTTAGGGTTGGGACCGGTAGCTAGAGGGTAGGAGCTCATTCTCTTTTCAAGCTATGATAAGTATCTTGGGACTCTAACTATGGCCAGATATCACATTAGGGAAATAGACAGCAAGGCCAGAAGACCAATGTTTAAAGCTGCAATACGGAAGGCACTGTGGACTAAGATACGGGCCTGTGCCAGGAGGCAAGAATACTTAATGCTTCCCTACAGTCTACAGGAGGGTTTCAAAGATATGATCAATTTTCCGGTTGGAAACAGCAGAGCCTGAAATACTAGTCTATTTGGCTCCTTAGAGGTGCCGTGTCTAGGAATCAAGCAGACATAGGCTTTCTAACCTCTTAATCCGGTCTATAACTGTTCCATCTGGATTTGGATTTTTGTCTACCAGGCCCTTATAAGTTTGGCTCAATCCGAGAACATGAAGACTGTGTCTAGGACAAAGGGCTGTGCAAAATCTTGGTGGTTTTGAATGGTCTTCATATTACTTTGACCTCTTCAGAAGGCTATACACACATATATAAATGATGCATGCCTGTGTATACTTTATTAATTGATTTTCTGTGTTTGTGTAAAGGGTTAATAATCTTCCTTGTGCTAGGACTGGTACAGTTATTAACAGCAGGTCCTGAAGACTTCAGGTTTTATGGCTACAGTCTTCAAGGCTTAATCTCTCATAGCGAGAACCATTGCTAGAAGGGAAGAATATCTTATTTTGGGTTGGTTTGTTTGTTTGTTTGTGTCCAGATAGGCCTCTCTGTGGTAAGACTAAAGCCTAAGTTTATGGGTGGGAATAAAGTAAAAAGTTTTTGTATTTTGAACTATATACATTTAGTATGCAGGACTAGTGTAAGCCAAAGTCTTGTCAGCAAACCTTTTACAATGAATAGTAGAGAGGAATTGTTTCCCCATCACTGCTGTGCAGTTACCACACTCCTGATAGTAGTGGTACCAAGAGACACGTCCCAGTAGCAGATGGATAAGGAGTATAAGGAGTTTGCTTCCTTTTGGTATCAGTCCTCATCCTAATCTCCTAGGCCTGACAAGATCCTAGTCCTCCAGTCTCTGCTCTCTGTAAATGAACCTTAACCACAAACCATGGCCACAGGCTTAATAATAATAAACAACTTATCCAAACAAGAAGAAAGGTCATATTTTCCTATTGGTAGCAGTCCAGTCCACAGGCATTTCAGTATCTGTGAATCCAACCAGCTCTTCAGTTGAATCTTGTCTTAATTACATAGCCTAGAGCTGTCTCTTCTCTGCAGTTCTCCCTTGAACTTAGAGTAACAAAGAAACCACACATGGGCCCACATCTCATCCTCAGCAGTGGCCCTTGCATCACTAAACTGAGACCTTCAGCCCCCTTTCCAAAACTCTCATCTGCTCTCCAGTCTTAATCTTAGGTGTAAATAATTTTTCAATTAATAAAGATCATTTTAGCTACAGAGATGAACTTTCGACTGGCCTTAAGCCGGTTTCTTTTCAACATGAATTCCATCCCACTCCTCTGCATGTGATGTGGCAAAGCTGCTCCTGCTCTCAGTAACTGCAACCATAGCAAGTAGCCTAACCTTTTTTCACAAATATTCTAGAAATTGGAAAAAAAAGGAAAAACCAAGCAGGACCCAGAAAATGTCCTATCAGTTTGATCCTTCCAGTTCAGAGCTCCACATCTAAGCCCATCCTGAACTTAGATTTTTTTAGGGCCAGAGAGATTCCTGCTACAGCAACAACAATCTATTTTCAGCATTCATCCGTATTCCAACTCAGAGCGCCTTCTAGTTTACTTTAACCTTTGGTCACCTGCACTTTGCAACCCTCTCTCCAGCACCAGTTCTAGCTGTAAACCTAACAATAACCCAGAAATATCTACATGGACAAGAAAAAAAAGTGTAAGTTATTCTGTTCCTTGCTTGACCACATTTGTTTTCCATATCAGTGGACCATGCAGGAATGAGCCTTGCCTCCATTGCTGTCTATGTTCATGCCTTATCTCTGTTCCAGCTCATTCTTTTCCTGCCCTACAAGTGACACCACAGTTGTTTCCCTACCTCTGAGCTTTTCTTCGGCCAAAGATGTTGTATGAGAGAATGGTGGGCTCAATCCTTTAAATTCAGCAGCTGTTGCAGGAAAACACCAAAGACTGACTGCTTACAAACCTCCTGGACATTCTTTTATTTCAGGAAGAAGACAAGGAGAATGAGTTCCTGGTAGTCTTTGTATTAAAGATCTCTGAAGCTGTTGTCCAAACTCTCTGCTTCTGGGTAACGAGAGCAGAAAATGAGTAAGAACTTATCCAGGTATTTGCTTTCCTTGAGTTCTTGGAAAATAATGGTGCTTCTCATGGGATCCAGTCCAACTGGTGCCCGGCTGGGGGCAAGCAGAGCTACAGCAGTGTCCATGTGTGCTGCAGCCTCTGTGGCTCACCAGCTGGGCCAGGCAGATGAGCCAAAAGCTGTCAGCTCTTTGGAGAGTGGGCAAGAGAATCCCTAGAGGGAGGAAGAGCTGTTGCATCACATTTCAAAGTGCAAATACAGTGTCGCACAGCCACCCCTCACCTAGGGGTAACTTTATCACTAACAACTATGTTAGATTAACTTTGTATCTGTTAGAAACAAGAAAAACTGTAGGTAAATGAGGACTGATCAGATTTTCTTGCATCATCACAGAGTATCCAAGGTTCTTGTGCTGTTTCTCAGGCTCTGACAATGCTCCATTAAGTTGGACACTGATAACCTCTCTTTAGTTTTCTTCACCACTCATCTTCTCCCATCAATTTCCCTTTACAAGTTCCTTTGTGCTATGCAAAACTGTTTTTTACACCCAGACAGAGATTTTATCGCATCTACTATGGATATCTTACTCTGATTTTTTATTTCTTTTAAGTTGCTGCAGTCTCTGAACTGCCTCTATCCAGTTTATGTTCCTACTGAACTAGATTAAATACAAGTAAGACCTTTTCTCGCACAAGGTCAACTTTTTCTCAGGTCCTTGCATAGCAGTTTATCTAGCCAGGTTGTTTTGGGACCCACAATACCACGTGAATAACAATGCCTCCCATTGCAGCTGGCAACCTGCTGCTAAAACCTGCTTAGGAATCTCGAACAACAGACTGTCCTGCAGACTTTGGGACATCAGGAAAACAGATTTACAGACCCAGATGCCCCTTTAAGGGTGAGAATACTCTTGGAGGTGGCCTCTCAGATTTGTTTTGACTGCAAGGAGTTTGTTTGTGTGCACCAAGGCTGCCTACGGTACAGCCCAGTGTGTGGTATGTGGGAATGATTAGTGGATCAACTTTAAAAGCAGGCTATAGCTCTGATTAAAAAATTTATTGTAGACTTACACAGTAATATCGTTAGACTGGCTCCAGTAAGCCCTACATGGACCAACACAAATATAAGCCATTCTCTGCCCTGATATTCCTGCTACTTTAGGGCAGCAGGCAATACAGCCACCTCCCCCATCTTCCACAGTATGTTTTGAACCTTCCCTAGTTCAACAGCAAAACGGGAGCCCTCTCATCCCTCCTGGGAACAGCAACAGTTTTTCCTTGCTTCTCATCCTATGTCCCTGCTGCCCCTGTTACCTCCTGCCAGCACAAAGGCAAATGAGACCTGCTTACACCTGACTTAAGCTTTAGTCCTCACACACAGGTTTTAAACTATTCCTTGCAATTTTCAGAGCCACCTGCAAAGCTTGGACCTTACTGGCAGTAACCCTAAATCCTTCTCAACCTCAAAGCTAAAGTAAAACTTTCCACTCCACGCCCTATTCGTATGACCTTCTCTTTAGCACAAATCAAACTCTTCACTCTCTGCTTTCCTAAAAAATAAATCTTAACCTATCCCTAATCCCAGTGCAAGCAGTAATTCTGTTACCCCAGCATGATCCAGCATGCCAAATGACTGTGATTTTCTGGAGCCTGTTGCTTAATGGTTTGGGTTTTTTTCTTAATTGAACTGTAGGTCATTATAGTCAGTGTCATTTCTTTTCTCATTTGTTGCCAATTCTCTTGTTGATGCTAATGAGCAAATAAAAAGCACATGTAGGCTGAGTTAGCAGTCAGGTTATGCTAACAGCAAGGACTGAGGGATGGGGGTTGTTTTAGCATTCAAGGTCAAGAGAACTACAATTTGGGGGTGAAATTGGGTATCAGAGTAGGGCAGAAAGCTTTAATACTGCTTGTACCAATGTTTCTGGGCAGTGATGAGAGTATCAGAAAGTCTGGATTTGCAGTTGGCTGTTGTGTTGAAGAGACTGGTTTGCTGCTGGACCCCACAGAGCACACACAGGTGGTCTGGAAAGGGCTCTCCGGGCCAGGATACTGCCCACACCAGCACCCAGTGCTCTTCTGTGAATAATGAACGGGATTTTGTGTTTCCTTCCCTTGGCCTAATGTAGGGTGGGGCAGTTTGGTCAGAGATCTGCTGCACCTGGCATGGCACTGGTGTCAGTGAGCAGTGTATGGACTGAGAAAATCCCACTGCAGTGTCTTTAGTACAGAAGCTTCTCCAAGAGCAGATGAGGTGCAGATGTCATTTGAGAGACATGGTAATCAAGATTTTAACTTACATAAATTAATATTTATGCCATGGTAGTATCACCAGAAAATGCAGGCTCTAAGAGTTTTATTCCCACAAGGATTAGAGAGAGTTAAGGTACAAGTGCCTCCTTCATCATCCTTGCTAATTTAAGTGAGCACCTGAAACTTGCATACCTTGCCAGCAGACCTGAGCCAGCATAACAGGTTCTACTTGGGGTTGCCATAGCATCTTGTTTAACCTAAAAAACAACAGAACCTGAAATTTTCTTGATGTGGCAAGAGGTTAATTTTGGTGAGCCAAAGGGCCTGCAGATAATCAGGGATCCCGTGACAAAGATAAAGAGGCATTTGCGATGATGGAGCTCCTTAAAAATGCTGGGATTCGTATAAGGAAAAAATTATACAAACATACTAACACGATACCTGTAAAAACTGAATGTAAGTCTTGTTGAAACAGGTCACATTGGCAAGCCTAGAAAATCATTTCACTGGTTATGTAAGGCTAGCAGCAATTCGTTTACCACAATTTACAACACAGGCCTGTTTGAAGGCTGAATTCATCATGGTGGGCTTAAAGGGAGTCTGCAAACACATCCCAAGCAGCTGGATTTTTCTGAGTGATGATGAAATTGAGGATTTAAAGGGCAACTTTTTAAAAGTATATTTGTATTTCTGAATCTCTCAGCTGCTGATGGAGAGAGGGTAGAAGAGCTGTGCTGTGTGGCCTGTTTTCAGCCTTGTGTGGGTAGGGGACTGCGTCTCAGCCTGAGACATTACATACAGTGTCTAATCCTCTAAACCATAAAATCTCACGTGAATAGTGCCATTGATGAAGCTTGCAGGTAAGGGCTGCTTGTGTGAATGACTGCTTGAAGGACCCAGCCTTGTAATTTCAGTCTGTAGGGAACTTTCCTAGCTGTGTTTTGTGTAAAAACACCTAAAAATCAGATCCTAATAACATTCCTGGCAGCCTTGCTGCTGTGGTGTAGAAGGTATTGCTGATATTTAGCTGGTGGCTATGGCTGTGGAAAACGATGAATGGATTAAGGCTCTCAGTGGGGCTGATCCAATTGCACTGGGAGCAGACGTCGCTCCCAAATGCTGGTGAGGCTGAACCCTGGGACTGGGGATAGAAAACAGAGACGATCCGTGAAAACGCTATGAAACACAGTGAAACTGACCTTCCAGCCTCAATTTTATGCCCAAAGGAGATGGTGGGAGGCAGGAAAGAGGGAAAGACTCTGGTTAATAAACCTGTGTTCATGATGTGAGTCATTCCTCCAGTGTCTGCAGAGAACCAGTTAATTTATCTGCCAGGGATAAATTAACACTGTAACTGCTTTGCCAGTCTAATTACTTACAAGCTAAAAGGAAATGAGCAGTTGTTCCTTAATAGCTTTTTCTACAGTGAACTGCTGCAAACATTGGCAGTAAAAATAATGGAGATGAGGAGGTGTGCATGGAGTGAGACCAGTGTCTTCCTCTAAGTAGTGAGGTTTGTTCATTCTCACAGAAACTGGAGGGAGGCAAATTTTGTGCCCTAAGGTATATTGGATATACGTGGCAGACAACTGTCTTGGGTTAAGAAACTTGGAGTTTCTTACCAAGTTTGCTCTGTTGCATACAAGGACTATTTAATTCTAAATATTTTACATGAATATGAACTATTGATCATTTCAACTAAGTGTTATATAGGTTAGTTGGTTCTGGTGTTTTGTTTTTTTTTTCCTATACCATTTCACATCTTCTTTCATGCAAGGCATAACTGGAGAGATAATTCACACAATCATTTGGACTCATATTCCAATACAATACTACATTTTTTTGGTCATGAAACACTTTTTCTAGTGCACCCAGGGAAAGGAATATTAAAACCAATATATACCTGGGAAAGTGAATTTGAAGGCTCCAGAGAGCCAAAACTCTAATTCTGTGTCTCTTTGCTCTTCTTTGGAAGTTTCAAATGATGCCACAAATTTGGTTGTGGGCACTATCAATGGCTATAGCATATGTAACTTGTTCTGAGGAGAGTTGACAGGTAGTCATTTATCACATGATAAGCTTATTACTAGATGTTTCTCTAGGCAGAATCAAACATTTAAGTATTGTTATAAAGATCTCTGCAGGCAAGTGTTGTGGGATTTAAAATTTTAGGCTGGAAATCTCACAGGATTTAAATGTCACAGTACTAAAATGCTGCAATATAGGTAAAGGAGAGATGAGCTTTTTGGACGCAGTAGTTGAAGCGGAAAGAATCAAGAAACTCACACTGGGAATATTTGTACCTGCAGCTTCCCACTCCAACCCAGTATTTACTGTGAACAGGCTTTCAGAGACTGTCTAGTGTGACAGTTGCTTGAATTAAATGCCAATTATTCATTACTTAGTCACCGAAACGTCTGACAGTGCATCAGTTTCTTAGCAATTGTACAGCTGGTTAGGGAAAAAAATAATCAATATAACACCTACTCAGCAGAATTTATTGATTTCTAGTCAAAACGAAAATGTTGTGCAGAGATGGTTCTGATTCAGTGGAAGCCACAAATAGATATTTTCTCCTGGGACTACTGTACTTGATGAAAGAGGTTGTTGCAGCTCCTCTGCCAGAGGCTGCTACCCCAGCTGAGCTCCTGGTCAAGTGCTCCCTAAGGCCTGTCCAGCAAAATCAATGCTGATAAATCAAAGGGATGGATGGGGAATAATGAGCTTGATTGTTTAGATTTTGTTTAAATGAATGAAGGAATGCTCAGGTAGGAAAATCCTTGGAAACAGTAACCTCTTCCCCCTGTATGGCTGGACTTGGAGAGAACACCCAGAAGCCTGAGTGCACTTGGGTGCCCACTTGGTTTGCTTTTATCTTTATTTTGACTCCACACAATTTGTTTCACTAGTTCCCCTGTCAGGTACCCAATGATATAACTTGGGGGTTTCCAAGCCCCACATCTCTGGGGCACTTGGCCAAGCAGAGGTTCTTTGGTGGTATTTGGTGGAGATACTAAATATTTTTTATACTGATAGAGTTTTGAATTGTGCTGGAGACAAAACTGTTTCAAAAGCCTGAAGTCTTCTGCACAGACGAGTCTGATCTCTCAAGATATCTCTGACTGTTTTGAAATTAAAATGATATTTTGACTGAAAGTGTATGCAAAGGCAGGCTCAAAAAGTGCTGGAGACTGAGATATAAAGGTGGTTCCTGTGTAAAATAGGCAATTCTACTTGGCTGACATAGTGTTATAGGAAACTGGTAGGATGGTGAAATGAGGTTGGAAACTCTTGTCAGGGAGAAATAATTTCAGCAAGCTTTGGAAAATCTTACAGACTTTTCTGGTACTCTGTCACCCTTCTTCTTCCCTTGTTACCTCTCTGAAGTAGGAGGAGTAGTGTAGAGGAAGGTTCAGTATGCAGTAATCTTTTTAAAACCTTCATGAAGAAAGCACTTTAGGGCAAAGAATTGAATGGAAGCAATAGAAAACTAGTTTGCCACGAAATGGCTGGAAATAATACAGTTATGGCACTTCTCTGAATTTTTTTATTACTGAAGAATGTATGAAATATGGAGCCTTCCTGTGTTGTGCCAGTAGGGCAGTGGGTCTCCCACACTGTGGTTATATGGGAGCATATGGCTTCTGTATGAAGAAAGTAGTATATCACAAATAAGGCCAGCAGAAGATGATTTTCTCCTCAAGTCTCTTATTGGTGGCAGTAGTTCAAAAGATTAGATATTCAGATTTTGAGACCTGGAAAATTTATGAGTTGTGCGGTAAAGTTATTGGAATCTTGTAAAGAATTACAGAAAGAACTGTGCTTTCAATCTGTGTTTAAATCCATTAAATGATGTAACCTAAGAAAATGCATTAGTCTCCTAATTCTGTATTTTCAGTAAAAGCTGGTCTTATTTAATTCTGTTAATTTCTTTTTCCAATTCTTGATTTATGTACCTATTAATTAGGTTTTTGTATACTTTCTGAAACAACATTTGTTGATTTCAAATCAGTTGGCCCGGGAAAGAGTAAGGAATCACAGGAAAAGTAAGGGGATTTTGATGGGGAAGAAATCTGTCTACTGGATTTTCTACTAGAGATCCAACATTGCCTGAGAAAGCAGGGGTAGTTAGAATTTGTAGTTAGAATTTCAACAACAATATTCTGTGTATTGGGTTTGTTTCCTGGAAAATCCTACATTGTTCAGATACAACCCAAAGTATCTCCTGTTGATTTTGAATGTGCTGGAGATTTTTATAATCATCCCAACAGTGGGGGAGAGGCAAACAAGAAGACCGAGTGCTAGAGAATTAAATTATAAGTGAGTATGATTGATTATATCTGTATTTTTTCACTTTGTTCAGAATGTATTTTTCTCTTAGAATAGTTTGTCTTGTGTGCCAAGATGTCAGGAAAATGTTTGTTCAGTGTTATGAATCTTATTTTAAGCTAGAAAAGGAGATGAGTAAGTAATACCAAACCTGTCCTAACTTTTATATACATCCTCAGTTACTGAGGACTTTCATACAAAGCTGGATCTTTTCATACATCCAGGGTACCTTGGTGTGATACACTTTTAACCCTGTTATCTGTATCGTGCACAACCATTTTGAAGATTGCTCTGCAATCATTAGACCATTCTACTCACTTGTGGAGCTTTCTTTTTTAATATATATCTATTCAGTACCTTCTTTCTCAAAAGACAGGAATAGTCAAAGATTCCACACCGTAACAGGAGAACCACCAAATCCACTGGTTAGTGTCACTGAAATCTAGCATTTCTTGATTGAAGGTTTTGCCTCCAAATGCAAGCAGGAATGAAGATACGTCTGCATGCATGTGTGTGGGTTTTTTTTTTTTTGGGGGGGGGGGGGGGGGGTGTTTTTTTTTTGTTTGTTTTTAATTATTAGAGTCTGAAGAGCTAGATATATTGTGTTTATAAAGTGGTATGGTTTTGGGGTGAATTGTTAAATTTTGGATGCTAGGAAAAAAAAATATTTCCTCAGCTGCTGCTTTACATAAATTAAAATGAACATATAGGTTTGAGTGAGAGCAGAGGGTGACATGTAGGTGTATAAATGGGCATGACACAGGAGCAAAAAGCCCAGGGTGAGTTTCTATGACTCCTTTGTGATGACCTCTAAGGGTTATCACAGTTGAATGCTGGCAGAATTCTGTGACCAAGAGACATTTGCCACTAAACCAGCACAAGGAAGCTCTGGAGAACCTCATCCACATGTTGTGCTGGGAGCTGAGAGAGACCCCCTCATCATTCCTGGAAGAGGAGTTTGTCCTCCAGGTGATAGCAAAGGATCTCCATGGGGTCCTTCGCAGTAGGTCCCTTCCATCAGGAGATGCTGCACAGGGACACGTTTGTATCCACTCCAACACAAGGGTCAGGATGTGCATCAGCTGATCAGTGCTCTTGGAGAACAGGACAGTGAAACAAAAATTGAATGAAACTGGAATATAATGTCACTGAAGTCGGTCAAAACCCAGTAATTCATTAATACTGGCTATGCTATTGGTGGCATTTCACCTGGCATGCTGGTTTAAACAAGTGTGCTGTCCAGAAACTTCCATTACCTTGTGGAGACATGAGTTGTTTAATATATTAGAGTGCTTCATCTTAGAAGGTGGTCATAAGAAAGTTTAGTGCTGAAACTAGAAGAGTTATACCAGAAATAAAATGCATAAGGTCATTGAAAATGCTTACACAAGCATGTGTGGTTATTAGGTTATAAAAAGCCTCTAATTTAGTAAAATATCTGCTGTTTAGGAAAGGCTGGAATTCATATAAAGGTTGCTCTGGGACTTAAAATCTATTAAAAAGAATTGTGAATAATTACTTGTGGTAAATGTTACTGACATCAGCTCATAGGGTCTGATGTACATTGGTTTAATGTTCCAAATAACAGGTCTTAAAATCCAGATTCTTCTACTTTCAAGTATCCCTAATACCCTGATAAATTAACTCTTAGAGTAATACTTCATTGGATTAAGGTAATCAAATACATTCTTTAGAATCTGCATGACTATTTTATAATGGTTCAGCTGTATTTTTAAGAAATAATTAAAAATTTAAAAATTTTGAAAATCTGGAGTCTCACTTTCTCATAACTTCTGAAAAATGGGTCAGTTTTTCTTCTTCTGTCCTTTTCTTTCTTCATATAGCACCCTTCCTTCTTTGCTGGCAGAAGCAGTGTTGCTGAGCAGAGATGGGTGCAGTGCTATTTGTGTGTCTCCAGCTCAGGACGTGGACAGCAGTTGTTGCTGTGGGTGGAGAGAGCAGATCGGGAGAATGTGGCTGGAAGGGCTCGGGCATGGACTTCTGTGTACTGAGGGGGTGTGATCAGCTACTGCTTATTTTCAGGAGCATCCCTTGCTCCACCTGTGTTGTGATGTGAGTGTCGTAGTTATGGTTCAAAGACCTGTCTTCAGTAGGATCTGTTTTCTCTGTAGGCACTTTTCTTTAGTGTGAGGAGCCTGAGACTTTGGATAAGAACAAGAAAATCCGTCTTCTAAAGAAAAACCTGTTAAGCCACAGCTGAGGATGACAGACTTTACCCATGAGATCACTGTATTGCCCTATGCATTTAGTGCAGTGCCTGTACCTGAGGTAAAGAAGTCTTCTGTGAGGAGGAGAACTTCTGAAAAGTTAATGTTAGTGACTATGTAAATATAATATGCTTTATTGGAAAAGTCAGTTCAGCATTTCACCAAGTGTGTTGTGCTAGAGAGTGATGGAATGTCATTTCACTTGGGCATGGCATGGAAATTTCTGTGCAGAAGTCATAACGAGGCCCTCTGGAAGTGTTCATTTCGCAGCCTATAAATAGGTGAGACCACCAGCCCTGTAAAGGGTTACTAGGTTGCTGGCACTTTCTGGGCAGGCAGGGAAGTCATAAAATGAGGATTGCATTACCTGGTTGTGGAACTGGAAAGAGAAAAACATTGCTTTCAGAACTGGGGAGGAGAACTGAACAAGAACTCCGGAAAGACATGAGGAGCAGTGTGCCTTCAGAAGACCAGGAGTGGAGGCTCCATGGGTGTCGTCTGAAGGCTGGAGAGCCCGGCTGAGCGAACAGCAGAGAGGGATTTTACTCCTCCAGAAAGGTTCTCTGAATTCCTGTCACAGACAATGCCAGAAGGTTGGGTGCCCGCTATTTGCTGAGACACCAAGTCATTTGAATTTGACCAAACAAGAGTTTACATTGCAAAAGATCTGAAACATCATTAGTTCCACACTGAAATACGCTTTACATTTACTTTCATTTCTAAAATCGATATAAACCACTAGAACCTGTGATTATGCTTAACTGCTCGAGCTTCTGGGATTTGGCAGTGACTTTAATTCAATTTTTCATGACTTAAATATTAACTAAATAGAGTAGATCCATGGCTGGTTGTGAAATGAGACCAGTTTGAAATATTAGTGATGTGTTACTGGTTTGACTGGTGTCCATGGATCAGGACCATGAGTACAAAGGTAGCATTTCCCCCAATATATCTGCTCTTGCCTGTGTTGGAAGAAATGCTCTTTCTCACCTTCCTGAGAGGAGGAATGACTTTGCACCGATCAGTTTAGGTGCATGGACATAAGGCTTATCAGCACAGGCAGAAAATATTTCTTTGACTGATGGGGTACTGTCAGATGTAAAAGAGCAGGCAAGCAGAATAGATTAGAAAAAATAATTGTAATATAACCTGTACAATAAAAACTCAATAGGTTTTTGCAGAGAACAACAAAAATAAGCGTTGTAAAAGCGGCAAACAGGAATCATACTCTCTGCAGTCATTCAAATAAATATCTTTACTGTGACAGCAAATTCAATATAATTTTCTACTCATTTCTGAAGCAGCATAAGTTTTTAGAATGAGAGCTCCATTTTCTGTGAATAACACGTTCCTCTTTCAATTTAGAAAACAATTAAAGATAGTGGCTACTAATGCCTCAAAACCTTGGAAATATCCAACAGTTTCCAACATTTATTTTTGGGTAGGTAGAAAAGAGTTATATGGTCTCTACAAGAACATATTCAAGACCTTCTTTAAACAGCATTATGAATATACAAAAATGTAACAAATACACTACAAGCAGATGATGCTACTGTTTAGAAAACACCATTTTCCTGCAAATTGGTAGACAATAAGAATCAAGACTTGCTTTTAGCTGCTCTTCTAGATCACAGGCAGCTTAAATCAGGGGACAAACACATTCCTGAAGTAGATTTGGCAAAATCTTTTGCTTGTTTTTCTGCAGATCTGGAAAAAAAAGGTTTGAAAATCCTTCTGTCAGCTCTCAAAACATGGAAATGTTCAGGTACACCTTAGTAAGAAAGATGTTTAACTTGCAGGGAACAGGATCAGAAAGTATTTTACAGCTCCTGTAAGTTATTTCTGTCCATTAGGTAAGGGTTCAGTAATTAAACTTCATTTATTTAAGGGTGAAGAAGAGACTCTTTCAGTGATTGCATAATGCTTCTCTTTAACAGCATATAGTATGTTTTCTGATGTTTTCTGATAGTCTTAAAATAGTCACATCCTGACTGATACGTTGGAAGAACTTCTATAAATACATTAGACCATTAAAAAACTGATGATCAATATTTTCGTTGTAAGTGTACCTATGCACAAACACATCATTTCCCATGTCTGTACTGGCTCTGAAATACCTGAGTTCCTTCTGATTTCAGAAAACAAACACATTGGGTTAATTTAACCACTTTCCCTGAGAAAACAGTGCAGACTTCAGGCAATTCTAGTGTTTACTAGAGCTCAGAGATTTGACAGAGGTTGGACACTGTCTGAGCAGTGTTCTGTACTCAGAGACCAAGGAGAATGTGTTTACATGCTGTGAGAGTGTTGATTTCGCAAATGATATAATTTTATGACCTGTAAAACCTTATTTTCTTGATTATTCAAAGTCTACAAGTACTGCATTCATATCTACTGCTGTAATAGCTGAAAGACTACTTCCCTTGAGTAAACTGATGGACAATCTGTGGAAAACTTAGAATCAGTACAATGATTATTTATGTATTTGAACTAATTCATATTTCATGTATAAGGAATGGATTTTTTTAAAATCTAAAATGGATAAATGTTACTTTGAGTAATGGATGATTGTATTTGAGTGCATAAAACTTGCATTTGCCAGAAAAGCACCTGACCTGTTGAGAAACATTTTCCTAAAAACTCTCTTAAATTAAACTTTGTCAGTGAAATAGATTTTTGTAGAGGAATGAATAGTTTATTGTGTCTCGGGTGATTATGACAAAAAGGACATCTCACCTCACAGTAATTTCAGGCAACAGCAAAAGCTTTCCATCAAAATTTCTATACTTTCAGCAGATTCAACAAGTATCAATAAATGCATGTACTGAGTTGAACTCTGGAGGAGAGCTGGTAAATTATTTCCTGGGTTTCTCTTAGCTTTGCTTTCTGTTTTTCATTCTTTCCCATCACCTCACCACACACTCTGCTCCCCTAACCACCCCCCCCCATCAAGGAGCTGATATTTAGTCCTTTTCAAAAAAGGAGCGAGCTTTTCTAGACATCTCTGAAAAATCTGTGCCACTTTGGTTATAGCCCCGAGGTTTCTGTATCACAAGCTATGAGTCAACTATTAAATCAAGTGCTAAAGCACCTTATGGAGTTGGTTCTTGTCTAGGGCTTTGTTTGTGGATATGCTTTCCTCTTCACTGTCAGACTGAGCATGGAAATCCCCAAATGTGGGCTTTTCTTCCTGGCCCATTTGCGGAATCAAAGTCACTCAAGAGCAATCCCCTCAAGGCAAACCAGGCAGTCACTACTGGCTTAATCACAGGGAAAACAGATTCATAAACCAACCTTTAAAGGCAGTTTGGATTCAAGATGGGATGGACTAGATGAATTGAACTAGTCTGACATACCCTTCTTAAAGGAACTTGTCCTCTTGTGATGTTCATTTCAAGCAGAGAAGTGCTCATGGCTGACAGACAGTATCTTGTCTTTGGCAAGATGTCATTCTTAGAGTCATGGCTTTCTGCCTCAGGATCAGGTTTTAATCCATTTGTTTCTCTCTTTGAAAGAGCATGACAAAAAGAGGGGGTAACCAGGGCAAGCATATACATTTTAAAATACATTCCAAATCATTTTTATGTTATTCATTAGTAGGAGGTGCTTCACCCACATTTCACCAGGTGGTATCTGGCTTTACTGAGAGTGTTCTGTCAGATTATAGTTATATTGTCATTTGCTGGGCACTTCAGATCTTGAAATTAGGCTGAGTGGCCTGTAATTCTCTCAGGTCATACCTAGTAGCCTTCTGTGGCAGTCAGGTAACACCCTTTCTGTGTGTTTGCTAAAGGTTTTGAGATTGCTTTGTACTATTTTAAACAATGGTATCTTGATATTCTTTAGACTTCGTTTCAGTGCTTGGTGCAATTTATGTTTCATTTAATCAGTGGTGCCTGTGAGACCGTCTTTGTTCCTTTACAATGTAAGTTAATTCCCAGTAACACTCCTTAAAATAATAGCTAGCTTGCAAAGTCAGAAAAAGAACAATCTCTTTGAAAAATCAGGGTAAGTGAGAATGAGAACAACTTTACTCCTTGATTTAAAAATGGAGAAATAAAATTTGATGCATAATTACTTACTTAATCTATAACTGAATATAGGCACTAACTTTCTAATGAGAACAAATAGGCATATTAATAGAAAAGTTTAAAAATATATTACAGATGTTTAGTGATTTGTTGATTAACCAGTCTGGTTCTTTTAACCAGTGGCTCAAAACTAATAACAAAATAAGCACGTTATACAATGTCACAGCTGTAGGACTTAATGCTGTCTAGGGAGTGCTTAAAGAGAAGGAAGAGGTTGATCTTGCCTCCTGACTGGCTGCAAGCTCTAGTGCAGATAACTCGAGGACTTCCACAAATGCTACTGATGTGGGTCTTAATGGGAACCTACTCTGAAGTAGAAATCCAATTCAGTTTGGATTTGTATTGTATTTTTTCTCCCTTCTGGACTGCATACTGGAACCTGGCACTGTCTGAGAGGACAAACTGTCTGAAGGACTCAAGATGGACGTATAGGGATCAATCAGATAAAATATAGGATGCAGAAACAATTCACTGAAAATTAGTTATTTGAACCACAGCCACGTCAAGCCCTTCCCCTTCTTATAGGCAACCATAAATCTATAAAGATTAAACTATCCTTCCCTTCTCAAGTTTTGCCAAGAAGTTACACAGAACTTCCTGATCAGCATTTTTCTTGATGCTTTTTGCAAAGCTTGGTGTTATAACTCATCTTTATTTAAGCCTGGAATAGTGCCAGAGGAGTTGTATCTCAGTCATGTCAGGAAGCAATTTCTGACACTTGCCCAGTCCAAAAGGAAATAAAACTCCCAAAAAATTTATTTGCAGTGTCTGGATAGCTTGTTGTGATTGCAGCCTTCGCAAAGGAGAGTACAGGGGCTGCTTCCTCCTGGTGCCTCCAGGAGGACACACCACCCTGATGGTTCAGGGAAGAGGTGGAGCTGAGGTGGCACTGTCACCCTCAGCATTAACCCAGATGTGGCTGGCCTTCAAGAGGAGGAATAAGGCTTTACTAAAGCCGATGGTAAAGTCCAGGTTCTCCTGCTCTGCTCCTCTACACCTCCACCTGAATCCTTTGATATCCTTAAAATCAAAGGGAACTGATGAAAAGTCTGCCTAGAACTTTCTAAAATCCTAATCAGCCTCCTTTCAGGTCAGATAGCATTGACAGCTGGGAATGCCCCTGGTTTCATCTTTTTTTGATCAATACAGCTGCATCAGAGGCTGCCAGTACCTGGAGGGAGGGAAGTGGGTGCAGTACAGTGCAGGCTTATGCATCTCAGTGAGCTGTGTGACCAGAATACAACAGCACAGTGTGTTTGGGATATGCAGACCCTCAGAAACAGAGACTAGCAGTGTTCAAAAGGGTCTCATTGTTGAGAAGTCCTGGCCAAGCAGCTCTGCAGCTTTTTGTAGGTAACATTTTCTAGCTCTTACGTTTTTATGAGCGATGCTTAGGCACAGTAGAAGTGGCCAGGGTGTGAAAAGAACAAACAGTTCAATGTCAAGAGCAAATCATGTGGCTGCGAGTCAGCCTGCTTGCTTGCCGCACTGAAAGTGCAGCCAGGTTACAGCTGGAAATTCCCACTCAGGACATAAAATTAGAAACTGTTTTGCACCGAAAATAGTGGAGGTGTGGGGAGAGACAGTCATCCCCTACAGCAAGGAAACCCCCGTGTTCTTGAGAGGGTTTCAAGAAGGTGGGAAATCAGATTTTGGGGTGAAGGTGAAGTGGCAAAGGTACCTGGAGACTTCAGGGCAGTCCACCAGAGGTCTGGAGCTGGAGCCAGCTACTGACCGAGCCGCTGTGCCGTGCTGCCCACGCCTGCCTCCAGGCTTTCTCTGGCAGCAGCCCTGTCCCAGCCGAGCTCCCCAGCCCTACTGCCTGTGCCTGCTGCCCCGCTGCCTCTGGGCAGCCGCTGGCACACAGCGGGTGGTCACAGCAGGGCCTAGTCAGGCACTGGGGACTCGCTGCCAAAGCCTGTTTTACACAGGCACATTCTGGCAGAAGAAAGTCAAAGAGCTTTAGGGATGTTTATTTTTACTTCCACCCTTCTTCTTGCTTATTTTTGGCGAAGGTATACGCTGCACTTGCTGTAGCAGAGGATTGATGAAATGTAGCCGTCTCTTCCTGACGTTACGCTGTTCTCAGGGCAGCAGGACTCACTTCTGCTTTCTCTCCCTGTTTAACAGTTAATGATCTGGAAAAAAAACCAAGGGGTAAGGTGACATTGGCAGCGCTGCAGCTCCCGGGAGAGACGGGCTCCCTGCAGGAGCTTGTGCCCTCTCTGGCTGCCAGGGGCCAGTAAGTAAAGTAGCTGCTGGTGTTCCCAAATAGCAGCCACTTCTCATTACATCTTTTATCCTTTAGACTGGGGTGAGAAAGCAGTACTGGGAACTGCAGAATATCTTCTTTGAAAGCCATTCTGAACAAGGTTTGACGTAATTTACCATTCTGGACTTTCAGAGGACATATAATTTTCTCTCAGAAAATGTATGTTCAAGAGATATAAACAGCCAGCTGCTGTTCTAAAATTGTCACCTCATCACAACTGCTCAGGTATCAAGAATGTCAGCAGTACAGCAGGTCGATGAGCACAAGGGACTTTACCTCCCACCCTGGATAAAAACGCCATGATCACAGCAATGATATTCTGATTCTCTCGTTTGTAGCAGAGAAAAGAATCAGAGGTGGCAAGGAAGCATATTTCAGTTTTATACTCTCAAAAATGTTTCAAGTATATTTATATTTTTCAGTTGGATGAATTGCTGGAAGATGAAAAGCTTTATTTCTTCCATGAATCCAAGTAATGTGAAGCATTGATTTAAAAATAAATAAGCATTGATTCCTTTAGTCACTGTCACTTTAACACTCACAGTGGCAGTGTTGCTTGGAGAAGGTGAACAATGTACTTTGCTGGCTTTTAAGTCACACAGCAGAGAAGACAAAGCTCTTCCTGCTCAAATTCTTGATGGTGCACTGCAAAATTATATGATAATTACATCACGCTGAGCACACGTTCACAAAGTCAGCAGCTCAGTTTTGCTTAGCTTGCAGTATGCCATGGGCATTTAGGGATGCTTTTTCATTTGCTGGTGAGATGGAATCTTTTACACGTCAGCATGGCTTTGGGACTGTAGTCTGGAGATAATCAGGAGGTATCTGCATGGTGTTTTCAGTTAGACCTTCTCCTTCTGCTCCTTCAGCCAAATCATACATGTATACTCTCAATACTAATACTTCAGGTTTGGTATCANCAGTTAATGATCTGGAAAAAAAACCAAGGGGTAAGGTGACATTGGCAGCGCTGCAGCTCCCGGGAGAGACGGGCTCCCTGCAGGAGCTTGTGCCCTCTCTGGCTGCCAGGGGCCAGTAAGTAAAGTAGCTGCTGGTGTTCCCAAATAGCAGCCACTTCTCATTACATCTTTTATCCTTTAGACTGGGGTGAGAAAGCAGTACTGGGAACTGCAGAATATCTTCTTTGAAAGCCATTCTGAACAAGGTTTGACGTAATTTACCATTCTGGACTTTCAGAGGACATATAATTTTCTCTCAGAAAATGTATGTTCAAGAGATATAAACAGCCAGCTGCTGTTCTAAAATTGTCACCTCATCACAACTGCTCAGGTATCAAGAATGTCAGCAGTACAGCAGGTCGATGAGCACAAGGGACTTTACCTCCCACCCTGGATAAAAACGCCATGATCACAGCAATGATATTCTGATTCTCTCGTTTGTAGCAGAGAAAAGAATCAGAGGTGGCAAGGAAGCATATTTCAGTTTTATACTCTCAAAAATGTTTCAAGTATATTTATATTTTTCAGTTGGATGAATTGCTGGAAGATGAAAAGCTTTATTTCTTCCATGAATCCAAGTAATGTGAAGCATTGATTTAAAAATAAATAAGCATTGATTCCTTTAGTCACTGTCACTTTAACACTCACAGTGGCAGTGTTGCTTGGAGAAGGTGAACAATGTACTTTGCTGGCTTTTAAGTCACACAGCAGAGAAGACAAAGCTCTTCCTGCTCAAATTCTTGATGGTGCACTGCAAAATTATATGATAATTACATCACGCTGAGCACACGTTCACAAAGTCAGCAGCTCAGTTTTGCTTAGCTTGCAGTATGCCATGGGCATTTAGGGATGCTTTTTCATTTGCTGGTGAGATGGAATCTTTTACACGTCAGCATGGCTTTGGGACTGTAGTCTGGAGATAATCAGGAGGTATCTGCATGGTGTTTTCAGTTAGACCTTCTCCTTCTGCTCCTTCAGCCAAATCATACATGTATACTCTCAATACTAATACTTCAGGTTTGGTATCAGTCTCTTTTTTTATCCATTTGTTTCTGAGAAGAGTTCTACTGCATTTTTTTTACTGAGGGATGATCAAGAAATGCAGTCCCCAGGCTTCAAAAGCATAAAAATGTTGTTGGTTCAGGTGCTTCACTTCAGAAAGGTGAAACCACAGCAATTCAGACTTCTCAGTTTCCGTGTGTCCCATCATGTGAGACACCTTCAGTTAGGTTATTTGATCTGGAAGGGCAAAAGGCTTGCACAACTGGCCACTTGTGGGAGAATGTGATGAGGAGGCCCAGGCTGCTCCCCGGGTAAAGGACGTGGGGCTCAGTGATGAGTGATGCTGCAGTGGGGCAGAGAGAGGCTGTGGCACAGAGCTGCTGTCAGAGGTACTAGTGGTGCTGGAAGAGGACTGCAGCTGTCAGGCAGGTCTGATCTCTGGACATGGAGCTGAGTGGGCCCAGGGGGTTCAGAGTCAGATTTGAAGAAAATAGTTCCTTACAGTACATATGGTGCATGCTAAGTCATGAACTCTTTAATTAATTCCCAATAACCATGATTCCAGGTCAGGAACAGCATCCATGGAGGCTGCTGGGAACTGGTTGCACACTCACTACTTGTGCCAGCAGGTTTCCTCACGTGAGCAGTCCCTGGTAACTGTGGTAAAGGATGTGGGCAGGGCAGGCTGGTCAGAGCAGCTCTTTGGAAATCATTGAAAGCTTTAGGAAAGAAACTGTCCTGTCTGTGAGCTGACTGTGGAGGAGGCAGGGAGTAACTGTTGCTTAAAATGCAGCTCCAAAATGCAGGAACCTGTTCTAGTTTCACCTTTCACGCTCCTTAGGACATGCCTAGAGAGCACAGCTTATTCTGCTGTCAGGTAGATAAAGTGGTACAAGCTCATTAAAGTGGGTACATTATAAAGAAAGCGAGGTTTGTAAAGAAAAGTAGTAGCCCTTGTTAAGCAACCAGTGTACTGGAAAATAAACAGGGAAGTTTTCAGGTACTTGGGCCTTTTCCCAGACTGTCTGCTCCTTACACAACCACAGGTGCAGACATGGTTACTACAACACTGTAGATGTGCTGTAGTAACACAGCTGCTCCCAGGTGGAAAATGAAATGCATAGGTAGCAAGCCCTGCAGTGGGTGGTTGTATTTAAAAAAAACCCAAAAAAACCAAAAAACCCCCAGCCAACTGAAAAAACCCCACAAGCAAAAAAAAACCCCAAAGTAAAGCACTTTAACTAAAACAATGGAACTCTTCCCAGCTCAGTTTGGCTTTCAATCAGGGTTCAGAGAAAAGTTTCTTCTGCCACCTGTTACCAAAACATGACTTTGTGAACAAGTTCAAGTTTTCCATGTCCACTTCTGCAGAGGAGAAAAAAGCATAAGCTTTTCCATTGCACTGTAAAGCTGATAATTCCTTTTGCTGACAGATCAAGTTACGCAAGGCACATACACCTGGATGCTTGGTGACAACTGGTATCTGAAGGTTCCATCAGTGCTCCTGGCTGCGATGACATGAGGTCAGGGCAGGCTGGAAAGTTCAAGCAGTCACTCTGAAAATTGATGAGTTTCACACAGTTGTGAATAATATGTTCATACATTTGTTTTTCTGGTGCTTCTTGTATATTCAGAGTTTTAGGCACTGTTTTCATGCTACCTAAAATGTCCATATTGCCCGTCATCAATATGCCATAGGAATTACAAAGGATGAACCCGGAAGGTTTTGATCACTGGCTAGAATGTAACTGGCATTCAGAGAGGAATATGTTTTAGTAACACAATTATTTGTGAAACAGCAAAAAAACCTCATTATCCAAATGATTGCAGCTTGGTGACCAAGGAGCCCATTGAAATGCGTGAGGTGATTTGTGCTTTGCAAACACCATTGATTTAGTCTGGCTGCCAAATTCGGGAATTAATGCTGTAGCAATTTGTGCATGTTTCATGTTTTCATAGCCATAGATCTGGAGACATAGATCCAAAATCAAAAACAAGCCCATGAATTTGGGAGGACTGGGGGAATACTGAACTCCACGGAACAATGATGAGAGACTAAATTGCTGGATGCCATTCAGCTATGCTTGTTAAGGCAGACTGTACCTTTGTAAAGGGGGCTATTTTCTAGACTTTTAAAAAATTTATTTCTTTTGCTTTCTTCCAATAGACTGGCAAGGAAATATTTCAGAACTACAATAGCCTTGCAGTGGTATTGACTTTGAATTGAATCGGGTTTCTCTATGCATTTGAAATAATGAGGAGGTCATTAACTGTGAGGTTTGTATTGGGGTAAGCAAACTGAGTAAGAAATGGTTATAGAGAATGCAAAAAACATCTCCTAAGCAAGAGAACGCTTCAGATGTGTGAGGAGAAAAGTCTTGGCTTTTAAAGTGGCTGTGTAGACAATAGTTCTTTTAGGACACTCAACTGAAAAGTTGCTTATTTGATCTCCCAAGAAGATGAAAGATCTTTCAGCACAAAATGCTGAGCCATTAGGAGATTTGGATTAGGAAGGAACCATTTCTGTTCTGAGAGTAAGGGAATACTGCAGCTGAGATTTTTATTCTACAAAGACATATAAAGAGCTAGCAGCAGAACATTGTGCTACTGCGCTGGCAAGATCATAAGATTTGAAAGTGGCAGATTTTAAATAAACAGGTGGAAATGCGATTACTTAAAATAAATTGGGTTTTGTTTCTTTTTATTTCACTATTTTTCTCACTTTCTTTCATTAATGCTGTTAAGGACTAATTACACTACGATTTGTATTGCAATGTGTAAGAATAATTGGTCCTGTTTTAAAGCACCTCCTATAAAAGGACCATGTTACAAGGCATTGACAGGAAAGTGCTAAATCCATTCTTGTTTGGTGTGCAATACCTCTCTGGTAAGACACAGTACAGATTTCAAGAATGAGTTTCTGTGGTTTTGATTATTTATGCAGAATAACATCCTGCTGAAATTCGGGATCATACCAGAAATCAAAGACAGGACTGCATCACTAATGCCTGAATTTATGTGGAATAAAACAACTTCAACCTTTAACTGCCCTTTGATATTTTTAATGTAACATTTCCTATGAAAGAATGAAAGTTAAGAGCAAGGATATGGATACACACAAAAATTGGTTTTGCTTTAAAGGTTCATTTCTCTCTACCATCTTCTTAAGTGCAAAAACTACTCATGGAGTAAGATTTTGGTTCTTTTTAAAGGGGGGAGGGGTAGGCAAAGCAGTACATGGTCAAGTATTAACCAGAGTAATGTCAGAAACCACTTGTCCATGCTGAAGAAAGGCTGCAGGCATAAATTTGTTTAATGTCTCCTGCCTTTGGCTGTAGGGCAGAAGGGAATTTCCTCTCCTTGGAGGGTTTGTGGCGAGTAGGCAGCCTCTGAGCCAGCTGGGAAAACTCTGCAGCTTCTAACTCTGTGAGAAAGGAATTGCCCGGAAACAAATGGGCACCCATTTAACTCCAAGCCATGCCATGGTGAATAAACCCAACTCACATGCCCAAGGACATGAGGGGAAATAATTTAGCTGCTTGAGCCAATGGGAGGGTCCTAGATAATAAACAGAGAAACTGGAATTGCTCATTTATTAAAGTAATTTCAATAGACATGGCATTGCTGCAACTTGATGGGGAATTTCTGGTGATTGAAATCTTTAAGTCACAGGTAAAAATCTCTTAAGAAAGGCTTAGTGGACAGAAGGGGATAAGAAATGGCACACTATGACCAAAAATTAAAAAAATACATGAATAATTTACTAGTGACAAGTAACAAAGAAATTATCTCATGGACTGATTTCCCATTGTGAAAAGGGCAAAATGGAGTAGGAGTTTCTCTCTGTGAGAGAAAAAAACCCCTACTTTTTATGAGGAACAGGTGACTGGCTCTTTCAGTTACTATCTATAATGTATAGGAGGAAAAAGAAAATTGTGGGTTTTGTGGGAGACATTAATCCAAATGCCATATGCTGGCAGTCTTATGCTGCCAGCACTGAAACATCTTCAGAATCACTAAATAACATTCTTAATTTTCTTTCTTCTAAACGATTGCTGCAGATATCAGGGAAACTCTAGATTTTTGCCTCAGCAGAGGAAAGGAAACACAGTAGTAAAAATTAATGGTACAATAAATAAAAATGTTCATAACTTGATTATATTTGTTCAAGGAAAACAGAACGCAAATCAGTAGTTTTAGCTGATACAATTTCACAAAGTGGAAAACAATTCTGAACTAAGTCATTTGGGGGAAAAAATGTAAATGATAATTGTAAAATGTCTAAGAATATTTTACAGGCTGCCTAATAAGCTATAACTGAGAAAAAATAAGGGTACATTAGTTTCAAGAAAAATGACAGCATCCTGGCTAAGAGGGAACTGTTAAAACAATAATCCTCCCCTCTATGAATATAAAACATGTAGAAGAATGGGGAAGCTGAGAGTAACAAATAAATTTCTACCTGGAAAAGCTGATACACCTCTTGCCGTACAGTACAATACTAAAAACATGGAATAAGGTAAGATATGAAACACTTAAGCCCTAGGCTTTCCTAAGAATAAAAATCCACCTTCCCTTCTCAGCCCAGCTGTGCTCCTGGTCACCCACTGGTGCCGTTGGCAAAACAAAATCTTTGTCACTAATAGCAGAGAAAGGACTCAAAGATATTTATAGATACAAACCAGAGATGTCAGAGCTATTTCATATGACTGTGCATCTTCCCCTCTGGTAATAAATTGTGAGGTTGCTAAATTGCAGCAAAACATTTGAAAAGGCATAACTTCCCTCCAGGAAATGTAGCAGGCTGAGAAGCTGTTGTGGTGAGTGTTGTTGTGGCCATCAGGGAAGCCCTGAGGAAGGAGGGGAGGAAGATACATCTCAGACCCATTAGAATTTCAGTGGGCACTGCCAACCATAAGTCTGTTGGATCTTAGTCACAGGAAAAATAGCAGAAACCATGATGGGGGGACTGGACTGATAACAGTTTGAAAACAATATATTGAGTGTCAACAGATTGATAGAAAGCATTTTCCTGTCAGACTTGAGAGGTTTGTAATGTTGTTATGAGAGGTGGCTGATATATATTATAATGTTGCCACTGTATATTTAGAGCTGTAGCGTGATTTTTTTTTTCTTGGATGGTATTTGACACTTATGTAGAAATTGGGAGTGATAGAAAAGCAGTATAGCACACTAAAATAGGTAAAGCCTCCTTCAGCAGGATAGTAAGAAAAATCATTTACTTCAAGTGCAGTCTCTGAGTACTGGCCTTCTTCTAGTAATGTTTCATCAAACTCCTGAAGGGCAACCTCCACTCTGAGGCCTGACCAAGCTCTCTGAAGCAGTGACATGAGCAGAGAGCTAAGTCACTCCTGAAAAACATCAGTTTGAAAATTACGTCTTCAGTGTCCCTGTGCAGCTGGTCTTCCTCAGTGAAGCAGAGAAAACCAGACCTTCCCAGCTATCAGTAAAGATTAATATACTGAAAATAGAAGAATATATCAGATGTTTTAAAAGTGGCATATGGGTAGGGACTTGTCAATGTTAGCCTTATAGAAACAGGTATCTCCAAGGGATATTCATGAATAATGAAACTCATTTTCAGGTTTCATCTTTGGAGAGTTCATAATTTTTCAGAACTGTTTCTTGCCAATGTTCTTTAGTGGTAATTACAGAAAAAGGTTAGGGCTTGCAGCAGGTCCTAGAAAAAAAGACTTAAAAATGGAATAGATCAGTAGAATAATTAAGTAGTATTTAGTCTTCTTGTCCCCCACCCATACATTGTGCTGATACTTAAGGCAATGACAGCAATTTCTGGCTGAAAGAACTGGAGCTTGAGATGAGTTAAATTCTCATGTATTTAATAAGATTGAAGAATGCTCTAAAAGGGCTTCAAGGTGTTGTTAATTCAATAACACACTCACTCTGGTAATACTGGACTGCATGGAAATGTGATGTTTGTTTAGTGAGTTTGCTCACGAGAGCCAGAGCCCGTGGTTTAGGAACTGTCTGTGCTTTCAGAGTAAAGAATACCAGGAGAAGGAAATTTTGGACAAGTCTATAGGGAAGAGTACCCATTACTACATTCACTGATGTCTCTTGATAACAGCATGACCAGTCCATTTACACCAAGCAGAATGGGTTCTGAAAGGTTTTCTCCACCATCTCAGGTCAAGCAATGAATTCCATATTGCTGGCCAAATTCATTAGGAAGTCTTGGGTTTGAATGGAACAAATTTAGTGGCTATGACGAGCAGGAGTCAGAGATGCTCTACATGAAAAGTGCTAAGGTTGCACAGAGAAAAGCAATAGTTACCTAAAGTTCCTCTATGTCATAACTTGTCTTAGAGTCTCACTCTTAAAGAAGAAAGGGAGGTAATTATCTTCTTTATTTTCAGTTGTGTTGCTAGTTCAGTGCAGGTTCAGCTGAAGTGTGTTTTTTACCAGGTTCAAAGTATGTTAGATCTAGACTTAATCCTTCAGTGCTCCAATTCACTCTTGCTGAGGCAATGGAACTGGAGCAACACACCTCTCCTTCATCAGGCTGTTTGTAAATGTAACTGTGCTTGAAGAGCAAATGCATTAGAATATTTTGCTGACTTGCTTGCAAAAGCTATTTCCTCCTTTGGTATTCCATTTGTCTCCTCTCATCTTTTAAGGCATGCTACAAATTCCTCACCGCCATTCTTCCCTCCCATGGCATGTACTCGAAAAGGGGAATTTGATTTTAGAGAAAAACATGTGGTGTTCGAGAAATACACTTGGTACCTGCAGTGACTCAGTATATATTCTGGGAACAAAACAAAGAGCAGTTTCATTTAAGAGTAGTGTGTTTCACCAAATTCCTCCCCCAAGAGAGATACTAGGAGGTGTAATCTCCTCTCCCTCTGGCTGACGATCAGGACAGCCTCTTTGTTTGCTCTATGAGGGAGTCTCTCCTGCCAGGACGTGCCGTGGTCCTGCTGGGCTGCCCTCAGGTGAGATGGTCTTGTGGCAAAGATGTGCAGCACTGCTGGCTACAACACAGAATGAATGGTTTTTTGGCTTCGTAAGTGATTCTGTCAGATGGATGCTTTAAGTCCCAAATCAAAGAGGCATGAGCAGAGCTGGGTTTTTGTTCCATCCTGATAATGTCGAGGCATGTTCTCCATGGCAGGCCTTGGGATATATTATTGCTCTGATTGTAATTGTGTTTCACACAGCCCTTGGGGCTTTTATAAGTTCCTCACACTCTCCATGTGCGTGCTGCTATGGTGCTCCTAGAAGTTTGTGATTGATTTAAGATTCAGGACTGGGATGGGAGATGAAGAAACACAAATTTCTCCCTGACTCCTTGGAAGCCAACACTTCTGGGGAGGCATCAGGTCTGTCCTCAAATCTCTCCAAAGATAGCCTTTGCCCTGGTGTACAGGGCAGCCCTCTCAGGGACAGCTTTTCCTCCTAAATATGTTCTCTGACTTGTGTACCAAACAGGTGGAGTCCAGCACCTTCCCACCTCCACTTGCCTGCAAGTCAGTGGGAGTGGGCAGATTGGCTCAGAGATGATGGTTTTTTTTCTGAAGGGCCTTTTGAGGTATTTTGTTCTCTCCCTGAGCCAGGCTGTATTGGCAAAGTCCACATCATGAGCATGGTTGTGAAATACAGGGGACAGACACAAATACAACCCTAAATGGAAGATCTGGGATGAAGTGTAGCTTACAGCTCAGTTCAACAATGTGGACACCCCTCTGCCTGTCACATTCCTGACTGGGGCTGCAATAGAGGAATTTGTTGCTTGTCTGTTTAAATACTGCAAAGTTAGATGTTTTCTTCTACAAAAGAAATGACAGAGTTTTATGTGCTGTGTGAAAAAAGCACAGCACAAACTTTGCAACACAAAGTTTTCCCCCCCTGCTTTTCTGCCAAAGTTATATGACTACAATATCCTTTAAAGTAGTATCATCTTCCCTGTGTAAGTGATGCCATTTCCCTTCGTGGGGCTAAGTCTTAATTTTCATCACTAAACAAAATTCTACACTTTGTGTATTATCGAGGAAGTAACGAAATGGTCCCTCCTTCCAACCCCAGTTGCAGTGACCATCTGGAGACCTCCCCGTTCAACTTTGGATGAACTTCAGCTGAAGTATGAGAGCCACTTTGGCTCCATACAAGCTGTTCCAAGCCTCATTGTTGCTATTAGCCGTTTGTCTTAGTGACAAGGCTGCATTTTGCCTATTGAAGGTTCAGTTTTAGTGATTCAGCGTGTTTCCATTGTCCACAATTGAGAGTAGATCATTCAGGCTCTTATGTTTCCAGTGCTGTGGATACAATAGCTCATTATCCTGGGGTAGCTTTTTTGTTGGGGTTTTTATGGGGGTTTTGGATAGATGCATAATAGATGCAAGCTCTTTTCAGGGGCAAGTTCTTTTCTTGATATCCATGCACCGCGTTTATTGCAATGGGACTCTGTGTGATTTTAGCCTTCAAAGCAAGCCAGTCATGGAATAGGGTGAGGGCTGAAACCCCAAGTTTTTGTTAAGAAAGGCTGCAGCTCCTCAGCCTGTGTCTAGCTTTGTCAATAGGTGGTTGCATCTACACAATTCATCAGGGCACAGGTGAGACTTACAGAGGCCACACAGGAGAAGATAGATTTTATTGTCCTCTAAGTCCATTGGCAGCAGTGGCTTGGAAAATGATTGCAATGAGGGTAATGTAAAGTTATGGTGATAAGGAAAGTTATTTGAAGGACACATTCTTTGTTTCTGATGACATGATGCTGGGAGTTACTGTCAAAACAGTGGAGAGTTGGACTCTACAGGAAGAAATGGAAAACTCTGATAATCTGAATAGCAGTGATGAGAAGGAGTGCAAGGTCATGAACCTAGAGGCTTAATAGTGAGCTCCCAGCTCATACAGGAAATGCTTATCCACTGAAAGCAATGGAGGCAGAACAAGTCCTGAGTGTACTGGTTAATCATAAATTGGCTCTGAGCTACAGGTATGGTGTAATGTGGCTGAGTAAAGAACAAGTGTGATTCCAGAGTCTTCTGGAGAAGAATTTTTCAGGAGTGGCAGGGAAATACTAATGCTGTTGTGCTCGTAAAACTGCGCCTGGAATTGCCTTTACAATACTTGTCACCTATGTTGGAAGACATGGATTCAGCTGGAGCAGGTGCAGTGGATGGCTACAGGGATTAGCACAGGGCACTCTAATACACAGGAGTAAACTGTTCTAGCAGAATAAAGGCTAAGGAAGAATGTAACTGTGCTCTATAAATACAAGAGTGAATTAAACACAACAAGTGAGAAGGCATATTTAAAAAAAAAAGAACAATATTGCCTTCAGTAAATAGGTCTGTGTGGCTTGGCTGTGATTTAAGTTTCTAAACAAAAGGTTCTTGAATATTAATAGGAGAAAGAAACAAAAAATACTTGTTAGACTTTTATAATGAAGATGACTGTATGAAATGGTTATGTATGAAGAGAAATCAAGCCCACATGGTCGCTTTTGCAGTGTGTTCTTAGGCTTCCTGAAGTATATCAATAATAACATGTTTTGATCTTTGTTAAACATATATTTTATGTGTCTCTGTCAGACATTATATGTGCCTGAGTAGCACGTACTTTGGCACTAAAAGCTTGCGAATGCAATTCTTAAACACTCTGGTCTTGGACTGTATCAAGCTGCCTCTCTGTTCAGAGAGGTATAATTTATAAAAGATTCTTTTCCCACCTTCAAAGCTTTCAGCTTAGGAACATGAAGTCAGGGCCCCTCCTTCACCAGAATAGTTCTGATGAGCTTTGTGAGTCCTTTCCAACTCAGAATATTCTGAGATTTATGTGTGCTTCCTCATCCCCATGTCCTTTATGGCTTCAATCTTCCTCTCCCAAGTCTGGCTACTTGAATGACTTATCACCTTTTATGACACTTAATCCTTTCCCTCTTTTGTGTGCTTTCTAGCTCCTGATGTTTCTCAGCTTGCCTAGACAACGTTTCTGTGCTTCTCAGTGTCACTTCCCAAGCTGAAACGTCCCCTCCTGGGTGGCACAATGAAGTGCCTAGTGCTTTTCCTCCATACACTGCAGTGCAGGAGCTTGTCTCCCCCTTTGGGATCAGTGCTAGCAGACAGCAGCTGCAACCCAGCAGTTGTCCCAGGTCACGGTACAGTGCGGGCAGGTGCCCGATTGCTGCCAGCCGGTACTGACCACCTACTGCCCCTGCTCCTGCTCCCTTATCTTACACCCTCCTGCAGCAGCCTTTCAGAGCCTGTCCTCTGCCCTTTCCTCTCCACCACAATGCACCATCCCCTGAAAGGGGCCTCTAGCTGAGGAGTCCCCGTTGTGCCCCAGGTGTCCGAGCTGGCACATATGACAGTACCCTGTGCACTGTGTCACTATTAGTGCAGCAAGGCAGGACACACAAATCCCTTCCCCACTGGCCGTCACACACAGTGACATACAAGAAGAGTCTCTTTAGCTGAAAAAGATTCCATTTCCAGCTCTTTGAAGTCCATTTCATCACCTATTGTGCTGCAGATTCAGCTTGCTACTCTCTACAGCACTATCATTGTTACTGTGTGGGTATCGGACCATAGCCCATGCTGTAAAATGGCACACAACATGGCAAAGTGCCCTGGCTGCATTCCTGCTGCTTTCCCTGAGTGCCCTGCACCCCTGAGCTAAAGACACCTTTTACTGCTGTTCAACAGCAAGTACATGAGGAATACTGTGCTGGGTGGGAAAAAAACCTTTCTTCTGCTTACAAAGAAAGATTAACTTGGAATCTCTTCATTGCATCTGGACATCAGTCAATCGAAGGTGTGGTGAGTTAATTAAGAAGATTGTATTTTTCATTTGCTGCCTCTTTCTAACATTCCTGCAACTGGATACCTTCTTTTTTATTTGAGAGACAGATGGAAAAATAACAAACTTAAACCTTTTTTGCTCCTCTGGCTTTTTTGTTTATTTCTGTGCTCTCTCTGGTGGCATTGTGGGCATCAATTTGATGTGAAGTATGACTGCCATGTAACTCCAGCTGAGAGTTTTAGGCGTCCTGTGCACACCTCTTCCTCTCTTTTCAGTTGCCCATCTGTATGCGAGTCCAGTGGTACTGCTCTCAGTATTCTGGGGGGCAGAGCTCAGGGGGAGGCCTGTGGGATTCCCCAGGTAGGGTACAAAGCCCATTCCCTATTGCAGATTTCCAGACATTAGTTCCTGGATGAATCATAAAACTCATGGAGAAATGACTAGCACTGTGAAAGGGGAAGTTATAATGAATTTGCAGTTACTATTAAGTGCATGATACCTCAAAACTAGAAATGCAGGAACAGAGAAGTAGCAGCACTCAGGTTAAATTTTGCTTTGAATTTCTCCTTTTTATGAGTGCTCTTAAAGAGGGCGAGGGAAAAACTTGTATGTGGAAACGGCATAAAGTGCAGTATTGGATGGCAATTAAAAGCATCTTAAGCAAAAGCTCTTAACAATTTTCCTCTCAAAAATAACTTTTCCACTATACAATGTCCTTACAGGTTCTCATTACCTGAAGAAAAAACAATTTGCACCAAAACCCACATTGCTTGTTTGCTAAAGCTCTAGCTTTTGTTTCTTTCAGGAAACACTGGAATTATCTGGGCTCACTGTGTGCTAAGATTACACCTACCTCCCACTGTGGCTGTGCTGCAATGCCATGAAACTTCCAACTCTATTATTTCACGGAATACTTTTTCAAAACAGCTATACGAAATGTTTGTATAGGCAGGCTTTGGGTTNTTTTTTTTTTTTTTTTTTTTTTTTTACCTCCAGACCTTCCTGCTCCTTGGAATTCCTTTACTTCTGTAACAAGGGGTTGTGAGAAACTAATTATCTGGCATAGAAACTTTTCTGTTCATAACTCTGGAGCCATGACTTGGCCTGGGGAGCAGCTGCACAAAGCTCTGCTCCAAGATACCCCTCACAGTCACAACACCTATAGATAGGCCGGGGTGTTAAGCTCCTTTGGGAACTGCTGCGGGGTCCAGAGTCAACTACCAGTTTTTCTACTATAAAGACAGCAGAAGTCTCTTAGCTATTGTCCTGCACAGTGTAAGGAACTCTTGCTTACCTCCACAAGCAGCTTGACCAAACTGGTCCTAAGTTCTTACCTCTGGTGTGATGAAATTGCAGCCTTAGAAGAGGGACGGCAGAAAGAGCATATCAGCATATGTCCTAAAAATGCAAACCAGCTATGTCTGGGAGGAGGACAGAAACCTTGTTGGGGCTGCTGTGAATCTGATAACCCAGAAATTTAAGTATCTACCCAGGAGTTTGGTTTTTAAGTCTCTACAATGGTTAATTCAACTGCTAACATACAGTTATAAACGCCAGGCAGAATGGTTGTCTGGTTGGTTGGTTGGTACCTCCCCCACTGTGTACTTTGCCACACAGTCGTTCCATGCTCAGAAATCTGCCAGCAGCTGAAACTCTGAAGGACCTGTGTCAGAACAGGTCATTGCTGTGATCTTCTGAATGCTCCTTTAGTGTTCTGCAGACTGGAATTGGAGCCCCACTTCAAAAAAAGGTAGTACAGAGGGACCCTTCACCTACCCCTCCTCTAACTGCTTGGGAAACATGGAGTGGGGATCTATGCCTTGAACCACTTTTCCCATCAGGTATCTCTCTACATCAGAGGAGGTTTTAAGAGAAAGATTGCCAAGCACAAGCAGTGATCTTTCAGTGGGTCAGAAGTCAGTCCATAATTAATTTCCAAAGGAAAGCACAGGTCTCAGCTTGTTCTCTTCTGTAACATTCCAAGGTGCTTCATGTCTCTCCAGGAATGCTCTCCACAGCCAGAATTTTATCTCAAACTCTGGGCCAGAGACACTGACCTTTACTTTCAGAAACAGCAAGTGGTAGGTCTGGGTTTGGGACATGACTGCACATCAAAGAGCAGCTACTCCAAGTATATATCCAGGTATAGCAACTTGGATAACCTCACCGAGAGCTCTGGTCAGCAAGCTGCTGTAAGACAAGATGCATGATTACAGCACACCTAAATTCCTGAACAAGACAATAGTGAAAACATTTTATTAGGATCCTCAATTCATCATCACTCACTAACAGGAAAAGCAAGTTCCCTAAAGACTGTTCTATGGCAAAAGCCAGATGGGGTGAGGCTGAAAATAAGCTGTACCTTGATTTTTAGTATTTAAAAATTTAATTTAGCTTTTCAGATGTGGGGTTTTTAGTTGTGTACCATTTTAATCGTGTGGGAAAGATATTGAAAAAGCTCACTTTGGCATATGGAAAATCTGCAACTTTTACAAATAAGGTTTTTCTTTTTTATATGGGTGACAATACAGTATATGACAAGATGTAATTCAGAAAGACTTTATGTTTCCATAGGAGAGTCCACCTCAGTCATTTTCCCCCCGCTATATGTTTTACATCTGTGCTTGTACATGATGTAGACTATGACTGAAAGTGAATCTGATGCAAAAACATTTACAAACTTAATCCTTCATGTTTTTAACTTTCAAGAAATGGAAACTGCAATATTTGAAACAGGTTAATAGTTATGTAGTAAGTCTTCCAGTCTACAAGACATGATGGTTTGGAAATTCAGTTCAAATTACTATTGTGTTGAATGAATGTCCATGAAGGAAGAAGTGGCATTACTCCTACAAGGAGTCACACTGAGTAAAATCTCTTAGTAAGTATTTAAGTATTGATTATAAAGAACAGTGATGAAGGAAAAAAAAACCTACTCAAGGGCTACTACTACACACCTTTCCCCAGAAGATATCTGGAATTCATCATTCTTACTTGGATGTAATCTGCATGATTTGTAAACCCAGAAGTTATTGTCACCTCCTGCACAAAGTTAGCTAGAAGTAGGGAATATTTCTGTTTAAATGAACATTTCCACATCTTGAATTTTGATAAAAAAGGGATCTAAATGCAGGTGTGATTTGGCTTTCTCACAATGGCCTTAATAAGCATCACATAACAGACGTGGAGATGTGGCATTAGGGATATGACTGAATGGTGAACTTTGCAGTGCTGGGTTGGACTTGATGATCTTAGAAGTCTTTTCTAATCTAAAGGATTCTATGGTTCTGTTATTCCCTTCTTTCCTTTTGTATTTAACTCTTGGTGAACAGATCCTTGATACCTTTGTTCCCACAGAGCTTGTCTGGTTGTTATCATTACAAAAATCTACACTCCAGAAGGAAACCAAGCCCTTTGGCAACCACGAAGTTATTCACACAAAAGTTCAGGTAAGTTAATTGGTCAGATACCTTACACACCCTCTGGGGATGAAAAATCAGCTTCACAGGTATAAGATACATAATTTCAACTTGGGATTTTTAATATCAGTAAGAAATGGCTCTTAATAACATAGGCATGTTTACTTAATGATTCACTTTGCCTTAATTACACAGTAACAACCTCTCATAATTCCATCGTGCATTACTGCATAATGTCTTCTTAAAACAGATTTTATTACTTCTGAAAGGACAATTAACTGCAGAAACATTTTTAGACCATCCCCACAGCTTTCTTGCTCTAGCTGACTAGCAAGTCCCGTGCTATGAAAAAGAAGCAGATTTCTGATGCTGAAAGACACCACTGTCGTGCCTCTTTATTTCTTCTAGCTGAATCATCGGGAATTGTACTTGTTTTTCAAACCATTTGGCTACAGTGAGAAGCTGCTTCTCCTGGAATGAACGTCCAATGAACTGAAGCCCAACTGGCAAGCCTCTCTCTGAAAGAGCTGTAGGAACATTTATGGCTGGCAGTCCTGAAAGAAAAAAAAAATACACATGCAAAGACTTACTATTAAACCTCAGAGTAATTTTTGTATTAATTTTAAGAGAACCAGAAAAAAATTATGTAGAGAAAAAAGATTAGCTAAAATAATTTGATTCAATTAAATGAATGCTAGATGATCACAAGAAATTAATTAGAGAGATTTAAGGAGTCGGCATCTTCTGAAAAAAATAATCAGCTCTCCTTAGAAAGAAATTTCTGTCTCTGGAACAGATTCATCTTACCTGCAACCCACACTCAGCTCCAAGGTGCCCAACTTTAAAATCTAGTCTTACATTTTCAAGCATTTAATAAACTGTCCTTATACCTGGTTATCACTGTAAGACTTACAACATGGGGGTGAAATATCTTGATTCTAAAGAGAAGGTTAAATAGCTAAAGGGACCAGACATTTAAAATGACTAGACAAGGGAAAACATAACTGAATTCCTGTCCCTACTCACCAGCCATGTTTGCAGCCTGTGTCAGGATGTCATCTTGAGCGCTGCGGGTCCTGTTGTCTTCTTGGATGAATTCTGTGTACGGTGCTGCATCACTCAGAGTGGTGGGAGTGAGTAAAATATCAACACCACTCCTGAAAACCTTCACGAAGTCATTGGTAATGAGACGTCTCACTTTCTGTGCCTTGACAAAGTACTTCTCATAGTTCCTAGAAAGAAGTAGGGACATAAGGGCCTGACACTTTAATTCCCAAAATACAGAATTTCGTTTCTTAGTTACTGTGGAAAAGACAAGCCCAGTAATCCTTCTGGATAAAATTTTGACTCAGACTGGAAGCTTAGTCCCCACACATGTGTTTATGCTCTCACAGCAGTGAGGCTGTCAGAGAAAGAACAGATGAAGGCATACAGCTGAAGAAAGGTGAAGGGAAAACAAAACCCTACTTTACAATAATTAACAAAAAATCAAAACAACACTTTTGTGACTATTTGGAAACTGATCTGCATATTGAATTTCACAGAATCATGGAAAATGCTGAGTTGGAAGAGACACATCAAGATCATGCAGTCCAACTCCTGGCCCTGTGCAGGACACCCCAAGAACCACACCATGTCGCTGAGAGCACAAGTCAGACTGGCTTGGTGCTGTGACCACTTCCCTGGGTAGTCTGTTCCAGTCCTCAACCACCCTCTGGTATCTAATCTAATTTCACCATAGGGCAGCACAGCAAAATCTAGAAAAATCCAGAAAATCTAGAAGTACACAGGCCTGAAAAACAGGAATTAACCACTTAGGATTCAATCCAGCAAGATACTTGAAGCATATGAAAAAGTCCCATCATCTGTGGAGGACTCCAAATGGATTTAAAACTATGTATGGGATTGTAGTATACTTCTCTGTAGAATACTATAAAGACCTTATCTTTAGCTGGTTTATTTCCCCTCATGTAAACATGTGGTCTATGGATTTCTGTCTTTATACAACTCTGAAGCAGAAACATATTAGTCAGCTTTATGTCTATTGCTCCTTTTAACTTCGTATGCAGAACTGGTAGATGTGGAATCTTAAATTCAGAGAGGTTCAGTTTCAAAGGTAACTGTCATCTAAACCCTCAGCTATTTGGGAAAGAAAAAAAAGTAAAGTGAAAGAAAAATGGAGGGGTGTATTACCAACTGCTATATGCCACAGGGTTTATAGATAAAACGAGTAATCTAAAGATTTAAGATTCAAAAAAACAGCAATGAAAATAGTTATAATCAATAAACAGCAGATTCAAGTTAATAAATTATATAATGGAAATTAGATCTTTTCCTACAATCACTTCAGAAATCAACCTAGCTGTTAACTCCAGAAAGTCCCTAAATGCCACATCTACATGTCTTATAAATATCTCCAGGGATGGAGAGTTCACCACTTCCCTTGACAGCCAGTTCCAAGGCTTGACAACCCTTATAGTGAAGACTTTTTCCTAATATCCAGTGTAAAGCTCATGGGGTGAAACATAAGGCTCTTTCCTCTTCTCGTACCACTTGTTACCTGGGAGAAGAGACCAACTCACACCTCACCACAAACTCCGTTCAGGTAGTTGTAGGGAGAGTGATAAGGTCCCTCCTTTTCTCCAGGCTAAAAAACCCCATCCCCTCAGCCGCTCCTCATAAGACTTGTGCTCCAGACCCTTCACCAGCTTCACTGCCCTTCTCTGGACACACTCTGGCACCTCAATGTCCTTCTTGTTGTGAGTGGCCCAAAACTGAACACAGGATTTGAGGTGTGGCCTCACCACTGCTGAGTACAGAGGGACAATCACTGCCCTGGTCCTGCTGGCCACTCTATTGCTGCTACAGGCCAGGATGCCACTGGCCTTCTTGGCCACCGGGGTACAGCTGGCTCATATTCAGCTGCTGTTGACCAGCACCCCCAGGTCCTTTTCCACTAGGTGGCTTTGGAACCACTCTGCCCCAGCCTGTGGCGCTGAGTGGGGTGGTTGTGACCCCAGTGAGGATCTGGCATGTGGCCTTGTAGAACCTCATACAACTGGCCTCAGCCCAGCCTGTCCAGATCCTCTGCAGAGCCTTCCTACCCTCCTGCAGATCAACACTACCACTCAAATTAGAGTTGTCTGCAAACTTGCAGAGGGAGGACTCGATCCCCTTGTCCACGTTGTCTCTAAAGATGTTGAACAGAACCTCCTGAACAATCACCTGGTCATTTTAAAGCTTTGAAAAGCAAGATAAAAATAAGATGTAAAGGGCACCATTTACAGGAGACACAGATGGGTTTTCTCTACTACTTATTCTAAGAATGCTTTCTGAACCCTGCACTCTGTTCTTCGAAAGTAATTTACTGTGGAACAGAAACACAACTCCCCTGATCTCGGTGGAAGCCAATCGTGTATTCCTTCACAGCAGAGTTAACTATGGGAATTTTAAAGCAGCCTTAGGAAAGCTGATCTGGACAGTTGTGAGCAGAGGGAGCACACTTGGCAGGAATATCGGCATTCCATAAAAGCTGGTTGTTACAGACTGACTGACAACATTCCTGTCTCTGAGAGCAATTAGAAGTCACATCTGATGAATACTCTTGCTGACAGAGCTCTTTCAAAGCAAGTGCACTACAGAGACTGATTACACGCCTAATATTTTTGTTAGTATCTGAGCAAATTCAGACAGAGAAAAACAGCACTTTTACTAACATAAATTAGGACTGCTGGAAAAGGACTGAAAACTAAAAATGTAAAATTGATCCATGCACCAGCTTCTCTACGTGAGCTGGATAAAACCCTGACTTCTGTAAAGACATCAGTTCAGTACTTCTGCCAATGCTTCTCTTTCCCTGTACACTGAGGCAGAGAGCTGCAGTTAATTTAATTGCTTTGTCTCTGGCTTTCTCTAGAATATCTCGCTACAATGTACCAGCAGTTTTTCTATGCCGTTTTAATGACATTAACAGCTACAGAACTTCTAACACTAGGACAGTAATGACTTCAGTATGATTTCAATGTCATACCATAGGGTAGATTTCTGCCTAATTTAACTAATGGATGCCAATAATGCTCTGGTAGGGGAAAAAATATCACTGTTTTACTTATGTAATTTAGGAGGCTTACTGGTAAGACTCAGGGAAAACATTTTTGTTCCTTATTAACAGTTCACTAGGTATTATAGAGCTAAAGCAATAATAAAAATACAAACAGTTACCAGTGTAAAGGCAATTTCTTTTTCGTGTCATGATGAACAATTAATCACCATTTGCTCAAAAATTTGTTAACCTGGCAAAGCTGAATTTCAAGATGTTCTGCTTACTGTTTCAACAAGAAGTAGTTTCCTGATAGAATCCTTCCTCTTACAACATCATTGAAGCCTTCTCGCCGTGTTGCAGCATACATACTTTCTGTGGACTCCTTCTTGTCAGAACGGTGTCCTGAAAAGGCATTTTGGGTATTAACACTTCTTGTGATAATAACATGAGGTAAGGTTATACATAGTAATACAAGAGGTCACTGTTGCCTGCAGTCTGACATGCTACTATTGTGGAAAAAAACCAAAACATATTCCTGTTTTATTCTGGAAATACCAAACTAGATTTTGAACCCAGACGCTGATATACCTAGTAGTGAAATATATTAAAATATGTATTTATTTACACATTTTTATCTGCACAAGGTTTTTTATTATATTCCACCTTGGAGAAATAACATCAAGCATCCAACCATAAACAAAACATCTATAAAAACTAACACTTTTATATGGCATCCAGCAGTGTTTCCACTGTCTGAGAAAAAAAGTTTTTTCAAAGGCCTTACCATATTCCAGTCCATCAAACCTGGCCATATTTGATGCCACTTCTGCTGTGCACAGCACATGATAGCAGACAATTGAGTAACGAGTGTGTGGTAGGCTCACTTCAACCACTTTAGCACCTGCATTCTTGAAGAGGTCAGCAGCCTTTGACCAGAGAGCCAGAATTTCACTAGATAGCCCTGGTGCATGATATTCCTTAGTGGAAAAACAAGAAGAGGAGTTATTTTACACACTGGTTTACTTCTAATAGCAACCAAAACACAAATACTCCTTGCTACAAATACACTGAAACCATTATCTCACCACTACATGATTTAATGTACTTATTAAAGCTTTTTGCATCTACTAAACCCTATACAATCAAGGAGTCTTAAATTAACAGGATTCAGTCATCTTAAGAGTATTATGTTCATCTCAGTAGGATCAACATATGTATCACAGATCATGGAATTTCACCAGTTTCTTCTGAAGGAGTAATTGTCCAGTTATCCCCTTATTTATCTGTCAAGAGTGTACTGCACCGCTCTGCAGTCATGGGTAAAAATTCTTCAGGTCTAAATCCTAAAACTAGGGCTGCTGCGAGCAGGAAAGATAAAAAGAAATGGCCACAGCATATCAGTGGCAACTGGCACACCTCGGTGAAACAAATAAAACCACCCACCTAAGAAGAACTACAATCAAGGGGTTGGGAGAAGACAGATTAGCTACATTCCTCTTTCACAGCCAAATTACAGATATTCTATTAAAATTCCCTGGTTTTGAAGATAGTTGCTTTAGTTCTAACCCATAGTATCAGGGTCGTAATACCGTCTGATTTCTGAGTAGCTATGACCCGTGTTCAATGTATGCATGTATCTGTTTAGAATAACCTATAGCAGTAGAACAAACTGTCCAAAGGATAGGAATAATTAACCAGTATCACCATTTTAGATTTATCAAAATTTAAATAGTATGTAGCTGATCAATTTTCTAGGCGTGTAATTTTTGCATTTCACAGATTGTGAATAATTGCTTATCTGCTCTGTGAATAATTGCATCTCTGCTTATTAAATTAAATCTTTTGGTATGCCTTTTCTAGCTTAGGTTCCAATACTGAGAATCAGTAAGTGTTATTCACATTGTCTCTTTGAAGGCAGAGCCTTTATTAAATTAAAAATAGGCTGAAGTCCCAGACTTTGTTCCTAAATTTCAAGTACTCTTATAGTTACAAACATGATTGAATTGCATACACCAGATGCCAAATTACAGATGTCTTTCAGTTCTTATTAGAACTCTGCAAATCACAGCTCCTTGTGCCCTTCAATTGCCTTTAAAATTCTGCTCTGTATTAACACAGTGCCATTTAGGCAAGTATCTCAAAGCTCTGCACAAACCAGTACCAAGCTCACTGCATGGGAAGGCACCAAAAGCAACTTGTTTGAGGTTACAGAGGTGACTAATGAAAGAGCAACAGAGAGAACCAAGAACTGAAGTTCCCCATTTCCCCTGAAGTTCCTGACAGTGCTTCCCACCCTGATGAGAAAATGTTTTAGATGATGCCTTAGTGTATGTGTACTCCAAACTGCCTGAACAGGCAACAGAGCACACACATACTGCTCTTTTCTAGAGCTGCTTGTACTGCCTTCACTGTTTCAAATCACAGGAGACTGGGAGGTGGTGGGCAAGACACAGGTATTTTTTTGTTAGGTGTCTTTTATTTGTTCTTCCTGTCCACAGCTGTTAACAGGATTTAAATGTTACCTCTGGAATTCCTATTGAAAGCTTGCTGACATCAGTCAAATTAGGTAGTTCAAATGGCTTAAAGTCATCCTGAACTGTGGTAGAGTCCTTAGGATCATGTCCAGCAAGTGAACCTGAAATATGACACAACATGTGAAGAGCAGAAGAATGTACATTAGTTCATCAGAATTCAGTTTGTTTTGAGGACATGTTGTAAACAAAGATGTATGACATAGTAATACCTAACAAAACTGCTGCATCATCCACACATCTGGTTAGGATTCCTGGCACATCCATGGAGTTCACTAGAGGAATGAGACCATGGCGAGAGATCAGTCCATATGTTGGCTTTAAACCTACAACACCACAGTGAGCAGCAGGGTTTCGGGTAGATCCTCCCGTGTCTGACCCTAAGGCTCTATGGTTGCAAAAGGATCATCATTAGTAAGATAATTCAGAACATTTTCAAATCATAAGAATGTGTGGCTTTAAGATGAATGGATTTAAAATTCTTCCAGATCAGAAGTCATAATCACACAGCCTGAATTCCAGTCTGCTCTCTATGTCTATTTTTTAACTGTTCTCTGATTTTTCTTAAGGTCTCTGAATTAGCTATTAGGAGAGTCCAGTTGTCTTCACAAAGCAGAGACAGACAGGTAGAATTCAGACCATCTGAAAATGGCCCCAAACCCCAAATATCTTCTTCTGCCTTCTCTGTTGGTCTGCTCCAATACTGAATCTCATGTGATTTAGGGTACAATTATCAACACTGATATCTTATTTATTGGGTAGCCAATGCACCATGAATCAGCATTTTCCAGTATACAAATGAAGAGCAACACTTCTTGCCCCTAACAAGAGGGCATACTTCGGAAAATCTAAGATGTTTTTCCTGTTTCCAAACCTACAAAGATTGGATCAGAACTCCTAGTTTACAGCAGCTTAGGTACAATTAAAACCCAGTATTTTTTTATTATTATTATTATTATTATTTTGAAATTGACTTCCATTTTTTGTTCACAGGTGAAACCTTGTTCTTTCTAAACTGAATTTTTTATTTCAAAAATTGTATTGAATGAAGCATGCTGTTCTCTTGTTTTTAATAAATTTAACTCAAGCAGCATTAAAAAGATACAGCAGTTTTTATTCAAATCTTTGCCAAAACCAATTTAAACTCCAGAAATAGGTATAATTTTTACTGAAGTGAGTATATGACTTTTCCCACAGGCATTTGTTTCTGAGATAGCTGAACCAATTCAATTGACTTTCCTGAAGTGGAATTTTTTTCAAAGTTTTTCTGTTGATACAAAACATCCTCTACTTTATAGCATTTTTGGACATCTAAATCTCAAATTGAAAATACAAAGACTGGCAGCATTCCTGGTGCTTGAAAGACACTAATAGGGTGCATATACAATAGGTTATAGGCAATTAAATAGCTGGACAAAAAATCTCCCTGACCTGACAATGCGCTGAGCAGTGCAAAATGGGAGCCCAGTAATATAAGGAAAGGTGCCAGACACTCTCAGGATCAGCCCATTCTGGCTCAGGATAAGGACCAGCAGCCCTTGGGAATGGCTGCACAGAGTTCAATTTCAACAGTTATTAAAATGTTGAGTAGGTTATATCCCAGTAAAGGGTAAGGAGATGAAGAAATACATAATTTAAAAAAATAATTTAAAAAGCTGTAATCAACATTAGCAAGAATATTTTAACAACAAAATAGATGCTTGTAATGTAGTCTATGGGTAAACAAGGATAAAGTAACTAGAAAGCATTTTCAAACACCTTCCAATTAAGAGCATGACTGAAATAATCTTCTGTAAAACATGATCTAACATGTAGCTCTAAAAACTGCATAAAATGCAAAGTGTAAAGGTTTGTGATCAGTTTTCTTTTAACAATCAGATGGGGAAGGTAGTATAGACAACTGATTAGCTAAATAATAGTGTGTTGCTATTCCATACAGTTAATAATTACTATTTAAAAAAATCCAGCTTCTTTAAATTCCTTCAGGAAAAAAAACTCCAAACAACCATAAACACACACTTGCCTAAAACAATTCCCAATGCTAAAACTGTCTTGTAACTTAAAACCAGGGAAGTTTATAAGTATCCGTGTAGGAACTACTCTGTACTCTTTTCTTAAATCAGGGATTTGAAAGCTTTTAGGTCCCAAATCTCATGTACTATTACATAACTATGCTATAAAAACAAAGGAGGAGAGGAAAGATTATTATACTGTTACAAATTAAGGGATCTCTTAATTTGCTGAATTACATTTTCAGTGTGTATTTGTGTAATGCACTTAGTGAGGAAGAGGATGTGTCACAAACCCTGTAAGACTTTTTAAGAGATTATGTGGGAATAAGAATAAATTGTCACTCCTTTACTGCCACCATAATTTTATTTCACGGAGTGCAAAGTGGTCATACTGCTGGATAATGCTTGAAAAGAGTAAATCTAAATTTGCCTGCATGGATTTATTCTGACTTCATGATATGCCACAAATAACCTAGGGCTGCTGAAATAAATTTTTGCATGTCAGTGCCAATAACCCTCCTATTTCATACTAGCTTATGAAAAAATTTTAAAATTAAAACATTCCAACATGTTTTGAGACATTTGGGGAAAGAATTTTAAAAGCCTCTTACGCAAAACACGTGAAAGATGACACAGCAGCCGCACTGCCTCCTGAGCTCCCTCCTGTTATTACCCAGTTAGATTCTTCATCTTCACAATGGGACTTTGGGACAGACTTTTCCTTGTACTGTTTTGAGTAACTCCAGGGATTTCTGACTGGTCCAAATACTCCATCCGTACTCCCAGATCTAAGATAATCAGACAGGATAAATACAGACAGAAGTGATAAATGACACACCGTATTCACCAATTTAATTTTTTAAATCAAATTCCACATCATCCTTGCAAATTCAATTTCAACAGAAGACTGGTGGATGTAAATCCTGATGCAGTCAACTTCTACAATATTACATACAACTGTAAAATGTATAGCTCTTCTTCAGTTTCTGACACAGAACCTGAATTGGTACCTCTTCCTAACTTCTGCTAATGACACTGAAACAAACACAGTCACAAAGACATAAAACTGATTTAAGCTATGCAAAAGTAAAGGAGCAGATCTCTTTCGAAAACAAAGGTATTCTGTTTCTCCAGCCCTGCATTTGATGTAAGATCACAGTCATGAGGAAAAACATGCTGCTAGAGGTGGAGAAAAAGCTCCACAATACCAGGAACAAGCGCTTCTCTGAAATGACACACTATTATTCACCCTGTAGCCCTCTGCAGAGGCCACAGTTCACTGGTTCAGAATGCCAGACTGGCTTCTCAGAAACTGGTTTCAGTCAGCTTGTGTCATCTACCTGTGAGCTGCCACCAGAAGCAGGAGCAGGGGGTACTTTCCTCCTTCCCCAGACCCTCTACCCCATGCTCCCCCCGACTGCAAGGTGTCAGTGTTATCAGCTAAATCATCAGACAGAACAAGCAGCTGACAACAGTTGAAAACCAACCTTATTGAGACATCATTACTGGAGCTGGATCTGCTCCCTGATAAAGAGATCATACAAACACACAGACTAGAAATGAGAAGCCAGTATTGGGATAAGCTTTTTAGGAGAATCCTGTGCTTTAATGAACTTAGAGCAGTTGTAATGCTGCATTATCAGGTTTTTCCCAAGCTTTTTGCCTGCTCCTTATCTGAGGAATAGCTTTTTTACACAAAAATTACTTTATTCAAAACAATGTTGTCAAAGTATTTCTACCCCATTCATGTGAATTTCCAATCAAACCCTGGACTTTGGTTTAAGTATAATAAAACCAAAATACAGCACTTACTGTTTTTCACAGGTAACTAAAGTCCCAGACATTCCCTTCCAGACCTAGCAGTGATTCCCTCCCTAACAGCCCAGTGCTGTTCTCTGCTACACTTGGCTGCCTTCACTGATTTGAGGAAGAATCAATTTGTAGGAGAATTTTTCAATGTGCTCCTGACAAAAAGTCATCAACAGTAGCTCAAGCAACTTAAAAGCATTGCTCTGGATTAGCCTGTGTGCAGCAAGTCAGGGAGAACCCATACAAATTACCCCAGTGGCTGACTGGCAGAGGCAGTGACTGCCAGCGGGGGCATGATAATAATTACCTAAGGGCAAAAAGCCATCAGTAAGGAGACAGAAAAAGGCAGCAATTAACTGTATTGTAACCAATTCTACTAATATACTTAACTGAGAAGAAAGCCACTTGTCCTTGGCCTTCTGCAAAGGCTGGACCGCTCCTCCATCTCGAGCACAGCCACATTCGAACACAATGTTCACAAAACTCAGTGTCTGTATCATTTACAGAACACTATAAATGCTCAGGGAGAAGTTCATGCAGCTCTGTGTACCCGTCCAGTAAGTATTCATTACTGTCTCACCTCACAGAAATACAAGTTAAGGATTACAGGTAGATTGGAACAGATGGTGTGTATGCTGTTTTATGTACAATCACACATTAAAAATAATAAACATCACTCACCCCATTGCAAATTCATCTAGGTTTGTCTTCCCTAAAAGCACAGCTCCCTGATCCAGTAATTTCTGAACTACTGTAGCATTGTAAGGAGAAATATAACCTGAAAACAATCAGAACAATTAAGAGCAACTGGTGAGATACAAATTATTTTTACAAGTAGCTACTCTGAACATTTCGAAGTTGTCATTACCACTTAGACCTTACATAACCTAGGATGAGAACTATGACAGTGATATGAGACCTCAGGTAGTAACCAATTCACTTCGTGAATGATGACAGGGGCTTCTCCACTCCCACTTTCATCAGGCACAAGGACATTACTCCTAATACTCATTGCAATAAATCACAACAGGTCTGAGAACGTGCTTTAAGAAAAAGCATCTCAGGTAATATAACAATTTTTACAACAGCAAAGTCATATTTTGTTTCTTCTGCTATTAAAAAAATCATGATCACATTAGGGGTCTGCTAATTTACTTCTGCTATCTTCCACAAGGATTAATATAAGGTTTTACTTTGTGCAGAATAAAACAGACATACGAAATGTTTCCTACTTTTGCTTTTACTATAAAAACATTGTAATGCCTTGGAAACGTTTATGGCATGTTCATAGAAACAATGAGTTTAGGAAATTTTAAAAAAAGCCTTAAAAGTATTATAGAACATGTTTGTATATTGGGGTTGTTAATGTCTACTCTTCCTACAGCCACATGAAAAACCTACTTAAGTCAACAATTATAAACAGAACAACAACAAAAAGGGACTGTCTTTGGATTTCACTAGGCAGAACAGTACTGACTGCTCTCCTCTAGACCTAAAAGCAACACAAAGGCAAATGTGTATTTTGGAACCATTTTATTGTAGTATATAGATTTTTATTGTAACTGATGTTAAATGTATGCAAATATAAATAAAGAGATAATGTCTTAGAAGAAGAAAAAGATCCATCTGTAACACCTGATGAACTTGGCTAGTGAAATTGGATAAATGTATTTCCTCAAATGACTCCAGCTCATTTTTTGAAAATACTTGGATTTCTGGAAGACCCCACTCCATAAACCCTCTAAAGAGCAAAAGATCTCATTTTACTTTAAAAGCTTTACTGTACCTTTTAGCATATTTGATGCACATGTTGTCTCAATGCCAGCAGTGTTAAAGTTGTCTTTTACTGCAATAGGAATTCCATCTAGAATGCCCAGCGGCTGACCTGCATTAGGAACGATGGTAAGACAACAGAGATCAGAGCAAAATGTGTGCTATATATATACAGCGTTCTCATCAATTACCATTTATTTCACACGTCCCTTTGAGTGGTTTTTGGAAGCAAGATTGCTCTCCACTTGGCATTTGATTGTTGTCTGTTCCATTTTCAAGAACCATCTTCTATTCCAATTCAAGCACTGAGAACTCTGCCCAAACCAGACCTGGCCTCACAGAGCAGAGCTCTAAGCCCTCCAGACAGGCAGCTGCTTTCATCCAGGCTGGCTGTCCCAAAGGAGCGCATACCTCTTCCAGTGTGACCACACAATGCTTATTTCAGCCATAGGTGCTGCTAAATCCACTCCATCACTAGGCTGGGAGCCATAAACTCTGCCTACCTGATATACACATTAGATATGTCCTGAAAAATTACTGAAGCAGAGAAAATCTTTCCCAAGTGATTGATTATCCATCATCCAAAAAAACTGAACCAACAAACAACCCCACAAAAAAAACCCAAACCAAAAACGAAAAGGCCTACATCAGGAAGCAAAACAACCTGGCTGACAATTTTACTAAACTGCCAGAGGACAGCAAGTGTCACTCAGGAAGAAAAAGATGCTCTCTATTAAGTGAAAATTTACCTTTCCTGCCTTTCTTGAAATGCAAAGGAAAATTAGGATGGCTGGCTTCTAAAATGGTGCAGATAACAGGACTGAAAGCTGTTCTGTTCACCAATTATTAACTGCAATTAACAAACCTGCTTTATTTTAATTTGTTTTCTTAATTAAAAACTTGATCGATTGTGCCAGCTGTTTGTCTATCCCAGTTAGGAGGCCTCTGAATGACCATTGCATCTGCCTATTCATGGTACCTGTTGGCTACACATTCCAAATGAACTGCTGAAGGAAAGAAGTAGCAGGCATCAAGTAGCTATGCTGTCCAAAAGGCACAGAGCCTATTTAACCTGCAGTGCCTTGTTTGGTCCAGGTTTTGCCTCTGATTTTTGGACTAAATACTCTCCTGAGTGCCATGTGTACACCCACGGGAACCTCAAGCGTGAGCCTCATCCCCCGACAGTCAAACAAGCCAAGACACCGCCTTTAAAAAGCAAAGGTGCTTCGTCTAACACAGACAGCTCCTCCACAGCAGCTTTTTAAGGACTGACATTACTCACAAACCAACATACCTCTTTTATATCTTTCCTCTGATTCTTCAGCCTGCTTCAAAGCGATCTCTTCCGCTACGGTAATGTAAGCATTCAGAAACTTGGTGCTTTTAATGAGGGCCAGGCACCGGTGGCAGAGCTCCGTGGGAGCGACTCGTCCTTCCTTCAGCGCCGCAGACACCTGAGAGAGCAGCCCGTCTTTCAAGGCAGCCGGATGACAGAGGCCGTGCCGGGGCGGTACGGGGAGAAAGCGCCATCCCCGCTCAGGTAAGGAGCCCACGGGAAGCGCTCTCCCGGGCCGCCCCGGGGAGGGGGGACGCGAGGGGACCCCCGGTCACCTTGCAAACCGGCCCCGCTCCTCGGCACTCTCACCCCGCTCCTCGTCACACCCCCGGCAGGCGCGCAGGCCCCACTCACCTGTCGGAGAGAGGCGCGCAGCATGGCTCCCCTTTCCCACCGCCGCCTCCTCACGCCCGCCGAGCGACCCCAACCCTTTCCCCGGCGCGGCGGCTGCGCGCCGCCATCTTGCCCCAACACCCCGCGGCACCATTGGCAGGGCGGCCAAGAAGGCGGCCGCCCATTGGCTGCGGGTGCCCCCGGGGCTGAGCGCCGAGGCGGGCGGGAGCAACCCGGCCCGATCCCGGTCCTTATCCCGAGCGCGATCGCGCGGCTCGGCCCGGCTCGGCCCGGCCATGCTGTCGTGGGCAGCGGCGAGCGGGCGGGCGCTGCGCTGGGCGAGCGGGCGGGCACCGGCCCGCGGGCTCCGCGCCTCTCCGGGGGCGCGGACCGCCATGCCGAGCTGGGTCATAGACCGGTACGGCAGCAACGAGGTGCTACGATTCACCAGGGACATGATGTTCCCCATCATACACTTCCCGAACGAGGTCATCATTAAGGTTCATGCTGCGAGCCTGAACCCCATCGACCTCAGCATGAGAAGTAAGTGCCGATCCCGGGCAGCCGCGGCCGGGCTGCCGGGATGGCAGGGGCTGTGCTGGGGCTGCGGCTCCGGTGGCCCCCGGTGGCCCGAGTCTTGCCAGGGCACTGTGCGGCCCGGCAGACACCTTTCTCGGCAGTGTCCAGGGCTGCCTCAACACACGTGTTTGCCCGAGCCCTGTGGAAGACCGCCGCCTCTTGGAAACGTAACTTTGTTAAGGGTCTCAGGGAAGAACGACACAAATTTTTTTTCAAGTTCATAGGGGAGAACGATACAAAAAGCCACAGACAAAAGTGTGTGTGTGTTGCGAGGGTGAACTTTTAATTGATTGTGGTGCTGCTCTCTTGACCGAGAGACTTGCCCGGCCAAGAAGCAGCATTTCCCGTAAGTGATGCTGGATTTTTCCATCTCTTTGACGTGAGTGGGGCTGGAGGTCCCAGTTACTGCCAAGTCGGCATGTGCGACCTAATGCAAACCGTGCCGTTCATTGCTATGCCCATCCTGAACTGGCATCTGGGAACGTGCTGTCATCCCGCCCAGGAAATCTGTGTCTTTCACTGCTCGACTCTTTGTATTTGACACGTTTAATCAGATTTTCTTCCCCAGTTTCTGGGTTTGAAACACGAGAAGCAAGTTGTAGTAGTAGAATACCTTGTATTTCATGTGTAGAAGTGCTTGCGTATCGAATCAGATTCAGTAGGATAAGCAAATATATCTGCAGGAAGCCCGCTGACAGATTTGTAATCTGTGTTTTGGGTCTCTAATAAATGAATTTTAAAAAATCCTTGTATGTAGTTGGGAGTTTGGTGATGGGACATTTTCCATCTGAGGATTCCTGTTAAGACACTTTCTAGCATGGTAGGGCCCCTAGGCAGACTTGTCCAAACACTTGAATGGGCATACATGCTCAAATGCAGGCTATTTTTAGGCTGAATACAGTGGGTATTACAATTAGATGGGTAATTCTGAGACTTCACAGCATTTGTCTGTTGCTTACTGAATAGAACTCCAGGTTACACATCTTAGGAGATATGCCTTAATATTTTTTACATTTGCTCTTTATTCGTAAAATCTGTAAAAGTATAAAATATTACAGATTTTTTGCATGCTTCAGTTATAATGGAAATGAGGCACTTTATGTATAGACAATGCTTTCTAATTGGAATTGTGCAATTAATAAATGAACACTCAGTGTGGTGTGTTGTGGTTGATTCCATGTTTTGCAGGTGGTTATGGTGCAACCGCGTTAAATATGAAGCGGGATCCCCTGAAACTGAAAACCGGCGAGACTGAATTTCCACTAACACTTGGTCGAGATGTCTCTGGTGTTGTTATGGAATGTGGACTGGGTGTGTCTTATTTCAAACCTGGAGATGAGGTGATACCACCAATCTGTTCTTTTATTTTTTTTTCCCCAAATGTATAGTTAAAATAGACTAGGAGATGTTCAGCTTTCATTTTCCTCTTAATTATTTTTTTAATGCTGTTGCACTCTTAATAAGGCAAATCTGGCAGTANGCCCCCGGGGCTGAGCGCCGAGGCGGGCGGGAGCAACCCGGCCCGATCCCGGTCCTTATCCCGAGCGCGATCGCGCGGCTCGGCCCGGCTCGGCCCGGCCATGCTGTCGTGGGCAGCGGCGAGCGGGCGGGCGCTGCGCTGGGCGAGCGGGCGGGCACCGGCCCGCGGGCTCCGCGCCTCTCCGGGGGCGCGGACCGCCATGCCGAGCTGGGTCATAGACCGGTACGGCAGCAACGAGGTGCTACGATTCACCAGGGACATGATGTTCCCCATCATACACTTCCCGAACGAGGTCATCATTAAGGTTCATGCTGCGAGCCTGAACCCCATCGACCTCAGCATGAGAAGTAAGTGCCGATCCCGGGCAGCCGCGGCCGGGCTGCCGGGATGGCAGGGGCTGTGCTGGGGCTGCGGCTCCGGTGGCCCCCGGTGGCCCGAGTCTTGCCAGGGCACTGTGCGGCCCGGCAGACACCTTTCTCGGCAGTGTCCAGGGCTGCCTCAACACACGTGTTTGCCCGAGCCCTGTGGAAGACCGCCGCCTCTTGGAAACGTAACTTTGTTAAGGGTCTCAGGGAAGAACGACACAAATTTTTTTTCAAGTTCATAGGGGAGAACGATACAAAAAGCCACAGACAAAAGTGTGTGTGTGTTGCGAGGGTGAACTTTTAATTGATTGTGGTGCTGCTCTCTTGACCGAGAGACTTGCCCGGCCAAGAAGCAGCATTTCCCGTAAGTGATGCTGGATTTTTCCATCTCTTTGACGTGAGTGGGGCTGGAGGTCCCAGTTACTGCCAAGTCGGCATGTGCGACCTAATGCAAACCGTGCCGTTCATTGCCATGCCCATCCTGAACTGGCATCTGGGAACGTGCTGTCATCCCGCCCAGGAAATCTGTGTCTTTCACTGCTCGACTCTTTGTATTTGACACGTTTAATCAGATTTTCTTCCCCAGTTTCTGGGTTTGAAACACGAGAAGCAAGTTGTAGTAGTAGAATACCTTGTATTTCATGTGTAGAAGTGCTTGCGTATCGAATCAGATTCAGTAGGATAAGCAAATATATCTGCAGGAAGCCCGCTGACAGATTTGTAATCTGTGTTTTGGGTCTCTAATAAATGGATTTTAAAAAATCCTTGTATGTAGTTGGGAGTTTGGTGATGGGACATTTTCCATCTGAGGATTCCTGTTAAGACACTTTCTAGCATGGTAGGGCCCCTAGGCAGACTTGTCCAAACACTTGAATGGGCATACATGCTCAAATGCAGGCTATTTTTAGGCTGAATACAGTGGGTATTACAATTAGATGGGTAATTCTGAGACTTCACAGCATTTGTCTGTTGCTTACTGAATAGAACTCCAGGTTACACATCTTAGGAGATATGCCTTAATATTTTTTACATTTGCTCTTTATTCGTAAAATCTGTAAAAGTATAAAATATTACAGATTTTTTGCATGCTTCAGTTATAATGGAAATGAGGCACTTTATGTATAGACAATGCTTTCTAATTGGAATTGTGCAATTAATAAATGAACACTCAGTGTGGTGTGTTGTGGTTGATTCCATGTTTTGCAGGTGGTTATGGTGCAACCGCGTTAAATATGAAGCGGGATCCCCTGAAACTGAAAACCGGCGAGACTGAATTTCCACTAACACTTGGTCGAGATGTCTCTGGTGTTGTTATGGAATGTGGACTGGGTGTGTCTTATTTCAAACCTGGAGATGAGGTGATACCACCAATCTGTTCTTTTATTTTTTTTTCCCCAAATGTATAGTTAAAATAGACTAGGAGATGTTCAGCTTTCATTTTCCTCTTAATTATTTTTTTAATGCTGTTGCACTCTTAATAAGGCAAATCTGGCAGTAAATTTCTCGAATACTCTCTTCCTTTCATTTCTTCTCTGAAAAATATGATGTTTCAGAGACTTGCTTCTGCAAGTTAATTTCCCTTCTGTGTTTTAGTTTTTGGTCCATTTTGGTGGTAGCAAGAGTGGAATTTATTCATTTATAGATGCACGCTCAAATGCTGCTTTGTTTTTAACTGAAGATAGAATTCTAACAAGAAGGGATTAATTTTTATTTTTCTTGGGTAGCTTAGAATAGGAACTTTGGCTTAACCCAAGAAGCACTTCATGGGTCCCCACACAAATGCTGATACTGTTTGCTTTCACCTTCACCAGTTGCTTTCACATTTCACCAGTTTTAGTATAGCAAATCCTGATTCTGTGCCATCCTCGCCCCTCTAATCTGGGCTTTCCTGGCGTGGGAGTAGTTTGGGGGGTTTGAGAAATTATGTCTTATACACAGTGCAATGGTATGTTTTATGTACATAGCTCTCCAGTCCTTCATTTAGTCAGTTTTGTGATTTTTTTTTTTTTGTGTAAAGCAAGCTAAAGCTGGTTTCTGATAAACAACAAAGATGTTCTGTAAATTAGAAAGCAGATTTCTTTAATGAAGGAAATTCCTGTGTACATACAATTGTATGCAGAGTTACAAAAATTGATAGTTTTTTTCTGTTTGGTTTTAGGTGTGGGCAGCAATTCCTCCTTGGAAACAGGGCACTCTGTCAGAGTTTGTGGTAGCTAGTGGAAACGAGGTAAACTTTCAAAACTGTGGCTGATGGACAAAACCCCAAAGTTGTAAAAACTGGCATTTTTTGTTCTTCAGTATCTAAGTAACTTTATTTCTTAGTCCTTGGATTGATTTGTACTCCAGCTAGTTTTGAAGATGGCTGAAAATGTGCAGTACACGATCTGCAGTTCAGTAAAGCATGCTTAAATATTTCAGTGTCGCTTAGGAGCTGCTGTGTGACTTAGATGTGATTTTGTTTCAGGTGTCTTTTAAGCCAAAGTGTCTCAGTCACACAGAAGCTGCTGCCTTACCATTCGTTGGTCTCACTGCGTGGTCTGCACTTAACCAAGTGGGAGGACTGAACCAAAGTAATTGTAGTGGGAAAAGGTAAGTAAATAGTTCTGGTGCTAAAATGAAAGTTTTTCATTTTTATATTGATGAGCTGCTTCTAAGATGCATCCAGTAGTGATAAAGGCTGTTACACCATGACATTCATAAGGATCAGCTGCCTGAGGATGATGGATTCTGTATGCACAGCTGCTGAGAGACGCTTGTTTAGAGGAAGTCTCAGATGAGGTCCCTGTATAGAGGTAAAAAATGGCCAGAGAAGTTGTGGATGCTGACACATCCACAAGTGGAAGTGTTTAAGGCCAGATTGGGTGGAGCTCTGGGCAACCTGGTCTAGTGAAAGGTGTCCCTGTCCATGGCAGGGCGTTTGGAACTAGATGATCTTTGAGGTCCCATCCAACCCAGGCCATTCTATGATTCTGTCACAATCCAGTGTATATCTAATGTATGGGCTATATATAGAGAGAATTTAAGGATGTTATCTCCAGGAATTTATAGGGACTTTGCCTTTCTGCCAGTTAGGACAGCTAGCCAAATGTAATATCCTCTCAGTTATACTGGCAACTCACAAAAAGCCCTCTCAAGGTGAGAGACGTGGTTCACTCACTTCCTGCATGGGTGGACCATTTGGAACAGACTGGTTTTCCAGGTTTTTAGAGAAAAATGAGCAGGTGACTGACTCTTATTTGACCTGCAGGCCAGAACTTTGATGAGGTCAGGAATGCAGGCAAGAAGAGATCGTGCAAGACAAGCAGCCAATCAAATAGAAAAATTGACTTTGTTTATCAGTCTTTTAATCTGACAATGGCAGATGAGGGAAAATGCACTGAAAGATTGGAGCAAATAGCATTTTTCTCCTGATAATTGAAATTTTCTGTTATTTTGACCTTTGGATGTTTGAGTAAATAGATAGCAAGATCTTCAGAATGGATATAAGGGCAAAAGTAAAACTATGGGAGTCGAAAAATAGTAGTTAAAATGACTATGCTGCATCAAAGTTTTAGGTCATAAAGTAATTACTGGGCAGTAGGAGTCTGGATGCCTGACCTTATCTTGGCTGATACTTTGTAATGCAAGACATTGCAAAGGACACTAGATCTATGGAAATTCTTCACCCACATTTTTAGAAGACAATCGAGTAAGTGGTTGTTCATCTGTCACAGTGAAGTTCATAATGAAAATATTGAGTAATTGTTTTTTCTAAAGATAAACAATGTAAAGGAGTTTCAAAGAGACATCATTGAAATGTAACTTCCAGCTGGTAACAAAATTCTCGGTAAGATCACCTTACTTTTTATTTTTCAGTATTTAGACATCTTATTATCTTAACTTTCACATGCAAATAGAATTAACCTAAAGATACACTGATAGGCTAGCCTTGTTTAAAGTGCCTTTCCAAACTTCAGGTAAGTGTTTAGATTGTTAATGGTAAAATTCAAACTGCATTTGTAACGTGTCTTTACATTTAGTATTTACTTTTATGTTCCAAATAAATTTTTAATTTATTAAAAACTAACTCTGTCAGCAAAAACCCCATTTTAATATACTTAAAAATATTATATTTCCTATCTATAAATTTTGAACTGTAAAACCAGCAGTGAATGACTTATGTGATGGTACCTTTTTTCCCCTGAAAAATTACTTGTAGGAAAGCATTTAAAATGCATTGAAGTGGCTGTGCAAAATTATATTCCATGAACTCTCAAGTCAATAATTTAAAAATACAAGAATTTATACAGTGTTTCCTAATTTCTTTAGATCTTATATTTGGTAAGAAGTTACCTACATATGTGATTTTATGTCAGTCTTTTTGTCTCCTGTAGCTGTATGTAAATAGCTATGTAAAAGGGTGTATATGCACACAAAAATGTGTTTTATTTTGACAGAGCAGCTGTATTCCTTGATGAAAGCTGCTTAACTGGTGCTTTATTGTAGTGTTAAGACATCTTAAAAGCAGTGAGATTTTTCTATTGATGTGTATTGTTCTCTTTGCCTCTTTTAAGGCGTTAGCATGGGCTAACCAGAAATACTTGCTGTTAGTCCAGTGTCTGGCTGTACATTGATCTGACAGATTATCTGCTCCATCTGCACTTACTTTCACAGGTTATGTTTTTACAAGTTACCTGAAGTGTGTTCTCACTGTTTGTGAACCCTCCTGCTTCACTGCAATTCCAGTCATTTTTCCATAGCTTTTATTCTATACCACTGTAATTAATGTCATTATTCTTTTACAAGCGGAAGGTGAATGTTCTTACTATCCTAAATGTTCATCCAACCTCTGTTCTCTGTGGATACCTGGACAGCTTCTCATATGTGCCACTGACCTGTTTCAGTAGAAAGGGGATATGCTCCTTCAACACTGGCTGTTAAATATCTTGCTTTCTGTATTCACAAAATGGAGAATAAAACCAAACCTGACAGTTTGAGAAGTTCTTCAAAGTGCTTACATTGCTATTAAGTCTTTATGTAAATACAGAGGCAACATCTTAGACTTTCATGTATGTTGGGCAGAGATGCTGGATTCTGTTAATGTAAGCTACCAAATGTACACTCCTGGTTTATATGGTTACAGTGAAAATTTGAATGGTATAATACCCCAAGAAAATATTTTTTTCAATGTCTGTGTGTTATTTCATCATTTTATCTGTTGAGAAATGCAAATTGAGTGTAGATTGTAAAACTTCCTGATAGGGTAAACACTGCTTGGTCCTGGAATAAATTTCTTGGAGACATTTTGTTGGCATAATCAAATGAAATATAATTTTATATCTAAATAAATTTTATATATTTAATCAATACATACATTAATTTTATAACTATATAAAAATGATGCATTTATTCAGTTTTTATCTTGCATGTAACTCAGCCACTGAAAATTGTTAATTGTTTATAATCCAGAGAAAATATTAGTCCTTGATCTGTACACCCACTCCCCACCCTCAGTGTGTTGTGGTGGGGGGCACACACAGCTGAAACACGTCCTGCCAGTCTGACGCTCATTTCTGACCACACCATAGTTTCAAGCAGGGCCCAGGGAGATGGGCTAAACTTTCAAATCTCATGGTAGGCTTATCTGAAGAGATCTACTCCCTATGATCATTTGAACTGCTGGAGCCCCGTGGGGGCTTGGTGAATGTTGTTCCTCTGTCAGAAGGGCGGAAAGCCTGGGGTGCGAATGTTAATTTTGTTCTTTTGAAAGAATTGGTTCTCTTGGATCTCTGTCCAGGTCAGAAGATTTGTTAGTTTGTTCCCTAGTGCACATACTTATATATTATAGTTTACTCCTGAGCTCACCCTTGCAGTGAAAACAAGTAGTTTCTGTGATATGTTTTCTCCTGGCTATGTTTTCCTGAGGCAGTGCAAACAAAACTGTTCCTGCTTTGGCACTTGCCACCATCTGTGGTCCTTCAGTACTGTCCTAACAGGTTCTGCACCTTCAAACACGCCCCCACTTACTTGTGTGTCTTGCTGTTGTCAGTGCTGTAAAAATGGTGATCTGTTGAGCTGCTGCACATGGATCTCCTGTGCAGATGTAGTTTGTCTCAGAAATGAAGAGCTTTCTTGAAGTCATAATGTGTGGAGAGCATTTTAATAATTGGGAGGTGTGGTAGAAAATAGCCTATGTAACATAGGAACAAACCGAATCTGGAAACTGTTTCTACCTGAAGAATCTTGAGGGCTTTTATTGAAGGGGGGAATAAAACAAAAGTCCTAGCCAAGCTGCTCCCCAAACTGAAAATGTTACCTAAATCCTTTGAGCAAATTGTACATTTTAAGATGACAGCTTTCCCCCAAATATGTAGTAGAAGAAATGCCTTTTAACTAAGGAGTAAAATTGTAAAGGCGGTTTGAAAAGGTTGTTTTGAAAGGATTTCATTTTGACTGTCCTTTTTAAGGATAAAGATGGGCTTAACCCAGTATCTTGAGTGTGGTATCCTGGAGCCTTTTCAAGTACACTAAAGGCGAAATACGCATGTTGCTCCGGACATCTGTCGTTAGAAGCCTGGTTCTGAGGATAAGTACATTTTGGCAGATTTAAAAGCTGCAGGCTTTGTGGTTTCATATTCTTAATCTGAATTTTGCAGCTTGGATCAGTGACATGGGAGGGAACAGAATCTGATCAGTTACAAAGAAAGAAGCATTTTAAAATGGATAATGTGACCAAAGCCAAGTCTCTTAAGCTACTTCAAAGAACTTTTGTAAACTGAGACTCCAGATTGTATAGTACAGTTTTGTAGCGTAAAAAGCAATTTCCTTCAACATCCTTCACTGTGAGATTTAAAACAGGAATGTCACCAGCTTTTGAAGATTCTGAGATTTTTCTGGCAAACAGAAGCTCTGAGAAACATGATGTTCCCTAATCCTATGCCAGGACTTCATCTTGGATCTTCTTTTTGTCCTAGAATTAGCAAATAGATCCTAAGTCCAAGCACTGTTTGCAACTTGAGCTGCAAGGTTTTCTTACTAATTCACTTTCTGATGCTTAGTTATTTAATAAAATATTTGGATGAAATTTTTGAACAGTGATTAGGCTTCTAGCAGAAAGGTCCTCACACAAGTAAACTTGTATTCATTTTGTTGAAATTTAGGGTGATCAGTTAAAATGAACTCTCAGTTGCTAATAATTTGGTAATCTACTCCTTCATTTTCTTGCTTGTGTGCCAGTTTCCACAATCTGGCATTTACAGGCTCTTGCTGAGATGTACTGGAAAGAACTAGAAAAATTCTTCTGCTTTTTTCCTAAAGAAAAAGACACCTATCTTAATTTAATAGAAATTAAACTTGTTAATGGTGAGGGTACTTAATTGTATTTTTGTCTTTCAGATAAACATGCAATATGGGAAAATTATGTTTCATATGTTCTGCAGTTCAGAGTCTCCATAAATAATGTGATACTAAACTACTTTTTCTCTAAGATAAGACTGATTTTTGTGATTTTTTTTCTTTAGGAGATAGAACAGTGGAGTCTGGGAGACAGAAAGGGCTCTTAATTGTTTTTGTCCCAAGCTAAACAATTATGTTTGGGAAAGTGAGGACAGGGTTTTGAGGGATATAAATGCTACTACCTGACAGCTCCACTGCTTGCATTTAGTGAAAAGCACATGTGAGGAAGTTTCTTTGGCTGTGCTGAGATAATGCTTTTGGCACAGGACACATGATCAGCAATGTTAAGTCACATTTTTGGCTATCTGAACAGTTAACCACTCTTGAATAACATTGAATGACAAAACCAATCTTTTGCTAAAAATAATTCAATGTCAGAGATGTATAAGAAACATTAGAATACATAGTTACTCTAGAGTTTATTTAAAGAACTATTAAATATATTTTAATTTTCTCTTACAGAATATTAATATTAGGAGCTTCAGGAGGAGTTGGTACATTTGCTGTACAGGTAATATAAACCAGCATGCCCAGGATGAATCTTCAAGCGTTTCAGTATGAAAAAGAAATAACAGAAGGGAGTTGAGAGAAGGAATAGAGAAGTAGCAAGCTACTGATCAATCTGTCTGATCGAGCTGACTAATATTTCCAAAAGTAAAGTATTTTCAGATTTATTGCTTTCCATTTATTATGTTGTATTATTTTAAAGTAGGAAGCAGGGACTTTCAAAAAAAGGAGTTGCGTGTAAGATCACATTTCACAATTTGGGTGCAGGAAATCTCTGACCGGTGTGACTGCAAGTATGTACTTGTTCTCACTATCTTTCAGTCAGCTCTGTGCTCTAAATATGAACAGAACTTGGCGTATGAGTAGAAAAACTGATGGAGAATGTATCAACTACCACAACTGCTGCAGTTGGTCAAATGATGTGAGAGGCCACCAGGCTTTTGTGTGCAGTGGATGTAAAGCACAGAGGCTTAGATTTACTTTCCCTCACTGTCTTTGCCCTGCTGCCCTTTTGTCTGTCTTTCTTCCAGTAACTCTAAACTTTGGAAAGTCAACATGCTCTTTTGTTGATTCATTAGTTGTGGAACATCCTCTTTCATGCTCTCAGTTAATTTGGGGGTTTTGATTCTAATTAGTGTCATCTCATGCTGAAACATCTTTCTTTCAAGATTATAAAAAAATACAGAAGTTGGGTGAATGCATCACTACTTTTCATGTTACTGGGCCATAAGCACAGTGATTTTAAAGAGGTTTACAGCAGAATTTTCTGTTGTATGCTATTTGTCTGGTCAATAATAAAGCAGGTGACTTTCAATATGAAAGGCTGACCAGCCACTGACTAGTTACAATTTGTAACTGATCAATCCTGGATAAACTACATTAATTAATCTGGAATAAAGGTAAAAGGTATTACTGTGAATGAAAAAATGAAATGCAAAAAGAGATAAATAATTAGCAAAAGTCCTTTACTTTGCTATGGCTTTTGGAGTAGAAGATAACCTGATATTGACCCTGTGGTAAATCAGAGATGACTTCCTTCTTTTTCTTCTTACTAGTACTTAACCTATTTGCAGTAATATGAAATACTTAAAGGATGTATTTAATAATATTTAATGGTACATTTGGTGACAATTTGGTAGATTGGCAACTTGGACAGTATCTCTTGGTGTATGGTTAGCTGGTAGATTGAGATGGCAAACTGAGAGCCTTATTTGTCATGAGACCTGGTATCTTTCAGTGGCATTAAAAAACCCCCACAACTCCTTCCTTCACATCAACTCCTCCTTCCCCACAACCACCTTAAATATTGATAAATTCTAGCCATTATTTTGTCTGTGGGATTTGTGACAAATTACCCTGTATTGGAACAGTCTCCCCCCTCCCTATTAAAGGTGCTCATTTGTTATATGAATATAATGAGACTTTGGCTTTTTAAGTTGTTCTCCATATTTCACTAAATTTTAATCTTTGGACTTGTTTTTTTTAATACTTGTTTTTAGCTAATGAAGGCCTGGGATGCTCACGTGACAGCAGTTTGCTCTCATGATGCCAGCACACTGGTGAAGAAGCTTGGAGCAGATGATGTGATTGATTATAAATCTGGAAATCTGGAAGAGCAGCTTAAAACATTACCCTTGTGAGTGTTTGTGTTGCTTAATACTGAGATGAAGGCATTGGCAGTCCGACCTTCTGCCTTTTGATTGCTTGACTCTATCAGAACTCCCTTATTTTTTCCACCCATTTCTAAAGCATTATTTTGTAAAGCAGATTCTCCTTTTTGAATGCAGTTTGCAAGTGAGTATGCCCAGCACAGATTTCATTGTAAGACTAAGCCAGTAAATTGAGCTTGTGGAGACAAGCTCACTTCCATGTGCTTCTCTTCAATGACTGTGATATGAGCAGTTTTGTAGCTTCCTCCAAGTATCTTGGAGAATATATGATGCATGAATAAATTAAAGTAAGCCTCTGAAATCCTGCGTGAGGCTGGTAAATATAAAATCGATTTTGTAGAAGGAAGAACTATATCACAAACCAGTGGCTTGCCACTGTGCAACTAAACTGGGAATAAATTTCTCTTCTGTAACATTGGGTACAGCTGCTTCTGATAAACAATCACATTTATCTTGTCACAGCAGTTATGTTTAAACTAGCCTGGGAGTTTTCTCTAGAACAGAAGTATTTTTTGCTTTTGTAATCTTTCCATCTGTTTAAACGCAGTCTACTGTGACTTGTATTTGAATATGGTAGATACACTGCTCTTTTTAGCTAGATTGAACTAACTTTCTGGGAGGGGAAAGAGAAGCTGCTGAATCTGTGGCAGAATTTTACTGGTAACAGCTAAGAAGCCATGTGCCCTTTAACTGTAGTGTGATTGTCAGCAGGCCTGAGGGCAGTTGCAAGGGTAGTGACACCGTCTGTACGGCAGGATGGACTTGGCAGTCAGTGCTAAATTTGCCTTTGTGCAGTTCAACACTTTAAATGCTAAACACCCATTCTAGCAAGTGACCCTTTCTAGGAGATACCAACAACAGTGTCCTGGGGTGCAGTTCAGTGATGCAACTAGGCTGATTAGTCAGATCTACTGAGAGAGATGTTCCTACTTCCCTCCCCTTTTCAGTTGTACTGACTCTTCAGAACCCGTAGTCAGCTACTCTTTCCAGGAGCATTAGTTTTCATAATCTTCTCTTGTTGGCAGCTAACTGTTACATTAACTGAACTTTAAATGTGAAATCACACCCTTGGAAGACAGGCAGGAAAACTGTCATTCCAGAGAGATAAGGACTTTTCTATTTAATTTGCATAAAGTATTTTCCCTCTTATTTGTAGGTTATTTAGATTAGAGGTATGTGTATATACATACCTATTGCAATCTGGAGATTGCTGAAAATTTACAGCTGAAAATGAGAATGAGTTGTGCATTTAACAGAGCAGGTGCATAGCTCCCTGTTGTCCTATTCAGCCTTTACAGGCTCACATGCTGGGATAATGAGAAGGAACACTGAAACTGTGGCTTTTTGCCAGAGGCCGCATTTACCCATTCCATGGGGGGAAGGTTTTAGATCATTTGCACTGTTAGTGTCAATGTTAAATAGGTAGATGTGAAGAAAACAGCTGTCAGGAGAGGTAAAATGCCCCTAAATAAATACGGAGATAAAAAAAAATTTGGAGAAGTGAAGCTGAGAACTGGGTCACAGAAAAGATGTGAGGAAATAAGTGTTAGCAGAATAATTTGTTTACGTAATTTTAGCCACTGGAACTGCCTTTAATGTGAGTACAGCATGTACAAGAGCTGTTCCTAGTTGAGGGCATGAGTCCAGACTAGTTTTTGCATGTACATACCATACTGTTCTGTGCTCAAGACTGTTCCAATAGTCTCTGTGGCAGGGCTGAAGAGATAGAGCTCTAGAAAGCTTTAAGCAAGTACAGAATGTAGTTGTGCATCTAAGTGTGCTTTTTGGAGTTTCAAAACTCCTTTTTAAATAGCTTGTGTCTGCTGCACAGTGAATGGGCAATAACCTGTAAATTTAAATCCCAGTGTACATTAAGCTGGGACTTCGCTGAAGTTCTGGGACTTTTCTTGCTGCTATCTTGCAGGCTGATTATTTTGTTGCATTGCAGTGATGTATAAATGTGAAGTATAGCTGGTTTCTGCTATTAATTAGCTTAATTATGGTGAAGTTATTTTTCCCATATCAAGATTTTAAACCTGTTCTTTATTTGTCTGCAGGTTTGATTTTATCCTAGATAATGTTGGTGGATCCACTGAAAAGTGGGCACTAGATCTCTTGAAGAAATGGTCAGGAGCAACATATGTTACCTTAGTGACACCTTTCCTGATCAATATGGACAGACTTGGAGTGGCTGATGGCATGTTGCAAACAGGAGTCACTGTTGGTTCCAAAACTCTAAAGGTATTTGACAAAATCCTATGTGTCGCTGTTGAGCGCTAGCTGAGTGCAAGAACCAGACTGGATCGGGTGAGGCGGAATTCTGATTTTATTATTTAATTCTAAAACTTATATAGACTTTTAAAAGTTTCTCCGGATTGGGTCAATTCAAAACCTCCCCCTAGGCCCATAGGCCAGGTAGAACTGCCCATCTTTCCAGAGACAGTTTCAATAACATCCAAACCTTATCTTTATTTATAGAACACAGGGAGAAGAAAAGAAAAATTCTCATGGGAAAGTGTCCGTGCTACCACACCTATGTACTTTCATATTTTGTAGTACTTTAGTGACTACTTCTGTGGCTGGGATGTCAATCACAGAGCTCATGGAGAGGCAGCTGTTGCATTGTCCTCATGTCATTAAGTATACTTTTCTTTCTTTCTTGCACTGAAAAGAAAGAAAAGTTGGGGTAGTGCTGCTGGGTGTACGTAGTAGTTTGGGGAGCTTTGAAGTTTGATTCCTTATTGTGCTTTCCATTGTGGCCTTTTCCATATGGCCTCCCTAGTGAGTCCTGCTGACAGCCAGGGTTTCATAGTAAACACAGCAAATCCCTGCCTCACTGAAGTGAGGGCAATTTTGTTACTTGCTTTAGGCTGGTCAGGCTTTCTCTCAAAACATTGTTCCATGACTGATTCTCTTCATCCTGTTCCAGCCCAGAGAGTAATAAGAGAGGTTGAGGGTGACTAGGAAGTCTTTCTGCTCTTTCATGTTCATGTGTCTGGATGGTGATACTGATTTTTCTAGTTTTCATAAGTGGATCTTAAAACATTCTGCCAGTGGCCAGATCAGTGGGGCTTTTTAGAAATTTTCCCTTTCTTCCCTGTGCTTGTGTGCTTGCTCTCCAAATGAATGCTTTTCAAGCAGTTGCTATGGTATTCCTGGGAAGGCTTAGCTGAATGGGATTTTAAGTCCTGCAGCAGTACTTTCACAAGAAAGGCCAAAGACAAAATAAAAAGGCAGGGAAGAAATAATGTAATATTGTTTTTCAGAGTGCCTGTTTCCATGATGAAGAGAATTCTATGCCATATATAAAAATCATCTCTTTGGCAGATGATGGTTCTTACTCCTCTAATGACTTATTCAGAGGAGATGTTCTTGACTTGTGCCTGTGAGATCTTCCCAAAATGCTTTTCATGTGAGCTGCCATCTGTCATTGGACAGTGGTGACTTTGGCAGATATGATGGTGGAAAATGAAGTCACTGATACTGAAGTGGAAGGTTCTAAATGTCACATTGCTGGGTTTATTTCACCCCCTTTGGGAGTGTACATGAACATGTTAACACCATTTCTCTCTTATGTAACAAATAATGCTGTTTCTAGCTGCAGAGACAAGGTAATTGTTTTTCTCTACTAGCTGAGTTGTGCAATTGGACACAAAATTGACCCTGATCCTGTTGTGGTAACACAACATCCTGGTCTGTACATTTAATCCACGTGCTTAGGTGCCATTTTTTCAGACACTAGCATATAATTTCCATGTCTTTTCCTTGTTACTTCTTTAGAGATTCTGTCGTTAATCTTAGTTCCCATTTCAGTTTGCTCTCATGATTTTTTAATAGATTTTGTGATCTTTCTTGCAGCACCTCCTTAAAGGAGTCCATTATCGGTGGGCGTTTTTCATGCCAAGTGGCCCAAGTTTGGATGAAATAGCAGAACTGGTTGATTCTGGAAAGGTATGTCAGTAATGGTTACTGGGGTGTTTGTGCTGAAAGAGATGCTGCTTGGACTCAAAAAGGGTGTAGTTCACTATTGGGAAATAAAATGTTATGAGAGTCACGGTGAGGAAAACTAGTTAAAAATAAACTTGTTCCAGTTTCTAACTTCTGCCTTTTGAATGGAATTAAGGAGTTCATAATCCTTAAGACTGTTCTGCCTTCTCTCTCTTGAGCGTACATATTTAAAAACACAAAGCTTACAGTTACGAGGAGTAATGTCCAGTGATTGTTTATTTTTGCCAGTGGGAATCATTCCATATGAACTCTGTATTAAAATTATGTTTGAAGAGGTCTCATTTGGTTCATTTGGGCAGAATAAACATGGCTGTGTATCTGCATATGCAAAATTGCTTAGCCTGGATGGTTGGGCATCCTGCCCATAGTGTGCACAGAACTAGAATATTCTGGTTATAGAATGATCTCCATTGGCAGAGTGGTGACAAGAATCTTGTGTTTCATTATTTCAGTGCTGCAGTGTATGATGTTTGTGCTAATTCAGCACAGGGACTTGGAATATTGTGAGCATTCATAAGCTTCTGGGGAATCTTAGTGGACTTGGAGGAAAAGCCAGGATAGATTACGGTCTGCTTTTGTGATCTTTTCAGGTTTATGAGCTTGGTACAAAATATATTATGGGAGTGAACAGCTGATTTCCTGTGTTTTGGATTGTGTGGAAATATAGGTCCCATCAGTGTTCTCTTTGGGAATTTTGGCAACATGAAATTATCCAGGAGTAAAGAATATGGACAACTGTTGTTAATCTTTTTGTGTGGTAGCTAAGCAGAAGAGTAAGCAGAGTCTGCCATGACTGCTGGTAATTCCAGTATGTGAACTGCCATCTTGTGCTCAAAATTTGTGCATATTAGTAAAATTTAGATCTCTCAAAGTCTGAGTGTTGATCCCCTTTCTTTTGGTATGCCGTATGTTCCAGAGTTTGGAAAAGAGTAAATAAACTGCTGTTGTACTTAAGACCTGATTGCTTCTACTTTGCCACCTCAGTGCTGCTGATAAGAATAAGAAGTTCTCTGCTTTGCATTATGTCCAGTGCTATAGGCATAATCCCGCAGTCAAGAAAGAAGCTGTAGAAGGTGGTCCTCATCCTGTGATTGTGTTCAGTCACACTGCTAAATTATAAGTGTCTAAGAAAAATAAATGCCCTTGTCTTTGTTCTTACCATTTGTCCTGTTCTCAGCCAGTTGCAATTTGTTTTGTGTTCCGCTCCTACCTTGTATGCAAAACAAATGCAGAATATACTCCTGAAAGCCTCTTGGGAAATACCTGTTTATGCAATAGAGAGAGGGCTTAATCGGTGTTCTTTGCTTAATAACCTGGACAGGTGAATTACAATGCCACTTAAAAATGTACGTCATACATACATGGATGTCCTGATGTACTTCTGCTTGTAAGATGATCAGGAGGACAAAGATGTTTGCTTGGTCTTTTATTCTCTGTGCAAAAACAGGTCCGAACATCCGACTGTTTGTCTGAACACTCATTATTCTAGCAGCATTTTACTCTGTTTTTTGCAACGTTGTAAACATCTGAGCTGTCATCAGGATTTTATAAGACCCAGTTGTGTTCCATTTAGACAGATATTAATAAGACTATGACCTTTCTTGTTTAGACACAAGAGTTCTCTTAAATGGACAGACCACCCATTCAGAAGAGTAGGTGTTTGGGAAAAAAGGCAGGAGAGAATCACTGGAGAAATTGTACCACAATTTCCTATAAGTAAGTGAAAATAAATGTTCATGTTTGAATAGGAAAGAATAAAGGAGAAATAAAAAAGCACAAAGCAATGAAGTGTATCAAGAAGGCTTGGGGAAGCCAGCAAACTGAGCTCATGTAGTTGAACTTGTTACCTTTGAGTGAATATTTTTGCATAATGCAGGGTTGGGGTTTTTTTTTCAATTTTAGTCTTTTCTGTTAAAGACATCTTAATTTTGAGATTGTATGATGTGTGAATAAGAGAGCAGTTAGAAAGCTCCTGAAAATGAGCGGCTTTTTTCAGGAATAAATGATGAGGGGGGATTAAATGTAGGAAATTAAAAAAAGATGATGGTTTAAAGAGATGTTACAATAAGTGAAGTGTTGAAGAGCATACCTCTGAAACACTTACAGATCATTTTGATTTGACAGTGTTTCTCCTTATAGTCCTTCTGCACCAACAGATTTTTAGTTCTGATGAGTTTATCATCTTCCTTGTGAAAGCAGAAGGATTCTCAATCCTTCAGTGGATGAAGAATAAGCAATTTTGTTTAAAGTTACTTGGTTTTTACCTGGATGATCTTTGCAGCAATGAATAGAGATTTGCAAAATGTCAGCTGTGAGCAGGAGTTCTTTTAACAGCTTTTTTTTAGTGGGGAGGAGGAGGAGAGGATTTGATGAGTTGGTAGTACAAGGAAAAGGGAGTAATTTTCCTTGTGTAATTTACCTGCACATCAGTCAGTTCTGGGAACTGTAAAAACATTTTCAGTTTATGAGCTGTTTTCTCTGCCTTGCAACTGGACATCTTGCAAAGAGGCTATTGCAAGACTGAGGGGCTGGAAGACTGCTGCAACCGTTGTGGGCATGGAGAAAATCCAGTGTTTCCTTGACAAATTTTAGAGATACTGGCTACTTTCTAAACTGCTGGAGAATCCCTGTTGTGGTTTGAATTGCAGCGGTTAATTATGACTCAGTAAGGACTGGCTTAATGTGGGCTTCATCAAATAAATTGATGAAGCCCATGTCAGAAGCTGCTGTATCTCTTTACATCATAGAATGTTCCTGGTGAATTACAATTCCCATCTAAAAAAACTGAAATCAACAGAGCCTTTAATTCAGGACACAGATCTGCTGGCACACTGTCCGGTGAAGCATCATCACTGAAAGGCTTGTGAGGAATTAATTTGGTGTATTTTGGTCACTGTTGTGGATTTAACATTGACAATTTCGTTTTTTGCTGCTTGCCCAGCATTTTCCTCCTGAGGACATGTCATATAGTCCTTGGTGAAAATAGGCCAAATTCATATAAGTACTTAAGTTGGTAGAAAGCCTCTAATTCATAACTGAGCACTGACTTTGCCTTTTAGAAAGCCTGGTGGAGGAAGGCAGGCTCAGAAGACTCCTTAGTGTCATAAGGAGGAGCACTGAGTGTGTTGTGTTCCTGCCTGCACCATGATAGGATGTAGGTTAACATGCAGCCCAACAGAAATGTGACATTTTCATTTTAATTCAGTGCTATTTAAATGCAGTACAAGTGTGTGTGCAGTGTTTCTGGTGACTTAATACTCTTTCCTTCAGAGCATTGTTGCATCAGATGGGCTGATGGGTGAAAGTTGTTTTTGCAGAAGGAAGGCTAAAGGGCAATCAGAATCTCCAATCATGAAATTAATAGATCATTCTCTCTGATGTTTGCTTTTTAGATAGATGTTCCAGCACAGGCACCCATAATAAGAACAACTGCATGCCTATATTAATGTAATTTTTGAGTAGTGTTGATTATACATTTTGCTGAAGGCACTGGATGCTTTGGACTTAGCACCTGCTGTTATGGTTTGGAGGGCAGGATGCTGACTGTTCTTTGGCCCTGCTGCTGTCTTCTTCTGCAGTGCTGAACAAATCACATAACCTGTTGCTACCGTAATTTCTTGATCTATTGATGAGGGCTTAATGCCCTTTATCCACCTTTGGTTATTTGCTCTGAGAGACCTTGTTAAAATATGGAATTCAGTTGTTTTCTGTTCCTGGTCTTTCCTATTCAGGAAAGTAAATAACACAAGTGGATATGATCATCCACTTTGACATGCCATGGGTTCTGGGAGTTGTTTGGATGGCCATGATTTAAGATGGTTTACACCTACTGCTTGTGTAGGTCATCACAGCTTCTGGACTCTGTATCCTGACCTGTGTGTATTGATTTGCTTCCAATTCATCTTGTTACAGTTCTGCAAGTAACTTTTTCCCTGGTCCTTACTGCACTATTGTTGCATTTCTCTCACCTGTATGAATATCAAACAGTGAATGTAACACTGAGTCTTTGAATGCTCTCCAAACATGGCATCTATAGATGTGGCCTTCTCTACAGTAATTCCAGACAGCATGACTGTGCTAAGGTATCCTGAGGTACCTGCAAACTTGCCCTTGCCTGGTGCCTCCTTTAGTCTCCCTTAAAAAAGGCACTAGGGTGCCTAAGTACAGGGCTTTCTACACTTAAATGTCTAAATTAACTAGAGATCAGTCCTTCTCCCCACTCTCTGTAGTCACCCACACTTGTTCTGATGACCATCTTTCTTCATGCTAAATTGCAAAGCTTGCACCTTTTTTTTTGCTTCTAATTTTGTGGTTTTTTGTTGCAGTGCATTCACTTGCCAGGTTGCTTGGCCAGTGCACAGAGATGTTGACTAAGGAGGGGGTGCCAAAAGCTCTGTTCAGCCCTTTCTCTTCCAAAAAGAACCTCTATCTGCATTTTGTCATGGCCACCGAAAAAAAAGCCGCTGTGATTTTTATTAAAACATAGCTGCTCCTGTTCCTCCAGGACATGGTAGCTTGCTTATAAGTGCTCTTTATGAAAGTGCTGTGTGGTTACATCACTAAGTGTCTGTGAAGGGCACTAATGGAAATTTGGCATACTGTGGGAGATAGGGTTTGAATATGTAAATTCACATACACCGCACTGAGGTTCGGAAAAAATTTAATCATCATCTGCCAGGCATTTAATCAGGTGTGTTCCCTTAACTTGATGTAATTGTATATTGTGTGGAAAGTCAGTCCTGATGTTCTGAGCTCTAGCCCCCTAGTGTAGGAGGGAATTGTGCCTAGTGCAGGGGTAAAGTGTGGGGTCAACAAGGCAGCTCTTGTCTGCTGTGAGTTTAACTTGCTGAGATTTGGGGAGATGTGGACCATGCAGGACTAATCTTCTAATCTTTATATATGATATGCTTTCATATGTAAATATGTATTTCTATATAACTATATTAAAGTTGGTTCTGTCTTAAGTATGTGGTGACGTTGCCCCAGATTGCTTTAATTACTAGCATAAATACCAGGACAATTACCAAGAATGTGCCTGACAGGGGATTCCAGTAGAGATGAATTGCTCTTTCCTTTAGTCAACAGCTTTTCAGCATGGTCCAGTACATAACTAAACCCAGGATCTTCCTTATTTTTACTGATTTAAGCTTGGGCTAGGCTGGCACACACTGCAGTTCTGGGCTTGTCCCAGTTTCTTACTGTTCTTCATTGTGTTCTGTAGAAGCTCTTCTGCCAGGGCTAATTAACAAACGAGAGATTTTTGAAGCCTTTTCTACACTCTGAACTGTAGCCTGATAGCCTGCTTAACTGGGATTTGTCTGCTAGCATTTTAATAATTGTACATGATACTCATGAGTTCCTGTGGGCTGCTGTTAGAGATTTGATATGAAAGAACGTACTTTGGCTTAATAACCAAACAAATAAGACCTGATAATAACAGTTGTTGGTAAGAGGGCTGTGGGATTAGACCCTGGGACACTTTCCTTCCATTCCCATGTCTTAACCACTGCAGCACCATTTTCCTTATGGGTGTATTGTTGGATCACTTTCACTTCAGTTAGGTATTTGGGACAGAAATATCATGTACCTAATGTCCTTTAATGTGATCATGGATGAAAGTGCATATTCTCTGAAATACAAGCTAATAAAAAACACAGCAAGGAAGAAGTTTTTTACAAAACATTCAAAGATGGGGCTCTGAGCAATGTGGTGTAGTAGAAGTTGTCCCTGCTTATGGCAGGGGGAGTTGGACTTGGGCTCCAACCCAAACCATCCTACAATTCTATGCTGGTACTGTGCAGTTGCAAAGCTACCTGTACAACATGAGATGAGCCAGCTGTTCCAGAAGGTAAGAACTTCAGTCTTTGTCTTCAGTGAGGGCTGACCCTAGAACTTGCTGCTGGCAAGCAGTATGAGGCTCAGCATACATTGTTGCATGCCATTTTAAGGGGAAGAAAGGATGAAGAAAGGGGTGAGAGTAAGATCCAAAGAGCATGGAATGTGAGTACAGCAGAGAAGATGCTCAGCTAAAGTAGGAGTGTCCCAAAACAGCATCATTTTTCCCCATGGGAAGAAAATAAAGTAACAAATGGATAACCAATTGTTTAGTTCCAGGACAAGGACTGTTTTTTGTAATGATTTCTCTTCAAGATTCTTGTTGACATTGATGAGAGATTCACTAAAGGCCAAAGGAGACTATTGAGCTCTGTCTTTGTGCTCATAGTCCGCATTTAGGCATGGTAGGCACGGTGGTAATTTCTGGAGGAAGACGGCCTTTATCTTTTGACTCAGCTGTTCAAAACAGCAGGCAGGTCCTTTCCATTCCGGCAAGCCCTCGGGAGGATTTTGATGTCTGGTGGAGCACAGCCCAGCTTTTGTTCTGTGCACGTGCAAGTACCTTTCCTGAGGGGTGGTGTACGGGAGCCGGAGCAGCCTCAGCAAGGCACAGGAAGGGGATGTGCTGTGGGAAGCAGCAGCTGGGACGGAGGCAGTCACCCAAGCAAAGCTGCCCGGCAGCTCGGACACGGCCATCCTTTGCAGACCTGGGGCAGAGCCAGTGCACTGTCACTGTCCTTTGAGTGAGGGCACTTTTGTCCTTCTGCGCTTTGAACTAGGTTTGTGCTCAGTTCTTCGCTCTCCTGAGAATTTCAAGGCTCTCGCTCTCCCTCCAGTGGCAGGAAAAAGCGCCACACACTGGAGCGACTTGTTGCTACTATGAGGGTCAAAGCCGTCTCCATTTCTTTCATGTTTTTTCACTTGTTCCCTCCTGATAAATTCAGACTGTGTCCTTGCTACCTCAGAAAGTGGGACCTCCAAGGATGGGTCTGAATTTGCCATGAGCAGGAGTGTGTTCCTGCTGACCAGTCAACTCCTGCCAGTGCTGTTCGCTGCCTTGCTGCATTCAAAGCTGGAGTGGCTGGGACACCACCTCTGTGCTGTGTGTAGCATAGCCTTAATCAGCATCAGCAGTTACTCTTTTTATTTTTCCAAACACAGAGACCTAAGATTCATTTCTATAGTATGTCCTACATCAGAGAGAATGAAGAGTAAGAAAATACCTTTCAGGCCCAATCTGTTTTCAGATAAACATTTCATGTGGGTATGTGTAATCCTTTCTCTCCCAGACTTTAGTTTAATCCCTTTTCCCTGAACAAATAGGTGTCCTCTGGCAAGGAACTGATGCGTGGCTGTAAATAGGCAGTGTTATTATTATCCAGTTAATCTCCATTTATTATCACACATTGAACAAACAGCAGACGCTCCCCTACTTGTTTGTCTGTTCACAGGAAGAAATTTTATCTTAGTCAGTGGATTATGGTAAAGGCTGAGTGAATCACTGTGCTGCAACAAGGTCAGCCCTTTCAGGGTTATTCAAACAATGGGACTGTCCAGCCAGCCAGATAAAATGTTTAATGCTCTAGATTGCCAGGATCATCAATTCGGTATTCATGTCTCTCTATAGCACTGCCTAAAGCCAGCATTTAAATGAAGCTAGAGGTTACATCAATGTAGCTGATGGGCTTTGAGCATGTGGTGGCTGCAATACACATGGTGTTTTGAACTGTGAAGCTGAATTCAGGGCTCCTCTGAATCACTGTGTCACCACTTTTCAAATGTAATGCTTTGAACTCTACCCGTAAACAGGCTGAGGATGTGACATACCTCATTCTGTCAGGGTTATAAGTTGCAACCTACAGTAAGGGACTGCGGGTTAGCAGGACAATTAAGTGTCTTGTTCATGTTATCTCAGTTGCTGCACGTGTCTGAAATTAACTTCTGCCTTTCCCTGGAATCCCTTGCACTTCACATTCCCTGTGCTGCCGCTCTGCTTTCTTCCCTGAATACTTTTCCCCTCCTCCTAGCCTGTTGCCTTGTCAGGGTCATCTGTGTCCATGCTCCAGCAGGCTCAGTTTCTGTATCTCTTTTTTTCCCCTTAATTGAAGCACAGCTTTGTACACAACTGCCGCTAACAATAAGTACTGTACAAGTGCTTGGCTCAACAAGGTTTGTGAACTGTGTTTTCCCAAGCATCTGCTATGAAAGCAAGGGTTGGTCTTCCTCAAAACAGTCAGTACTGATCAGCAGCACGTTCCTCCTGCTGATGGTCACAGCAGCTGCAGCTGCACTCAGATGCTCAGTTTACCCCAAACCATTGTCTAATTCAGTGGTTTTGCTTCCTTGGGTCCACGTCCTTGACGTCATTTGCTGATGTCCAAGACAACATTTCTATTCTGTGCTGAATGCTGACCAGACATGAGTTTGTCTTGAACATGATCATTTATACCCAATGGTTTTTCCTCAGCTGGGGTATCTTTGTGGCTCCTCTGCTGTGTGTTACTGCTCACTTTGCTAGAGGTTGGTTTACAGATACTGTCCAGGCAGAACAAGAGAAATAAATTACTCAGCCTTGTACCTTGCTTCGTGGCAAGTTTGAGGCAGTTGGTGACTATATTTATTTGTACAGTTGCTCTCAAAGTGATTTGTCTGCTAATTCTGATGTGTTCTGTGGAGGGGGTTCATTCACTTCTGATTTTCTGCCATGTAAACTTTCACACTATGGCTAAGCATGCCTTGACAAAATAAAAAGGAAAATCTAGTGATAATATTAGGAGATACTGTGGTGTAAGAGTACTCATGTCTTGGATTACCATTATCATACAAGCACAGCCAGTAGTAAAGGGATGTGAAAGTAAGGCACAGTGTGTAAATGAAGAGGAAATTAAGAGATTTGAGAAAAGGACCTCCCTGAGCACGGACAACTATCAGATGGCATTTGTTGTGCTGTTGGGGAGGGTGCTGGATGGTCAGCACTGCTGCTTGGAAAGTGTGTGTGTATGAAAACCTTTCCTTGGTAGTGCTGCACACTCACCTTTGAAGCAGCATGTCTGAAAGCAAAACCCTTTGTCTTCTAGTAAAAGCAAGGCAGCTTTTTGAAAGACAGCACCATTCCAGTGCTGGCACATTGTTTCTGTCCTTAGTGCTGCTGTATTCCTTTTCTGTCTAGCAAGATGCATGTCCAGCCAGCACAGGGAAATTACCAGTTCAAGAGTATTCAACAAGAGAAGGTACATGCTCACAGCTATAAGGAAAATGCAGAAGATATTTTTTCCCTGACACAAGTGAAAAGGATCTTCTAGCAGTGTAAATAGTGTGTTTGGATCTTTGGTACTTCACACCTTCATCAGTGCAAACGCTAGCTGCAGACTCATCTACTGGTCATGTTTTCTTCTGGTAAGAGGATTAGGATCAGTCCATCAGTGCAAGAACATGCACTGGGCTGGTGTTACGGAATCTAAATAAAGGACCAACCTCAGGGGAGGCAGATCTTTGGTAAGAGGTGTGGGAGGTACTTTTGTATACAACAAATCTAGTTTTGGCATTTGGAATGCTGACTCAGAACCTGACAGTTAGAAAAAAACCTCTTCCCTAGGACCAGCGGTGACAAATATTTTTCAGAAGAGCTGGAATTTCTTCTGCTTCTGTTGGTACACGGTGCTATCTAAAGAAAATGCTTATAGGGGTTTCAGGCTCCTCAGTTAATAATGGGGAGAATGAATAAGTAGTTTCAGTGTTGTTGTTAGAAATGAGTCTAAAACAATCCAGAAGGCCACTCTACAAAATTAATGCCGGAATAGCAGTTGATGCAAGCTGGGCTTAGCAATGATTTACACCTCCTGGAATACACAGTGGCTGAGTTTTCAAGTGTAGCTAAATGAGTTCAGCAACAAACATTGGTGGACTTTTTTTTTTTGTACTTCAGCTGTGGTCTTTTAAGGGTACTGAGCCATGTACTTACGCAGATGATATGCATCAGATTTATAGGTGTCTTTAAAATATCTGACAGTGTGAGTATTCTTGGGTTTAACAAGAAAACCAGTTGAGAAATACGAGGAAAAAAATGGTCCTTCTGTCAGTATATCATTGTGGACAACAAAAAGTTAAACCACACTGTCAGTTTTTGAAAGGATGTAAAAGTCAGAGCCTCACATGGTGACTTTAGTGGTAGAGGGCCCAGGTAAGGGCTCTAAACTGTGCTACTAGAGGTGTTCCAAAACTTGGGCAAAGAGCAGCAGAAAGCCTGCTTCTGCATGCAGAAGTATCTCTGAAAAATCTTAAAACCTAGTGGCTACATGGCAAGTTCTGTCCTAAATACCTTAAAGAAAACTTGCCCCTTTCTTCATACAGTTTTGAAGTGTGAGGGTGATGCATTACTTTATTCCTAATATAGAGACATTTTTTCTTTATTCTGTAGATTCAACCAGTTATTGATGAAGTCTTCTCTTTTTCTGAAGTTCCAAAGGCCTTTCTGAAATTGGAAGGAGGACATGCACGTGGAAAAACAGTTATCAGTGTAATTAGTAGACAATAAAGTATCTCTAATCATAATTCTGCCTGCAGTCTGTCCTTGAACATGAAATGGTATGTAGCGTTTCTTTTTTAAAAGCTCATACAGGATGCATAACTTATAAGTCTTGTTTTAGAAAAGGCTGTGATTCCTTCATACGCTGCCTGTTAACAAGCAGACAAGACATACTAATGTCCTTTAGGCATTTCTACCTGAAAACCATGTTAAAAACACAGTTGTGATGTTTGCAGAACACCCCTCACTCTTGGAATAAGAGGAACAGTCTGCAGCATTTTCCTTTTGTACATCTTGGAGCTTTTATTTTCCAGATATAAGTCCTGAAATGGTGAGGCTCACTCTTATCTACTTGTCCATATGAAACCTGTGCTGTTTTTCCTTGGCCTTTCCTAGTTCTATTTACCTTCACTAATGTAGATTATTACTCAAGCTATTTCATTCTCAGAACTAAATGGTCACACCACTGTGTCAAGACTGATACTTTGATCTTGTTATGGCAACTCTCTCATGACATAGCTAATCTAAATAGAAGCATGGAACAAAATCAGTCTGTAACTGATAATTATTCTAATTGCCCAACTCCTGGCACAGATTCAGCTGACCACAGTGTTTATGCAGGTAGGGTAGACATGATTTTGTCAGCAGTCGGGAGCCCTTGTTCCTGCCGTGTCCCATCACTGCTGGTGTTTGTGTCTGGTGGGCTGTTTTTAAACTTGCCATTTTGCCAGACATGGGCTATGGAGTAACTTCCCCTGCAATTATGCAGGTGGATTGAAGGAAAGTGGCAACCTCTAATTGAGAGCTGTCCATTTACAGCAGTGCAGCTGTAGTGGTGCACAAACCATGTCATGCAATGCTTCCAGGGGATGGAAGTGGCAGCCGTGTGAATGGTGGCCCTATGCACAGATGCACTGAACATTTGCTTGTGTAGAAGAATCACCCATTCCTCAGAGCCTGCAGCTATTCCACACCACATATTCACTCCTCAGGGGCTGGCTGTCACAGAGGAATTACGGACAGAGATGGGCACAAGATGAAAGCAAAACTAACCATAAAATCCACCTTTCTACTTTTAAAAATAATTTCAATAAAAAGTTACCTAACTTAAATTTATTTTTAAAATGCTATATTATATATAGCAAGAGCACATCAATATGACAAAGTACCACTGTTTGGAACCAGTAACAACATATTTTCTATTAAGGACTAAAAGCAGCACATTTCAGAGCAACAAAACTTCAGTGCGTCTTTACAAAAGGAAGAAAATTAGTAAGGCACTTCCTCTAGGGTGGTAATAGTAAAAGCACCAGTATCCTTTGAGGCAATACAATAGTAATGAAAATCTTAATTTTAAACAGACTTACTATGCAAGACAAAGGCCTGGATGCTCCTAGGAGCAGCTTGTAATAACACTGGTCTAAGCCAGAACAAAACACAGCAGCACAGTACAAGAGTTTGTTTGTATTTTACCTTTTTGCCAACATTATTAAGGAAAACTAACATGACCAGGTTCAAAGCAGGGCAACAGAAGGACCTCCTGCAGTCAGCAGGACATCCTACTTGTCACAAGTTCTTTACTAAACCAGTTACACTTATTTGGAATGGGCACAGCCCTTGTGGCTGGGCATGTATCCAGGGCTGGCTGTGCCCCTTCCTAGAGGAGTCTGACACTTCTGTCCAATGGGGAGCCAGCAGCCCACCACAAACATTGCTCTCCAACATCACCAGAAATAGTGGGGAGTTGGGCATTCTCCATGGTAAGCCCAGCAGGCAATGGCTGGAAAACTCAGTAACCACAGTGCTTATGTGCTGCTGCAGTCATCTTTAGTGATACTTTACCTAAGAATTGTTTTCTATATGATTTTGGAGTTCAGGAAGACTCTACTTACTGAAACTGTTTTAAAAGGTACAAATGTGACTTGGCAAAGAAGAAAAATACCCACAACTCAAGGAGTTAGGCAACCTAGAAAATGGGCAAATTCTTCACATTCCAATGCATCCTTTTGCCAGCCCTCTTTTTTTCTAACAAAATATCTGCTACTTTACATCCTCTATACACGAGAAAATCTAGAATTTTTTCTGAATTTAGGACTTACTCTATTAGCATACTAACTATACTTGAAGCCACATGTTAAAAAGTCTTTGGATGTGCTGTACTAGCAGTCTTTAAATTTTCAGTAAACGTAAGTTTGTTCCAGTGAACCAAATATATTAATTTCCCGTAGTGAATATTTCTCTGTACTACAGCTCATAGGTCCAAGTTGTTATACCCACATACACACTGCACTCCTGTCCTTTATAAAATGAGTTACACTTACTGACTATTCTGGGTTAACTACTCACTGACATAATTGTAACTCCATGGGGTATCACACCTGTTTAGTTGTTCCATTCTAGCCTGAGGCATACTGCCACACTCTATCCAACACTGAGCTGTAAGGATTTAAAAAAAAAAAAAAAAAGAGAAAGTTTTGAGATACTCAAGCTTTTATAGGGATAATAATCTTGGATAGGGAGGTGAAATCATTCTGTTGCTTGTTCTTTTAAAAATTGTGAAGAAAAGACAAAACTCTGATTGTTGATCCTATATCCTTCAGAGATGGCAGTGCCAATTCCAGTGTCCAGAACAGTGGCCAATTCAAACATCATCTTTCCTTCTTTGGGTTTATACAACCAGCGGTTCCCAACACTGCGTTAACTTCTCTTCATTGACTGTGTTGACGACGACATGGTCACAATCATACTGTGTGCCTCCTGTAGAGAGAAATTTCAGAGAAGGGAGATTATCTTTGAAATAAGAGACAAACACTCTAGGTTTCAGAAAAGCTCTAGTAAGAGCTGGTGTAGACAGTTTTCTCTTTGACCCATGGCTCTGAGAAGACAAATGTATTTTCATCACTGCCTGCTTTTGGAATTAATTTTTAAACAGTTTTTGAATTAACCAGGACCAGTCTGCCTTTTTCTCTCCACCCCTTCAGTAATTCAGTTTTTTGGCTTTTTCAGCCTGGATGGAAAGGGAAAGAAACATTGCAATACAGTCAGGTGCAGCTCCTTGAAAACTGTCACTTCCCAAAAGTCACGCTTGACTATTCAGTTTTCCTGCAACAGTTGTCAATTGTCACTTGGCTCTAAAAATGGAGTGAAGATGTTTAGATGATGAAGTAAGTCCTGCTGCTAACAGACAATACACACGTGACCATGTCAGGGACAAGGTCTGGCACTGGTTTACTCCTTGCCATTATAATCCTTTATTTTGACCAGATGAATCACAAGTCACCATGCACAGAGTATCACCCAATGTTCAGCTGTTTCCACTGGCAGCTGAACATAGCTGAAAGCAAAATAAGAACATCTCTTAGAAGAGCTTAATCTACTTACGCAATGCAATGCCAGACATATTCTCATAGAAGAGCACCATTAATATTCTGACTTAAGAAACCGGGAAGCAAAGACTCATTTGACTAGAGCTGAAAGTCAGAATTGATGGTTTTTTCCCTCAGATCTAGTGTGTATTGCAGAAATGCAGGACACGTGCATCTCCTGTAGTACAACACACCTGCAAAGCAGATGGTATTGCCACTGGAAGCAGCCATCTGAGCCAACCATTTATACAAAGCACAGGGACACTCCCACAGACACTGTCTTTTTGTTCTACACCCCAACTGCCTCACCCTCCCTGACTGAGCAAAAGACAAGCCTGGCAGCTGAAAGCTTATGTTGAGTGTAACATACTGAGCTATGTAGCTAATGTTATTTTTTGTAGCTCAGTTAGTACTGTGAGTGCAAAATTTGTTTTTAAGTGGTGTCTGCTAGAATGTAAACACATTAAAATGGGAAAAGATGGGATTTTTTTTTCAGTGGATAGAGAGACTATCTACTTTGATAGCATGGCGCTCTGGACAAGGCTTCGTGCTATGTCAGTTTGTCCACAAGGTGGCATTGGCAACTGCACAGTTAAACAACTGCATTCATTTGCTGAGGAATTCTTTTATGCACAATTTGTGGTCCAGAATGGATCAGCAGAGTTGGCAGGAACAGGCCTACTAGGCTTTCTCAAATAAAAGCTAAATGTATCTACTGTTTTATATTTACTGTACCGATTTACTTTGTTTTAAAGCTAAGAGTGCATCTATACTTCTACCATCAGACCTATCCACTCTGAAGTTCTTAAATTATAAATGCAGAATACATAATTGCTTTTAACGTGATTAACTGAAGAAAAGGCAATGCAATAGTATTTCTGCTTGTTTGGTGCAACTTAGAGTGGGCTTTAGAAAAAGGTATGCCAGTCATTGTGACTAAAGACTCTCCTTGAACTGGAGTGTTTTTGTTAAGTTTATAGTTAATCATCACTAGCTTTTTGTGGCAGTAAAGAGAATTTGTGACCGTTTGTGCCACTGTTGTATTATGGTCAGACATCACATAACCTTGATCTCACAGTTGTGACAGTCCTACCCGGCTGAGGCAGGTGATTGTCCACTCTGCTCTGTGCTCACCTCAAGTGAGCAACCTCGCCTTGAGTCCTGTGTGCATTTTTGGGCACCACAATATAAGAAAGATACAAAGCTATTAGAGAGCATCCAAAGGAGGGCTACAAAGACAGTGAAGGGCCTTGAGGGGAAGCCGTATGAGGAGTGGCTGAGGTCCCTTGGTCTGTTCAGCCTGGAGGAGACTGAGGAGAGACCTCACTGCAGTCTACAACTTCCTTGTGAGGGGAAGAGGAGGGGCAGACACTGATCTCTTCTCTGGTGACCAGTGACAGGGCCTGAGGGAATGACATGAAGCTGCATCAGGGAGTTTTAGGTTGGATATTAAGAAAAGGTTTTTCCCACAGAGGGCGTTTGAACACTGGAGCAGGCTCCCCAGGAAAGTGGTCACAGCACCAGCCTGACAGAGTTCAAGAAGTGTTTGGACAATGCTGTCAGGCACATGGTGTGACTCTTGGGGTGTCCTGTGCAGGGCCTGGAGTTGGGCTTTGATGATCCTTATAGGTCCCTTCCAACTCAGGATATTCTGTGATTCTAGGAGTTCAGTCCTGTTTAGTTCTAAAATGCTGACTGTTGACTATGCTATTTTTCTGGTTAGTTTGGGTTTTTTTGGAGGGGTGGTGGTTGTAATTGACATAATGTCATAGTATCAATTAAAAATTAATTTTAGAACAGCTAAAAAAATTAATGGAAATAGAATAGAACAGCTATAGAAAATGTTGACTCCTCTCACCCAAAAAAGCAATTATGTAAGAACATCTGATTATGCTAATTCTCCTAATCATTCCATTTGATGCTTTTTTGGACTTTCTGTGAAGCTCTGAAAACAAAGTTCAGAAAAAGTATCTACGCAAATCAAATTACTACGACAAAAATTACTCCAAAATACACATCAAGTGCTCACAGACCCTAGGCTGCTATGGCAGAATCTCATGCTTGCTGTAAAGGCATAACCATTAATAAACAAAAAAACCCCACCTTTTTGCATATAATCACATCAGTATACAAGCCTGCCTTTGCTTTCCTAATATCCTTTGGCTATTGCATCTACAACTACTATGTAAGAAAATTTGCTCTATAGAAATTAAAGCTAATGAGAAGTTACGTTGTTCTTGCTTCAGCATTTTAAATAATCATATTCACATTGCCCAAAAATTAACTGAGGCTATCTACAGTGAGTGGACACTGAGAATACAAGATAAGCAAGTACTGTGAGTTACTAAATGGTATGTAAGAGAAATGAAATGAAGTCTTAGGGCCTGTATAATTCAGGAGGTCAAACTAGCTGACGGGTCTTTTTTGCTTCTAGATTAAAGCAAATAAAGCACCATCCTTAATTTATAGGCATATTTAGTGTGTATCCCACTGCAAATACCATGTAATTAAGACCCAGTGTAATGAGATAACATTTGCTTACCTTTGATATCTAAAACCAGCTTGGGTTTCATCTTGCTATAAATTCTGCCATCGGGACTAATATGCCAATATTGTTTGTCTTCATTCCGCTCAAATGACAGACCAAGTTTAGAGCCAGGAGTTATAAGATTTCCAACAATTGTCAAGCAGCAATCCTCTGCCATCTGTGTCATCAGAAAGGCAACAGCAATTATTCAAAATGGCCTCACTTCTAGTGTCCACTGTTTTTTTTATCAAATAGGAGAGATACCATCACGTGAGAATAGAATTTAGGAATTATTTTCCCTTGAGGAATCTGGTTTTGCCCCAAACTCAAAAATCATTTTTCTTTTGTTCCTGTTTCTGTTGACACTGTCCACTACACAGGAACCTTAAAATAACTATGCTGTATCAGATCAAAAGGAATAATTAGCACCTATCTCTAGCAGTGGCCAATAACCAAAGATTACATTGATACTGTGGAAGATTACATTGACTGTACTCTTGTATGCAGTATGTTCCTGGTTATCTCTTCCAGTCTACAGCAATTGCCAGCCCAGAAACTTTTTCCATGCATCCCGATATCTTCAATGCTCCTTTTCTGTCCCATGTGTGAATTTATTAGTCAATACCCACCAAGATCAGTGTAACTCTTTTACAGGAACACACTCGTGTATCGTAACCCTTCGATACTGTGACAAGCAGTTCCAAATCCTAACTACCACTATTTAAAAAAAAGGAATAATTTGATATGCAACTAGTTTTATTTGATGCTCTCCTCATCCCTTGATTATTTCAAGAGATGTCTTGTCCATGCTATGTTTGCAGAGACTTCAAGGACATCATCCCTCAAAGTGTATCCTTTGCAGGCTAAAACGTCCTCACTATTTTGTCTCTTCCTTGCATAGAGGCTCTCCATCTCCTCTGAATATTCTTTTTTCTTTCAATCACTTCTAGTTTTGCAGTAACCTTTTCAGATAAAGGACATAACTGCACAGTATCAAGTGTATGAATTTCACAGGGTATCACAGTAATATTTGCCTCTTCGTTCTACACTCTCTTCCTAGTCACTTTTATTACTTCATTCCAAAAGTCAGCAAATGTCTTCTTGGTTAAAGCTGGCAAAAATTAAGCTTACTTCAAAAGAGTATTAAGGCTGTATTACTAAGTAACAGTTACTTTTTCTAGATAAACAGTGATTTTCAGTAGATCACCATAAGTTGTGCCTTTTAACTACTGAATGCACTTCTGTGGCAGATTAAACACTCATTGTTGAAATGGCCCTAAATTATTTTGACAAGTACTTTTGAAAGCACTATTTCTGGAAAAAGTCATACTTCTGACTATCATAACCTAGGATTCGAGTAAGTCAATTTAGTTGTGAAATTCTCATTTGTATCTGAAGCATTCTCTAGGGGGACTAGGAAAACTTTGAGTTTAGTCATTAGGTCCACTAGGCCAGTACTTCACCCATCTCCAAGAAACTCATAAAGAGTAAGGAAACCTGCATTAACATCTGTTTCTGAAAAAAGGAGCAGAATGACTTTCATATCCTGCTTACTGGTTATCCCACATACTTAAAACGGCCCTTCCTTGAAAACCCCAGGCACAGCCCAAGGTACTGTGACTCAGTCACTGAGATGACCCAAGCTTACAGGAAGGTGCAGGTTCTTCCAGTGACCCATGTCTGCCTATGTGCAGGTAGCTAGCTACCCACCCAAGAGCTCAGTTTTCTTTGTAATATGTGGTAAAACCCAATTTTTGGTTCGTGCAAAATGGATTTACTACCATGCACCAGAAAGATGGCAGAGCTCTGTAACGGTTCAGTCACTTAAGATCAATGTTGCCAGCTTGCACTCTGCACTAAGCTACCTGATTGCCATACAGCACAAGCTGTGTATTTTCTGTGCACAGAAAAATTGCTTTATGAGATACAGAAAAAGGGGCAAAACCCAGGAGCATTTATCCAAAGCCATATAATACCACACTGCCTGAATATGAAACCTTTCAGTGATATGTTTGAGAGGCACCATCAAAAGAGAAGTCTTTTGTATGTGATATTAAAGCTTTTAGCTTACTTTGCATCATTTTGCTGTCTGCATAAATCCCTTTTACAACTGCATGTGTCCTGTAAACATGTCCGAACAATGCCTTAGCTTATTAACAGTAAGATTCTTCCCTCCAGCATAGATGACATAGTTATACATGGCTCCTTTGAAGTTATACAATCCTATAGAAAAAGTTCACATGATTCTTTGCAGTCAAGCTGTTTAACAGTATTAAAGTAACTTAATTTTCTTTTGGCTGGCATCCCTACCTAAGACTGTTCATTTAAAACATTTTATGAACTGCGCATACCTCTGCTCACCTTAATGACAATTTGCACATGATAAGTTTTATGGACTATGAGAAAAGTAGGGCTTCATTTGGAAACTTGTATAGAGGAAAGGAAAAAGGATGGATTTGACAAATACAGGGATAACCAGAAAACACACAAAAACCCCCCAAACAAAACAAAAAACCCAAACAGCTCAGAAGAGTGGGATTTTATTTTTAAGCTTGCCTAAATGCAGAAGAGGATATCAACCTACATTACACTAACTGTCCTACCACAAGATATGCATAGTTCAAAATATTATCAGGAAGGGTCTGTACTTTAAAAGGTCTCTCCTGCTTGGATACTTTTGCAATACTTTCTCTCAAAATTTCAATTATATCAAAAATGTATCATACAACTAGTTTGTATCACCTGAAAAAGCCAGAGTTGATCAAAACAAAACCCACAAAAGCCAACCCCCTACAGAAAGATTACATTATAACTGAAACAGATTAAGCCTATAAAATAAATGAAGATGCTGCAGTAGAAATTAAATTCATGAAGCCCTACTATTGGAGAGGAAAAGAGAAAATGCCCATTGAACTCAAACCTTACCCGGCACCTTATGAATCCATCCTGATAAACCCAGATTTGATCATCTGAGTCTGTATCATCTGCAACCTGTATTCTGAGAAGATTCAGATTATCTAGGTTTCCATCAACTGACATGAATTTTCCTGTTTCCTTGTTTCGAAGCCTGAAGTACACACGTTTCTGCAGAAGACAAAAGAACTCTTTAACCACAATCTCAGCAGAGAACACATCCTGCTCTGGGCTAACTTCAGAGCAGTTACTGTCAGTGCTGAACCCCAAACCTCCCTCTTTCTTTCTGAAAGCTTAACTTTTTTATTTGAGAATTTAATTCAGAAGCCCATAAACATCTTGGACGAGACAAGCTTTGAGAACTTGCCACTCTGCATGGAGAGTTTTAGGCTTTCCTATGCACTGAAATTAGCACACAGTGGAAAGCTAAAAATTTTTAATTCAGAGCAGAACTAACTTCTCTCTTGTAACTCCTGGAGATGCTCTGAGCTTTCATTAAGGGTGCACTTGTGTGACCTATTACACATGAACACTTCTGTTCAGACAAGCTCTCAGCAGGGCAGTCAAAATGCATTATTCCTAACTCTGCTTAAGGCTATACAAAGACAAAGCTATGACAGCAAGCAAATGCAGTTGGTTACATGAACAAGTAACCTGTGAATTAGAAAAAGCTGTTTCTCCAATGAAATATGGCTCAGCAAGAACCTCAGATGTCAAAGCTTCCAGGACTGCTGCACCACTGGACAAGATCATATGGTCCTTATTTAGAGAACAAAATAAAAAGGGCATGACAAGAATAAATTTTGCATTAAATTTGCAAATTATTCTGCCAAGTAATAAGCAGGGAGGGACCTTGTTCCTAAATCAATACAAAATCTCTACTAACTGAAGTATCGGTTTTTTTCCCAATTTTCTTGTTGTTCCCTAAGTAATACAGATATGGCAGCAACCAGTCTGGGTGCTAGTTATGAAACAAGTTACTATAATTTATATATAGCAGTTATAGCCATTATTTATTAATCCTTAATTAATCCTTACGTGCTGTCTTCTGTACTTTGGTTTAAAGGATGCTTAATGAACAGTTTAAGCAGTGTAACTGCAAGGCCACATAGCATAACCAAACAGCTTTTATTACATGCGAAACTCTGGAGTGATTTCTTTACACAATTGCCAATGCTGAGGTTTGTCACATGCATGTGACAAGGCTGTAACACTGCTTTCAACTGCATAATATCTCCCCAACCCCATGACAAGATATAAATTAGTACTTAATAAGCTCATGTCAAAGCCCACTCACCTGCAGCAAAGGTCTAAGAGAACCTATCTGACAAAAGCCACTGGCTTTATACCAATCTGGAATTTCATTCGGTGTTAACAACATCTGACGTCCCCTGTAATTACTGTGTTCATAAATTATCCATCTATGAGGAGAAAAAATAAGACAATGTTTTAACTGCCAAATTCTGCTTTGGAATCAATAAATGAGTTTAGCAGAAAGCTGTCCCACAACATAGTAGTGTTTAGCTTTGGAAAGCCAATGACTTTTGTAACAGGCCTTAAAAAATAAATAATAAAATCTCATCCTGATTTAGGTCAGCCACATTAAGATGAGTACACAGGAGTTCAAATTTTAGAGTCCTATTATTTGAAAATTACAAGCTGAATGAAACAAAGCATTTTCTTGGGAGAAACCAACTTTTAAATACCATTTTTTTTCAGGGTGCACTGTGACTCCTCAAAGAGCACAGATCTATATGCTACATGTGCTGTTTATGCTACACTGCTGCAGGTGCAGAACCAGCTGCTTTGCGTCTCTGAATCTGGCCAGGCCTGGTGCGCATGAGAAAGAGCTGCTATGGATGCAGACTGGAACAAGAAAATACTGGAAACTGCAACAGGGTGAAGTTCTCTCAGGTATTTGGATAGAGATAGAGCAAGAGTGCACATAGAAAAATTTTGTTTAGCATTCCCTAGCATGCATCCAACTACACTTAAAATCACACATTGGGTGTAATCTGTCAGAACTCAACTTCTGATTCTCCATTATTGGCACAGCCAGTGAATTACGACTGGGCTTCAAATAGGCTACAATACAGTGCAATCTGTAGAGTTTCCTCACACTGATGTGCTGGGACTGTCCAGTAGCCATGGGGGTTTGAGTACATGAACACTCAATATGCAAGTTTTCAGGTTATCTCCTTCCTCTGATTGATTTGTCACCAGACATCTCCATCCAGAAGCACACTCACTTTAATTTTGGTGGTTTTTCACTGCCTAATACACATCTATCCCAGGTATGAAATTAAGAGAATTTGAAATGGTGGTCTCTTAGCAAGGGAAGAGAAGATGAAACCCTCTTCAGTAAGGGAGGCAGCAGGGGCAAGGAAACTGTAAACCCTGTATTTTGATACATTTCAGCAGCTGACATTGCTATAACGAAATCAGAATTTTCATATCATATTCTATGTTTCCAGTGATCTACCAGAAAAAACCCCACATATATTCATTGGACAGGAAACACTATTCACGATTCCATTACCTGGAATCATGACATTGGCAAAGTAATTTGATATTTGACTTCATGTTATGGAAAGTGAGAATCAACTATATTGTGGTTATGGTGAAAGATACTGAAACCTTGTGAGGCTTCAGAATACAGACATGTACTTTTTCTTACTACCTTTGTTTCAAAGTTCAGTTCAGTGTGCTAAGGAAACCCTTTGACCAACTTATCCAGATGGAGAAAATGGTTTGCTCTACAAAACTGGTTATTAGCTATCCACTTGAGGGCAGTCTTAAACTACCCAACAGCATCTCTATAGCACACACCTTGGAAATTTCTCTCTTCAAAAGAACACATTTAAATGCAAAGCAACAGTAACATGGATCTATCATTAAAAAAAAACAAAAAAAACCAAACCAAAAAAAACCACCAAAAAAAAACCAAAAAGAGAACTTAATAGATCTGCTGGAACCCTGAAATTCAGGACAGTGGTTTTAAAAATCCTTCCAAATGGCTTTTAAACTTCATCACAGACTATATTTTACATGATCTTCAAGGGTACATTTAGAGAACACAACTGCTTAAGAACACCTACCACATCTAACTGCTAGATTCCCATCCAATTTCTGACGTAAAAGGGACTATTACTACTAACACCAAAAGAGGTGAGATCATGGTCTGATTGCACCTCTGTGTTCATAGTAGAGGTTAAAGGACGAACATGAAGACTTATTTAAAAACATCTTGAATTTATCACACAGATCACAAACTAAATGATTTTTTTATGTCTGAGACCTAAACAAAGAGCATAGAAGTTGGTTTTAAGGATGCTTTCCAAGCTGATTTTTATAATACAGCGTGAGAGAAGTCACAAAGTTTCCCTGACAGCTTTATTCAAATTCATTTCAACTTTTGGCACAAGACATGAGTCAGTGATAACATATTGTTGAGACAGGATATGAAAATTCTCTGTAAGAAGAAATGGCATTAATGCACTACACACATTATGATATTCTAATTTGACATTCTGTGGTTCCATTTCACCTGTAAAGCTGAATAAGTACATCATTCTAAAAAAATCAAAAGGTGATTTTAAACTTACATGCCACCAAGGACTTGAACTGAAGCTATTCGAGGATTGTATCCCAGAAACTGAAGATTTAAGGTTTCTGTACTGAATTCGATTTTCTTTCCTTGGAACCCCATCTTTTCAAAAAGAGCTATGCAAGGCTCAGACAGCTCCTGCAAAAGGAAGATGAATGCTTTTATAGGGTGTTGGAACTCCAGATGGTGACTGTGAACATCAGTACTCCACAGAAGCCCTTTCATTTCAGAGGTTTCTTCTTGATTGTTGAAGATCAAAAACCCTGAATGTTTTTGCTCTTCAACTCACTACTTAAACTTGAGAAGTCATAAAAAACCCTTAGACAAAACACACAAGGGATCTTGTCGCATGGAACATAAAACTTCCTTATCTTAAGGCACAAAGATCTCTGTGGCTGATTCTTGCACAATACCTTAAGTATGTTTTAAAATACGTCTTAATCAATGCCGTATCTCTCTTCCATTGCACTAACCCCCACTCGTGGGAATTTTCATATAAAGAGCTAACAGACAGTAAGATAATATTGATTTCTACAGCTTCAAATGACGACAGCCTTGTCAGCACTGCTTATCACTTACTGCATTAATTTTTAACTTTTACAGTAGGTTACGGCAAACATCAATCTCTGACTAGACAAAAGATTCAAGATTCATACCACTGAGGTAAAATTCATGACAAGTGAAAATTGTAACATCTGAATCCTCTAAATTGCTGTGGGGGGAGATGATTCTTCTCCCTCTGTCAAAATGCTTCTGGTGTCAAAGGGATTCTGCCCACATGACGCTCCCTCATCACTGAATCCAATTTGAATGTCTTCTGGAAAAGGAACCTTGGGCTCTTTTCTGTGGGGCAAGGTATGTGTAGTGGACTGAAAATAACCTCTCATAATGAAGGCGTTCCTGTGGAAGCTGGGAGGTAGGGTTTGAAATTCCCCAGGGTAAAATCAATTAAGCCTGAGTGTCCTGGTGTTAAAGTGTACACTCATAGACAGAAATGACACTGCCACTCCCTTTCTCACAAATCTTCCAGCAACGACTGCGTAAAACCAATGCCACAGCCAGAAGAGCTCCTTCCTTCTGGCATGTGTTCAGTGCACTCACATCAACTGGATCGGGAACGCCTGACATGACACAAAGTCTCAACAGGCTCCCATCCGGCCTCAGGCATGGAAACAGGCCCTCCAAGGCAGAGCTGGCTCCATGCATGCGTGGCAGCTCATATATGCATAGTTCCATGTGAATTTATTAGGCAAGACCTCCCATCTACCAATTTCTAGACAGTGCTTAAATTCCTCTTTAATCTTCCTTTAGGTGTTTAAGGGCTCAGATGACAGCGCTGCGTGAGCATCACCATTACCTGCGCAGCAGTCCAGGTTATCACACAGCAGCTGAGCTATGCTTCCTGACGGCACACATGCTGCTAGGCTGCGGAAAATGCCCAGAGAGGCCTTTTCACTTTACTCCAAAATCAGAGTATGCTCAGCCCCGCCACGAAAGGCAAAACCAGTTAGACTGTTATGCATCACCACAGGTAAAGAGTCCTACAGGACCAGCCACACTGTGATGATGTCCCAGTGCCTCTGAACTCTAAGCCCTTTTACAGACTGGCACCTGCCCTCTGAGACATGCAACTTCTCAGGCAACAGCCTTTCAGCCTCATGCTGTGCTTTAGAAATAACCTACTTGCAAAGAAAACAGAAACAGAAAAGGAAATCCTCCAATTTTCTGCCACACCTTACACTGGACATTTTTTGATTCAGCATAAAACATTCCCCACCGTGAGAAGTGCAAGGTCAGCTCATGAATTTTCTTTCAGCACTTCCCATGTACTGTACCAAGCTAGTGTTCCTGTATATCTACATTTAGTTATTCCACAGAGTTGCTCATTAAAAAGTAATTTCAAATGACTGTTCAAGCATAAACCACATTCACAAGCTATTTTTTATAGTACCTTCAGGAAAAAGAATGTGTCAAACTCAAGAAGGAAAAATGCTATTTTCTATCTGCAGCCTAACCATGTGGAGCATGCAAAGCAAGTACAACCAAGATATAGTGGCATAAAAACCCCAAAAACCTTGAGCTTATAAACAGCCCTTTACATAGTTTTGTAAGTTCCCTTATTTAAAAAACCCCTTTTAGCTTTCACTTATGAGTGTATCAAATATCCCTTTAATTTCTTTTTTTTCTATGGTTCCTTACAAAAAGATCTCTGCAAAGGGGAGTTTAACTAGATAAATACAGTAACATGACATTAAAATAGGAAAGGTGCATCTTGTATAGAAATGTCACAGAAAAATCCTGAGGAAAGTCATAGAAACAGCAGATGGTGGGGAGGAATTAAGATTGGCACTGCCAAAATACAGGCCCAAAATAAGTATGACAGGTGAAACCAGGAGCTAAAATACAAAGGTTCAAGCTTTTGGAAAATCATGAAAAACAAGCAGTATAAATAGTTAGATAGAAATGATCATTCTTTCTATTCTGGTTTGCTAATAAACCAATGAGCAAAGTAACCCATTTTCCTTTTCTCCACAGCTAGGGAGCCTCTGAAGAAGGAAGCAGCAGCACATGATTTGCAGACAGATGCAGCTCTGTGCTAGTGTCTGAAATGTGATAAAATATAGGGCTAGAACAAGTTTCACAAGTGTGAAGAACTTAAAGAAGCACAGAACTGGCATTTATGTTTTAACACAACAGTCTCTGTCACAAATAGTAAATCTCTCAAAAGTAAGCTGATCCTTCCAGCTTGAAACAAGTATTCTAAGCCCAGGAACTACTGACATGTACAGAAAAGCCTATTTTAATTCATGGTGATCACCCACCTAGTTTGACTAGAAACAATTCTATTGCTTTTAATAGAATCTGTCTGCTAGACAGCCAAAGAGTTCAGAAGGCAGACATTCCTGCTGCAGTTGCTTGTTTACAGAGTACATCAAAATTCTCCAGACACATGAAAGAGGATGACACATTTTAGCTCTCCTTCATGAACTGCTACACCACGGACAGGTTACCAAAATTACAGTGGAGTGCAATACAGTTGCCAAATTCAAAGAAGATTTCCAATAGTGAACTCCTCCTTTTGTAAAATGAGTACCATCTCCTCATGTTGCCATAAGTTCCTGGAATCTTGACCACATTTTGCTAGTAATTACTTTGATCTTAAAAGATACTTGCAGATTCTGTAAGTGATCCATCATAATGATTGGTAATAAGCTTGAGCAAACTCGTTCCTGGCCACTGATGAGTTACAAAATATGTAAACATAATTTAGTTTGTATCCACAACACGTAACAACAGTGCCTGATTTTGCCAAATAGTATTGGGTGTTGCTTTACCTTATCTAGAAGTGTGCATTATTTTGTGATTCACTCAAATTCCACTGTCCTGATGATACCGACAGTGTTTTATAATTACATGTATTTCATGCAAAGTTGCTTAATTAAGCCTGCTTTTTTAATATGCATCAAAAACAAGGTCCATGGTACAGATACTTCTTCACATTGTCCTACTACTTTCTCAATTCATTCTAAGTGGTCTCTCTTACTGGGAAATAGACTTGACTCTTCACAGAAGTTCTTTTATAAGCTGTTATTAAAACAGGGATCCCAGGCAGCTGCTTCTGTGACATCATCTCCTTTACAGAAACAGCACAGAGGTCAAAAAAAACCTGACTAACTGCAGCTAGGACATTTAACTGCTACTGCACAGAAAAAAAAACAAACCCAAACAAACAAACCCCCCCTGCCCCCAACCCAAACCCTCCTCTTTGGTATGTGTGCCCTAGAATTTTTACTGTTGCAAAAAATGGGGAATCATCACTGTCCTTATCTTTACAATATTTCTAATAGGTTTACTTACAATATTTATGATCCGTAAAGATTTTAGAACTGCTTGGGGTGAACAACCCATTGCTGTCAGATCAGGATAGATCCCTTCTTCCAACACATACTGGTTACCAGCAAATTCCTCCTGGTCATACACTATGCAGCTGCAGAAAGGAGGAGAATAAATTTCCTCTTAAGACATCTGTGCCAGTAAAATGCAGAAACATTATTTACAATGTTTTGTCCTGAAAGATGTGCAAACTGCAAAGCATTGCTCTCTGTAAGACCCCATATATGAAACCACCTCAGGTGTTAGAAAGCTGGTTGCTTTTCTAAAACTTCTCCCATTTTAGTGATTTTGCAGTATTCATTCGATATAACTTACCTGCCATCTAAAATTTTTGAAGACTTCACAGCAAATGAATCAATACATCTTGTGTTTTTTTCAAATATTTGGCAGTTACCCTTGAATTCAGGCTCTGAAAATAACTGGACCTTTAAAAAGTTATAAACATATTTAAGGAAATTCGTTCTTCTACCTTCAGTTACATCTCTACCATTAATTCTATAATTAGATAAAAACATACTTAAAACACCCAGACTTCCTTGGTTACCTATGTTTGTTACCTCTTCAGTGTTGCAATCCTTGATCAAGAGAGCAAGGTAACAATTCCAAAAATTACTTCTGGCTGTAAATCACTTAGTAACATACCAAATAATTAAAACAACACTAACAAGTATAGCTCCTTGGTCTATCTGCTGGGTAAGATGTTTAAATTCCCACTGAATGGCCACAGTAGGCACACACTTTATTAAAGGGCCATAAAAAGTTTTCTTTTATATTATCAATCTGCTTTATCTCCAAAATGCATACTCTTCCCAGTAAATGAAAACTCTCTGCTTTGCAGAGCACTAATGGTGCATGATCCTGGCAATGGACTCAGACAGCATGCCAAGAGGCATGGTATATATTCCCAGGGTAGACTGGCTTTATGTGCCTGTTACAGCTATAGACACAGTCTCAGGTTGGCTCTTTCTCTGCTCCAAGGATAAGAGAGGATACGTCCCCCAGAGTCTTTTGCCCTTATTAAAAAAAAATTCTAAGCAGCAAACTTAGCTGATTTGGTTAGAGGATAATTAGGCATGATCACACAGAAGTCATTCACATTACAAGATGCCTACCAGCTTTATTCACTCTTAATAGAGATAGGAGTGTGGGCAGGTGCAGCGTTCTCCAAAGAGGAACACGCTGACAATGGATGCAGTCTGTTGGCTGCAAGCCACTACTTCTTTGTTTCCTTAGGATAAGGTCTTCCTTAGGATAGGGTCTTAACAGGCACATAATATACAGATGCAAATAATTTTTCATGCACACAGCTGAAAATAAGCAGCCTTGAGATTTTTATTCTCCATAGTTTATACATTATCCCTATGCAGGAGATTCCAGTGAAGCGTGCTACTAATCAGGAGTAGCAAACCAGGACAGCTAAGAATTGTCTCCTTGGTTTTTAGTTCTATTATATACTCACCATTTTCACTGAAATGAAAATAAAAATAACTCTGTACAGGGACAAACCTGAAAAGGTTCAGAATTCAGATGGATGAAAAAGCTGTGCATTAGCCTTACTGTCAAAACTACATATTACTACTTGCACGCAAGAGACAATCCAATGTAGAAATATATTAACTCACTGAACAGACAAGTTCTCCCTGCCATTTCCTTCCCTTAAGTTATTGACAAAGATGGCATTAACTTTTAAGCACAACTCAGCAGTATTTGTGAGCGAACAACTCCCTTCAAGTGCAACCACCACTAGCAAAACTGTTAACCAAAGAAATAGGTTCAAAAGGAATTAAGTCAGCTGTACCAAGAACAACATCTGTCCTGTAGTGCCCTCACCAAGAACAACGAATATCTCTGTTGTAGAGCCCTCACCTCAGCAACAGGCTCCAGATCCTGCACCTCTGCACAGACAGCTACGGGCTCCAGCTCCTAAGAACTGATACCCCAAAACACCTCACTTGCTGAACCAAAACATTGCCAGTGCCCTAAGAAAGTTCTGATGGCAATTGTGTATTAAATCCCACCTTCCTTGGGTCTTAATGTGCCTTACTCAAGAGGTTTGGAAAGTAGCCTTCCTTCACCTGCAGTTTTCATTCTTTGTCTGACTAGTCAGCCATCTATGCAAATATCTGAGTGTTCCATTGGACAAATAACCATTTCTTTATTTATGTGTTACAGACACTACACAGTATGTTTCATGTGCTTAGAGAAGTACCTTACCTTGACTTTACCCCTTTCGCTTCCAACAATATCCTGCAAAAGTTTTGAGGGGAAAAAAGTGAAAAAAGATTTTCAACAGTGATAAAATAACATACAAATTTTACTATTAATTACTGTTTAAATAATGTAAATAAACGGAATTTGATAGAAACAGTAGAGTTCCAAATACTTCAGAGAAACTTGCAAAACAAGCACAAAATTAACTCCTTACCATAACAATGGGTTGAACTGAAGATATTTTGCAATTCTTTCCCCCCCATGCCTCAATGCTGGGATACAGCCCTTTTGCCAGTATATACTGCTCCCCTGTAAACTCAGGATTCTCGTAAGCCACCCATCTAAAAGAGAAGGAAGAGGAGGGTGGTTGGTAGAAGTCACACTGCTTTTCCAAAATACAGATGTGTATATTCATTACTGTCTTAATGTAAGAACAAATAAAAAATTTGAAGCGCCAAACTGTGATGCTGTTAAAACCCTAAATAAACCCGTACATCTGATACTGCAAGCCCCATGCAAATTTTACTACCTTCTTGCACTATGTTGATATAAATCAGAGTGAATTAGCTAAGGCAAACCACAAGTTCAGACACATCATCTGCTACATATCCTAAAAGTTATCTCCAGTAAGAGTATTTCAAGATGTTTTACAATCCTATTATTTTACCTAGGTCAAGCTCTTCTCTAAAAAAAACCAGATATCAGAATACAGCTTTTCCAACAAAACTAACTTTCAGAGTCATCTGGGCAGTAAATGTAGCAATACTGATTTTTTAACGTTGCCTGTAGCTATGGTTCACTTGTGTTTAAGCAAATACACACCCCAACAGGATGCTGAGCAGCAACAACAGGCATATATGCTAATCAGAGCAGACTTCCCTGCTAGGAATCAGAGACAGCAAGAAGAACATCCTTTAAAGTTAAGCATTAAAACCACCACAAATTTGACCAGATCAATGTATTTAAATGCAAAGCCATTACTGTAACTACTCAGTTAGATCTGATGCTCGACATAGGCCACAAACTCAGAGATCTGCACCAAGTCTTCTGTCTCAGTTGGAATATGCCTTTTTTGAAAGATTTTCAACTTCTGAGATGACACATACTTGAAGTATTGGAAAAGCAACCAAATCACAGCATATATCTCTCTGATGTCCAATTACCCCTGCAGCGCTTTAGGTCAGTTAGTTTTGCTATGCAGAGTCTACTACATTCAATAAATCTTCTACTATCATGTTCTAACCCTGGTTCCACAGTGAAAGCCCAAACAGAGCACCTCCTGCATCTATATTACCTTTGATTTAGTGATAACCTGCAGAACTACTTGCCTTTCACTACTACATTTCCTAAACTTTCCCATACTTACACTCTGACTTTTTTTTTTCCTGTTTCGTTGGTTTTTGAGTGCCCATATGAGAACAGACCACAGCAGCAGCTGCGTTTCATTCATTAGATTTATGAAGGAATCAGGACATCTTGCTGGTTCCTGGTTCTACAAGGAGATCTTCTACTCAGAGTCAACCTGCTTTTAATTTTAGCCACTGTGGTGCATAATGAGTCTATGCTAGGTTATGCCAAAACCCACTTTCAGTGGGCTCAGAAACTTAGCAAGTTTCAACACTAACAAAAAATTTCATATCACAAAGCAGTAAAACGATACAGATCTTAAAGTCTGCAAGGGAAGATAACTCTCGACATCAAAATTCTGCATAAATTATCTATGTGTGTCAATCAAGTGGATTCTACTCAGCTGCAGTTTTATTCCAAGCACAAATGCCAGAGTCTCTGCAGACACAAGAATTGGGATAACCTTAAATTGAAATAAAGCTGCATCAACATGTGCCAAGAGTATGAACTTTGTTTTATTTGTCCATGGCAAACACTCAAACAGTGATTCACATATATCACTATTCACATCTCTTGGTCTGCCTCAGATATAATCAATTATTCCAACTTGTTACGCACTAATTACTTACAGCGTATTTCAAGGCCCATTTCAAAATCACCTCGGAGTAATTAATCAAAGAGACATTGGTATGTACAATAAATTGAGCACAGAGTTCAAATGTCTCAGGTGTGTCTATACCTGTATACCACATGTACCAAAAGCAGTGAAAATGAGGTTTCCTTAAACAATTTCTTCAGCAGACATTCATTAGATTTTTCAATGCACAAGTGCCAGGATACAGCTATGGTGCATGGTAGTTTTATTCAATTGAGATCTATGCAAACAAGTGTTTCTGATATAAAGTGAACTGTAAGACATGTCAGCATCCTCCTAAGAATCCCTTGATAGCAGTTATTTCGTTTCTCCCATCCAAAAAGAAGCCTGAATGCAGAAGTAATCAACAAATCTCACTTGCACATGTTTACATTTAAATAAATGGGATTTAAATAATTAAATGCCACTCTTTATGCAAGTCAGCCCATGCAGTTAAGACAGTTCCTAGAGTCAGGGCTTAATGGTGAAATACTTGTGCTTCTCCACTTCATTCAGAAGCCCATATAAGCTGCTGAAAGTAGTAATAACATCATCAAGGACAGGCAGCTGAATTCAGTACCAGCTAAACCTGTCAGACCTCAAGACTAACCCTAGGAAGGAGCACTGCCTTAATCCAACTTCTCACTTAACAGAAAGGCCTGGAGAGCAAGACATTGCCTCTACATCTGAGCAAGAGAGACACATTCCAGCTGCCAGGCACAACAAAAACTGAAGTACTGCTCTGCAGCATGGCAGCAACCATCCTGCCCCACAGGGAGCGAGCTCTCCTAACACAACAGGTTTTGTAACCCCCGGATGTACAAACTGCCTTAGTGAGGCTGAGCAGCAGCTCCATCCCAGGCTGTTGGCAGGAAGGTGCTCGAGACCTTTACTCCTGGGCACCATCCATGTCCCTGAAACCAGAAGTAGTGTAAAGCTTTGATTATATATTGTTAGTACTATTACACACAGAATCTTTCATCCAAAAACCTCTGTTTAGGACATCTAGGAAGTGCAGCTCCAAACAGGGTCTGAAAGTAGAGCCAAGAAATAAATCCAGACACAGGTAACTCACCAAAAATTGGATTTGCCCTCAGCCCAGGACTCGCCTTGTCTAACTTTAGGAGGGAGGTCAGAAATTTAACTGGCACTTTCAGATTTGTACCATAATTAACAGATAGGATGAGGTAATAAAATTCTGTTTATAGGAAAGAGAAAACGGGTTCATCATGCTCCTTTGTGACTGTGATTCTTAGAATGCCAGGGACCTGCAAAGTTTAATTTTGTGACTCCTTGAAAGGTTTTTTTCCTGAACATCAGTTCAGATATAGAGAGAAGTTAAAGCTTTGTTTGAAGTGTTCTCCAGTGGGGTAACCAGGGGTATTTGCCCTTTTCAGCTCTCCGTGGAGGTTTGTTCTTTGTACCATGTGTCTCTTCAGTTTCACACATTACCTTCCTGAATTCATCTAGATGAAATTTACTACACCTTCTGGTTTCTGTACATGAACCACTCATTACCTAATTATTTCCTTAATATCACTATCCATATGTACACTAGAAGCAGCCAAATCTACATTGTGGATTAATTACGTGAAAACTAGGGGAAAACCAGGCTGATAACACGACCACAGTAAACAGATGACTCCATAAAATAAACAAATCTGGAAAAATTCTTCCAGCAAGTTCAAAAGGAATCAACTAAAAGACAAGAGCTTCTTCAGGAGTTCTGGCAAAAGTTTGGTATGTTTACGGATAATGAAAAAGCACATTTCAAACATGCAGTTCCTGTGACTTTGATCACTATTAAATATGAACTTGAAGAAGTTTTTAAGCCGAGGGGAAATCAAAATAGTACAACACTTGATTTTAGTACTTGCTTGAACTTGTAAAGGGTGTTACCTGTTGCTAGTAAATAGTTCCATTTTCCGCCACTTCAAATTCTACCAGTTTGGAAGTAAAGATCAAACCCTACTTAAAAGAAGAAAGGCCTCTCCTATTTTCAGGCAGCCTGGATTGCTTTCTCCCACCCTAATGGCAGAAAAATAATTTTTGAATTTTATGTTTGGCCAGTCTCCAAAAAATGCTCAAGAGCAAAACATTTTCATGTTTAAAGAAATACATTTTCATTTTTCAAAAAGTCAATGCTCATCTCCTTAGGATATATTTTTCAGGATTTTTACAATGGATTTAGCAAAGACATGAAAATATTGCTTGGAAACATGTTTAGAAACACAATAGCTAACAATTTTAATGCAGTTAGTGCTAAATTACCCCAAAATGAAATATTCACTCCCCAAATGCAAAGCTGGGCTGTCTCCAGCAATACAGTTTAGATCTGCAGTTGAGCTTAGAACTTGTTCAGTATTATATGTGCACTGCAGTGTCAGGCTTTCTTTTCTTTGATATACCCTTTAAATTACAGAGCAATCAAATTAATTATGTGGGAAATACAGATAATCTGTTATCTTACTGCTCTAACTGCTTACCCAGATACCTGTAGTTAAAAAATTGTAGTGAAAGGTTCAGGGCTCCTTACATTTTTGACTTCTTATTTTAATTAAGTGTTTTCAATATGATACCAGGAAGGTTACTTTGAAATATTATGATGAGCTTTTACTGAATCTATCACAGTTCACTATGTCATAATCTGCATTACAGTCTAAACAACTCAGGAAATTGCTCAATGGATTATTCATTGCTTTATGACAGATTTCTTGGAAGGAAAGATATAAAAAACTCTTCCACCTGAACAGACGGTTAACACTTAAAATAAAGCATTCTATTGCCAAACATGACTTCACACAGATCATTCAAGCTTTCTGACACATTTTGTAACATCACCACAAAACCCCCAAACACTCACAACCTCTCTGGAAACAGAGGGGGATTGTACAAGACTGTTAAGAGCTGAGTGCTAACCACCTGTTATGAACAATGCATCTGAATTTTTAAAAAGGTTATTGCTACAAATTACATCTTTTGGACACTACAAGGTGAGATTACAGGAGTGGTAGCAGAGTCTGTGGGACAAGTTTTGTTTGTAAAGACTTCTAGCCACCTTTGCCATCAGAGCATTAAAGTCACTCTTAATTACTAGAATGCTCAAACTCATGTATGATTCCTATCTCAGATGCAACAGACACATTTACTAGAACAACTACACGAAGGGCATGATAGGTAACCCACAATCCTTCAAAGCCAACTCCTTCCCATGAATCTCCCTTGCATATTACAGAAGACTAAAGAGCACAGTGACTTCAAAGGTCACCAGGCAGAAAAAAAAACTGCTGTCACACCATATTCATACACAAATTAAAAGCATTCCTCTGGAATGCACAGAGCTTGATTCTGCAACCTTTATCCAGACAAAACTTGCAGAGATATAGCACAGATAACGCATGGAAAGATTTAGGGTGTGGCTGGGTAAGGCAGAGCTTCCAGCAAGTCACCTGCCTGCATACCAGGCAGGAAGACAGACTGTACATCTCGTGCTCTTTTGGTTCTGCTACTTTAGTTAATTTTGTGTGTTTGCAGCCATGACTGCTAATACTTGTCTGCATTTCCAAAGTACTTTGATACGGTCTGCAAGGCTGTGAAACTCAATCTGCAATTGATGGACTTGACTAAGCAAACAGCAAAGTCTATCAACTGATCAAGTGCATGTGAGAGCACTCATGGCACAAAGAGTTGGTTTGTTAATGGCCATGGCTAATACAGAGTTTTGGGAACCATATGTTAAAAAAAACCCCAAACAAACAATAAAAATCAACACCACAGCACTAAACCACTGTTAACCTACAGGATTCACTGCAAAAGCAATGTTAATTTTCAGAACAGTTACTCTCCCTAGTATCAAAATGTATTAGTAAGCATGGTAAAAGTTATCTCTGTTTAACACACAAGTGAGAGGAGGAGCAAGGAATCTACCTCTGGTCAAATGCAAGAAGCCTGGAAATTAGTTTTAAACCTGGAAATTATTTCAATAACAGTTTTGCTGTTGAAATGCTTAAAACAAATGCAGCCACAAGAACAAGCTATTTCTTCCTCTCTTGATGAAATGTCATCTCATGCTTTCATACTTTGTGTATCACAAAGTCAATGCTTCCTGGGACTGTCTTATCTTACTGTGAGAAGAAAAACAATTTACTGTACACATTCACCAAAACTTTACTTTTCACATTCTATGGTCAAGGGCAGAAAATGTTATCTGAAGACTCCATGTAGAAGTCAGCGTGCTGAAAAGCATCTGCAAACATTATCAATTTCTATAAAGACCAGCATATCTAAAATGAAAGAGTGAATAAAAATATCACTTACACACCACTTAGCACATTTATAGACTGTGTCCTCAGCCCATATCCAGTGTCTTTCAAATTGGAAATTATACCTAACACATTGATATTGGAACCCTTTGATCCGAAGTCTTTTTCACTGTACATTATCATGTGGGAGCTTGTGAAGTCCTGTTAAAACAAAGAGAAGCACCATAAGGAAAGTGCCACATGACATCTCAGAGCACTCAGGAGACACCTACTACGTGTTCTTGGAACTTACACCAACAATCGGTCGCAGGGACTGCAACTCCTCATCGTAGCCACCCCAGTCTGTCCAATCCCGATACACTCCTTCTTCCAGCAGGTACTGATGGCCTTCAAACCCAGGCTTCTCATAAGCAACCCAACTGAACAACAACAACAACAACAGAGTCTGCATGTGCAAGTGGACAAGTGCCACTCCATGTTTTCATGAAGCAGATACAGATATGTGACATTTATTCTTTTGCTGTGAAGATTTTCAAATTTAGTCCTCAACCCAAAAACTAGGAAAACAAAATAAACAGGGACTGGATTTGTCCACTGCAACTTCCAGCCTATGGAGTTACTACTTCAGCTGAAGGGTAAATATCACTTTTCCATACTTACACTCCTCCCAGTACTTTCATGGATCCCACTGATGTAAGTGGAAGCCTTGTCTTGTCTTCTGATTCCTTGTCATCAAGCATAAAGATCTCTGATTCTATTTCCACATGTCTTCCTTCAAAGAAAGGCTTCTCATAAACAATTACCTGTAGTGGAAATGAAGCAAAAGAAAAGTTGCAGGGGGGATGATTAATTCTGACAATAGACAGGTTTTTTTGGATGGGCATAATGGGAGAATGCAAAATGAGGAAACCAACTAGTGGGATCCTCTACAAGAGGCCTTTCCACTAGAGATGTAACATGAGGGCTTGAGCATTCATTACCAATCTGCATTATCTGGATTGCTATTAATACTGTCATATATGCATGTGGTGGATGCAGAAATATGACAGAAGTGCATTTTCATGGTGTGGTCACATACAAAAGGACTACCCACTAAACCATCAGTAGCTGGTATACAATCAAAGCATAATTATGAATTACCCATGTGTAGTTCATGTGCTGTAAAACAGCTTTGGACAACCAAATAAATACTGACTTTTACCTTTGGCTCCCCACTGAATTCAACTTTGCGACCACCCTGTCAAAAGAAAAAAAAAAAAAAAGAAGAAAAAATTAAGCTGTTCATAACGAAGACAACTTATGGATATCTCTAAGAGTCATCAATTCTTTACAAAAAGGCAGGACAAAGGTGAAATGTTCCTTAAAGAGCACAGGTGAAAATAAAAGGCAGATTAATGGCAGAGATGGATGCAATCAAATGTTGTAAGTTCAAGAATTTTATAGACTGAAAATTTTGAGTTTTTTAAAAGAGATTTTTGTAAATCTTGAAAAATCTAGCCACCTTAATACGTTATTTAGAACACATAAACATAGGTCATTTCACTTCTAAGTAATAACAGTATTTTACCATTTTCAAGGGTCTCATGGACCTAATGTAGGCTTCCTTCTTCTCCCAGAATAATAAATTAGGATATTCACCAGGCTCCAACATTAACGGGACTCCCTGGAAACCAGGTTCTTCATAAAGAAGCCATCTAAAAGTAGAGGGGGTGGAGGGACAAAAGCAAGAGATAAAAACCCCAGAACATTTCTGAACAGTAAAGAACAAGACAATATGCTTTCTTTAGGAAAGAGATCATTGGATCCTTAACAAAACTTCATTTCTTTACCACCAAAACTGCCAGCTGCAAGCTGGCATGCTGACAAACTTCTGTGCTCCAAAGGAGCCACCAATAACACATGCCTTTTGTTTGACCAGGCCAAAAACCCCAAATGTAATCAGTGAACAGTAAGAATTTGACTCTATTTTATCTGAAGGCAACCATATTTAGACTGAAATATGAAGATTTAAGGTTATTCTATTATTTTTTAGAATAGTTTTAAAGTGCAGGACCAATTTACAAGAATTAAAAAAATCTCTACTAAACTCAACTTTTATTTGATGCAAAATCTGCTCAATAAAATAGTTCTCACCTTCTGTTATTTACTAATACATAGAAAAACCTGACAACTCCTTAGAAATCTACTTCCTCATGGTTTGTGTCTGCTAATAAATCTACTTTGAAAGTCATAACTTTGAGAATTCTTGATAGGGGCAGCAAAAGTAGTTTTTCAAACTAAAATCTTTTAAAATCTTTTAAAAAAAAATCTTAGCCAGAAATCACTTACTGGAAACAAAGAATCATACTGCTGATCTCTGCACAAGGATGTCAGAGTATTTCTTCAATTCAAATTTACTGATCTCAGAGAAGTGCAGCGTGGAGCAGTATAAAACACATAAACAGCAACACTTTTTGCAGCCAACCCTTCAATAGTGTAAGGATCATAATGTATAAATCTGGTGATATCAAAGGTATTAAAATAATCCATCACTCTGTCATGCATTAAAGGGAGATTCCAAGCTAATGTAAACTGGCACAAATTGGTGTAGTTTCATTGCAGATACATGGCTCCAAGAAACAAACAAGGTGCTTTCATTTTATTACTGTCTATAGCTGAATGTTAGATATATTGTGTGCCCTGTATTCACACCACTCGGTAAGCCCTTGGCTTGTGGCTGGTCACACGTGGTATTTCCAAGGGCTCAGTACTGGGGTGAATTCTGTTTAATACCTTAATATCAATTATTTGGATGAGGGGATTTGAGTGTTCCCTCAGCTATTTTGCAGAGGACAAGAAGTTGGGTGGGAGTGCTGATCTGCTGAAGGGTAAGAAAGCCCTCCAGAGGGATCTGGATCAATGGGCTGAGACCAATGGGATGAGGTCCAACACGGCAAAGTGCCAGGTCACAACATCCCCAAGCAGTGCTCCCGAATTGGGGAAGAGTGGCTGAAAAGCTGCTTGGCAGAAAAAGACCTGGGGGTGCTGGTGAACAGCAGTTGTACATAAGCCAGTGTGTGCCCAGGTGGCCAAGAAGGACAATGGCATCAGCAATAGTGTGGCCAGCAGGACCAGGGCAGGGATTTTCCCTGTACTCAGCACTGGTGATGCTGCACCTCAAATGCTGTTTGGTTCTGGGCCCCTCACTACACAAAGGACATTGAGGGGCTGGATCATGTCTAGAAGAGGGCAGTAGAGCTGGTGAAAGGTCTGGAGCACAAGTCTAATGAAGAGTGGCTGAGGGAGTTGGGGGTATTTAGCCTGGAGAGAATGAGACTCTGAGGAGACCTCATTGCTCTTTACAACTGCCTTGGAAGAAGGTTATAGCCAGGTGGTCTCTTCCCACAANTGTGGCCAGCAGGACCAGGGCAGGGATTTTCCCTGTACTCAGCACTGGTGATGCTGCACCTCAAATGCTGTTTGGTTCTGGGCCCCTCACTACACAAAGGACATTGAGGGGCTGGATCATGTCTAGAAGAGGGCAGTAGAGCTGGTGAAAGGTCTGGAGCACAAGTCTAATGAAGAGTGGCTGAGGGAGTTGGGGGTATTTAGCCTGGAGAGAATGAGACTCTGAGGAGACCTCATTGCTCTTTACAACTGCCTTGGAAGAAGGTTATAGCCAGGTGGTCTCTTCCCACAAGTAATAAGTGACTGGACAAGAGGAAGTGGCCTCAAGTTGCACCAGAGGAGGTTTAGTCTGGATATTAGGAAAAAACTGTTCACTGAAAGGGTTGTTAATCACTGGAACAGGCTGCTCAGGGGAGTGGCAGAGTCCCANGGATCTGGATCAATGGGCTGAGACCAATGGGATGAGGTCCAACACGGCAAAGTGCCAGGTCACAACATCCCCAAGCAGTGCTCCCGAATTGGGGAAGAGTGGCTGAAAAGCTGCTTGGCAGAAAAAGACCTGGGGGTGCTGGTGAACAGCAGTTGTACATAAGCCAGTGTGTGCCCAGGTGGCCAAGAAGGACAATGGCATCAGCAATAGTGTGGCCAGCAGGACCAGGGCAGGGATTTTCCCTGTACTCAGCACTGGTGATGCTGCACCTCAAATGCTGTTTGGTTCTGGGCCCCTCACTACACAAAGGACATTGAGGGGCTGGATCATGTCTAGAAGAGGGCAGTAGAGCTGGTGAAAGGTCTGGAGCACAAGTCTAATGAAGAGTGGCTGAGGGAGTTGGGGGTATTTAGCCTGGAGAGAATGAGACTCTGAGGAGACCTCATTGCTCTTTACAACTGCCTTGGAAGAAGGTTATAGCCAGGTGGTCTCTTCCCACAAGTAATAAGTGACTGGACAAGAGGAAGTGGCCTCAAGTTGCACCAGAGGAGGTTTAGTCTGGATATTAGGAAAAAACTGTTCACTGAAAGGGTTGTTAATCACTGGAACAGGCTGCTCAGGGGAGTGGCAGAGTCCCAATCCCTGTAGGTATTTAAAAGATGTGCAATAGTGGTATTTAGGGACATGGTTTTGTGGTGGACTTGGCAGTGTTGGGTTAATGGTTGGACTGGATGGTCTTATAAGGCCTTTTCCAGCCAAAAGGATTCTATGACTAACTTCACTGCAAGAACTGACACACGTGGAGGAACAAGGAGAGAGTACAGTCAGAAGATAAAGGTGCATTGACTCATTTTTGTTGGCAGCTTTCAACAAACAACAATTAAGCATGAACACTGGGAAACTTTAAGATGATACAACCACACCCACATGGCAAGGTGACTCAGAATCAGAGCCTTCCTCACCTGCCAATACAGTGAAATATGTCATGCCTGTAAACTAAAGGCAAAAAAACCCCCAACCCTGCAATATGCAAAAAAGCAGCAGCCATGTGCTGAATTTCTCATGGAGGTGACTTCTTTCTACACTGGACTAATGAACAGATACCTGAGAAAGACAGTTGAAAAATAATCTATTTCACTTCCTGCTGCAATTATTAGTCTGCTTTCCTTCAGGGATCCAAATGCAAGAGAGAGCTATTAAGACAGCAAGAGTTTACATGGATTTAGTAAAACAATGCTGTTACACTGATGCAAAATAAAGACAACTCAGAGAAGTGCAGAGGCTCTGCCTCCTTTAAAAAAATTGTAATTTTACTAGTCACAGATAGCTTTTGAGACAGAAATAAAGTAGAGACGTAGATGAAGTGAGTTAACAATCAACCTCCAAATAACATATCTGATTTCATTACTCTTGTGAGACATGTAATTTGGATTGAGGTTGCAGTTCACCAGAAATAACTTCCTGTCAGAGAACCAACTACTTGGACATCTTCAAATTTGCCTATACACCAAAATGCTTCATTTTTTTCCACAAGTCAAGGTGTAAATATTTACTCAGATAAAATACCCTTTGCCTAACAACAAAAATGTCCATATATATCATGTGGCATATTTGAAACATCTTTGCAGTGGTATGTAACACTTGCCTTTAGCTGGGCAGTTTTTGATAGACCATTTGCAGCAAGGCAAGTGCTATCAGTGCCCAAATGTAAGAGCTAACAACCAAGGTCTGTACACCCTGTAAGAAGTTCTGCAGGATCCAACATGATTGAAAGTGGTTCCAGTCTCACTTTTTCTGAAAGAAGCCTCTCTCTTCTGCATACTTTTCCCAGTACTACTTTGAGGCATGTTTTCCATAATGATTTACAAGTTTGTTTATTAAGTCATGAAAAGTAATATTGGTACAGCTCCTGGATTTTTCCTTAGAGGTCTCCTTTCTCATACAGGTTTGCTTGGCTCATGATATTACCCTCCTAACTCAGATGTCCAGATAGCTTCAGGTGACATATTTGTCTTAAACATCATCATAAAAACCCAGATAAAAATGCACTATGAAATACAAGAATGTCATGTATGGACTCTCTAAAGCACTAAGTCTTATTTTATAACAGAAGGACTTCAAAAATTTTCTTCAAAAATTTTCTTCTTTTAGAAGGATGATTTCAAGTTCAGAAGAAAGCAAGTGGAAAATGCAGTCTTATTATAACAGTTCATTCCCCACCCTCACTTTTGGTAAGTTTGCCTGAATGAGAAACAGCAAGAGAGGCAACTCTTATTCCTTGGCTACAAATATGCAGAGGTTATTCAGTATTTACTACAGGCAAGCAGAAGAAAATCTGGCTCTAACAAAACATTCTAAGAGGTCAGACTCCCCAAGAGTGAAGCATTACAGTGAGGTACTAACACTACTGTCAACAAATATTACCAAAATATAGGACTAGAATAAATATAGCCTGCTCGCAAGTCTGACAGGTGTAACCAATGGTTTAAACCAAATTCCTTTCATTGCACTACACATTCATACAGAGCTACATACTTACATGCCCCAATGTACTTTAATAGAACAAGTCTTTTGAGTGGTTCCAAACACCCCTGTTTCTTCAGTGTCATCAAAAAAGGAAGTCACGATTCCTAACCCTTCAGGCTCTGTATACAAATCAATTCGGCAAACCCTGTAATCCTGAAAAATGAAGATTGCCGTAATCACTTGATCTGTGCTGTGAGTTCTGTAATTACTGTACATAACTAAATCAGTTTTGAAACACCTGCTTATTTTAAATTGTTTCCCCCCTTGTCAATTGCTACTGCTATGAGATGCCTATAATAAAAGTATAGCTAAGCCAGTTTGCCTGTCTCTGTTTGAACCAAGACAGTCAGTCAATCTCTAATCAGCATTTACATTGTTTACTTTCTGCCATCTAGGCAGGCATGCATCTTCTTTCATCAGTAAACATCTCCTCTAGCAAATTAAATCCTAAGATAACACCAAACAAGCCATCCTTGAAGAGAACTGCAACTTAAACAAGAATTGTAGTTACAAGCAATATATATTCCTCCTTTTTCCTTTCCTAGTCAAATGACTTTATAGCTCGTGCTTGTTTTGGCAACCTGCAACTGTAACTGCTTAACAGTAGGTTAAAAGTACATGTAGAAAGGCTGTTGTCCCACGTGTGAAACTCACTAGTAAGTTTGCCCATACCAGGCAAACCAAAGTTTGGTGTTTGACACTGAAGTTTGTATTGAGTGTAAATTTGGTTTGTATTGGGAAAAAAAGAGAACAAAGCCGTATTTTGAAACTACTGAATTCTTGATGGTTTTCTGGGATGCTTTTCCTGAGACTGACCAGACTATGAAGCATATGCAGCACGTAGCATTTTGGTGGCTGTTATAATAAAGCCCACTAAGTTTTGTTCCTACCCTGTCCTTCCTGTTGATGTTACCACAATCCCCATTGCGCAAAATCCCCCACATGCATTTTGTAATTAAACATGAAATTCAACATGGAAGATTGTTTCATGCACTTGTAGCTCACATTACACTCGTGTCCTAATAGACCAATCACACTCTGTATCAGTATAAAACATCACCATACATTAAGATCCACACAAGATTTTTTTTACTTATATTACTTGCCTTAACAACATGTCTTATTGAACCGATCACTGCAGGCTTTTGAGACTCGCAGTCACTTTGCTCTTCAGAAATACCTGCACCCCAAATATCCGTGAGTTCCAACTCTCCTTCTTCCAATGGAACAGAAGGGCCTTCAAAATTTGGTTTCTCATAGAGTATCCAGCTTAAAATAAATTTGAAAAATCTAATTTTTAATTTTGCTTTATCAAGTGATTTGCAAAAATCACGTTCCCACTTAACAAATTGTTTCATACACAGTACTGTTTCCAGACCATTTCCCCAGTACAGCTTATTTGCCCAACACTGCTAATGCAAGCCACTTCCAACCTCTGTGATACTTTTAAAAGCAATGATAAAAACAAAGACGTCTACTGCTGAATTGTACTTTCACAAAAAACTCCTCCACCTTTTTAAATTGATGATTTGGGGCAGCAAAGACTACTCTCTCTGAATACCAGACTTTGTATGAGATACTAATCAGAACCAGAGTGTACATCAGAAAGCAATGACACTGCAGACTGCTGCATCGTGCACAAACAGACAAGTTGCTTGGATCCTGTGAACAACAGCCTGGAGTTCCACAGGAGCTGGTGTAGATGTGCCAGAGGATGATAAGACTGCTCAGAAGACAAGGACAACTTCATTTTTAATGGCAGGTTGGAATATCTAACTAAATAGGAACTTTATCCATCTGCAAATACAAACCCTTCACTCAAGCTCTCAATGGAAGGAGGAAAAAACCCCAAACCCAGTCTCTCTAGACCACGCTGGAAAAGATGACCTGGTTTACACAGATCAAAAGGTTTTCATTCCAGTTTTCTAAAGCTAAACAGCAATCAGTGTGCTTCCCAGTACCTCCTACTGCATCTAGCCCTTGTGTCTGCACCTTACTATCAGATAATTACTTTTGAGAACCTGCTATTTGACTGCATTATAGCCTAGCCACAGCACAACTTGCCATGCTAGCCACACTACTAATGGCCCTGCTGTTGATGCTATGAAGAAAGTAGGAGATGAACTTGTTTTGAATCACTCTTGGACAATATAGCTTTTAGAGCAAAACCCCTCCTTTTGTCAGAGAAACAGTCAATTATCTCTACAGCACCATCTTATTCCTTTGGTCATGAAATTAATCATGTAAGACCTGGCTTTAAATTTATTTGCTAGCCTTTTAGTCCAATCCAAATACGATGCAAGAATCCCTAATGACCAGAGGGGTTGAAGGGCAAAAATAGCTGGACAGGATCGGCCATTTCATCCCACACCTATGCCTGGTGAAATCTCACATCCCTCCAGATGGTAACACTCACTCAAATGGTCAGCAAAATAAGTTTTTCAGCTCAGAACTTCCTGTTGCAGAGGTAAAATGCCGTATTTCTTGCTCACAGCTGTCCATGTTACATTACCATTTACAAGGCAGATTAATGTGAATTGCATGCCAGTTGCGTTTCGAAACATTTTTGGATAAAGTAAAAATCTTTGTATAAAGAGTAAAAATTGATCTCTTACCATCCTCTGATGACTTTAACTAAAATTGTTGGTGACAGAACCCAAGAACTGCAATCTGGAACATCATGAAAAACTTCAATGCCAGCTTTTTGACAGTCTGAGTCACAGTATATCACCAGCTGTGTTAAAAAAAAAACAAAACAGAAAAACACACCAGCAACATACAGTTCTATCTTCCTAGCCTTTAAATATGGAAAGGAACAGTAAAGCTATTAAAACTGATCTTACCTTGCCAGGTCTGGGATTGATTTTACTTTGTCCATTTCTTGGAAGTGTCTAATAGACAGTGAGGAGAGAAAAATCACAAAAAAACCCCACAAAATCAAAAACATTTTTAGTAAATATACTCAGCTATAAAGAAATGGCTAGTAGAACAAAATAAAAACTACTCTGAATAGTAAAAGCTGGTAACCTTTCAACTATATCTACTTAACGCTTCAATCTCTACTTCCTCTTGCAGAGCACCTTGCCATAAATGTATAAATTTACACGCTTTTTTTTACCTCTGAATTATCATGTCACTGAAGCCAACTAACTTCAGATTTGAAATGCTTTAAAATCCTCCTGATCAGCTTTCTATATATTCCAGGAGTTCAATACCAAGAGACTACTTTAAAAACAGGCATTGATAAAGAACATGCTATACAATGATAAGTTTAAATGTCTAAAAATGTCAAGCCATAAAGCATGAAGTATTTTGAAGGAATATATGAAAAGACTGAGGAGGCATGATTGCACATACATGTATGAGCTAACTAGCATAATCAGTTTTGTGATGAACACCTTGTAACAGGTTTCCTCAAAGAGTGTGAGACTGTGCAGTAAGTGATAAACTAAAAATATTCAGAACAAATAAAACACACTGAGGGATACAAAATCTAAAACAACATTGAAGTCAGCAGTGAATTATATGATACAGAATATATGGGAAAGTTGTGGTTGCATCACATCATCTTCAAGCAAATACAGCAAGCATTGAAATTACGTGTTTTGTTTCCTAGCAAGGACAGGAGTGCTCATTCTGGGACAGGGTCCTGCCCTTCTAAGAATTATTCACACAAACAAAAAGTCCAAAACAGATCCTGCCCCTAAATAGGTAACCAGCAACACATGCGAGGAATTAATGGGAACACAGCAGTTAACATGCAGAGCAGGTAGTGGTCGCAAGACAGAGTTCTTAACCATCACCAGGTTTTTGTAGGCATCATCGAGACATGTTGAAGCATGACTGGTTTTTTAGCTTGCGCTTCAATTCCAGTTCAGACTTGTTCTGTGTTTTGAGGAATGCCAAAGTCATTGTTTTGGGCTGCCCTTCCTCTTTCCCTCGCATTACCCAGTAGCCATTGCATCATCATTTTCTTAGTCAGTGGAAGATGCACAGTAGGTACACCTCATAGAAACATTTTTGATTCCTAACTTGAGCAAGACAATTCAGTCAGCAACAGTGCCACACAAGTCCAGAAACCCTTTTAAGCCTAAAGGGATTCTCTCAAGTGCACTCTTAGGTCTGTACACACTTCACTGCTATATCAGGCCTCCATACTCTACTGCAAAACTGAAACCATTCAAGAACAAAAGTTTAAGCAGCAAAAACCAAACTAAAACATTTAGCTTTAAATTCAAGTTTTTAAATTCAAGCAGGACCACCAGAGTAAGAAAGCCTGTTTAACTGGCAACATAAATCTACACTACTGTAAAAACCCCCCTAATTTTCATCTCCACACTAATTAAGAAAACTTCCCATAAGAGAATAACCTACATTCTCAAAAACTGCAAGGTACCATGGATGGTTGCCTCCTGCAAGGTGACGAATAAAGAAGCTATTTCTACTACTCACTCCTTTTAGTAGAACTGTTACAATAGATAACCATTAGCTTTGGAAAGTATTTCTCAAACTTCTTACATGCTGCTTCAATTCCACAGGTCACGTCCATGTGGCTATTAAACTTTAGAAAACGTATTTCTTCCCATGGTTCTTAGATCTCCTGACTATAGTTTTTCTCTCAGGTCACAATAAGGGCTTACATTAACAGAAATAGCAAATACTACAGGACATTGGTTCATCATTTTAAAAACAGAAATTACAAATATATTCCACATTAAAGTTGCTTTGAAGGGAAAACATAGATCTGTCTTCAGTCATGAGGAACAGATGCTTGTAATGAGACCAAGGGACAGCCCTCCACTGTAGCAGCACTTTCAATAATCACTACTATCCAGTTCTTAAATTATTCTTAAAGAACATATATTTTTCTGCCAAAAGCATGGGAATATGACAGAGGGCTAAAATAAAAAATTTGCTCTGTTACTTATTTAACAGCACAATGGCTGAATGTCTCGTTGGAAGAGAAGAGAGATTACTGTCAACAGAAGTTTTCTGAAGTTCACAGAAAGCATTCTAGTAATTTGCAATAAAAAAATTAAAGTTAGCGTAAGATTTGTTTCAACATAATACAAAATCAAGTATGAAGACATATTCAGACATATGCTTTCCATTCATATTTGCAAAAAGTCTCAAAATAAACACCCCTTAATCATGTTGATAGATGCCATCTCATTTTCAGATAAAACTGGTACCATACCTAAGTTCACTTCAATGTATTTGTAATCTATATATATCCCAAAGAGAGAAAACGAAACAATGCATGCACATTGTCTGTCGAAAACATAGAAGCTGGATAACTTTGCAGGCAGCTTTTAAAAACCACAATACTTACATCCACATCTAATAAACCAGGGGGGACATTTGATTCATATCTGCTTGTCCCTAACCAGCTGGAAAAACTTTTCTCAGGGTTGCCATAGTTGGGCATTTGTAAACTTAGTTCTTTTTTTGCACTATCTGCTTGCAGGTACTTCTCCACAAAACTTGGAAACTTCATATCTGAAAGAGACTGAATTGCAAAATCAAAATTAACAGTCATTCAGCAGGTAGACAAACACTGTTTCATTTCCTGAATGATCTTTATTACCTCAGATTTTTGAGGCATGATGAATGGCCCAGAAACATCCTGTTGTAAAGGAGGCATCCCTGAGGAGTCAGTTGCAAAAGCTGTTGTGTTATTTACTGAAGTGACAGAAGGACTATAAAACTTTTCTTTGGAAGACAGCAAGCTTGAGAAGAGGGAGCTTTTTTCAAGCCGTGATCTCTTAATTTCACCATCTGTACAATCAATGCTCTCTTTCCCATTTATTTCATGAGTAAAGGCAGGTTCCTCTCTACATGACTGCAGAGCTTTGAATATGATACTTTGCTCTGTTGATGCACGCTTGGGCCTGACTCTGGCTATTGTTTCCAGGCTTTGCATTTTCATTTGTTGTGCTGGTAACAGATCCTGTGTTTTTTCCCTCCTCAGTCCCAAACCAAAAGTAAACACACTAGGATCAAATACTTTCTCTAAGTTGTCTTCATGAATGGGAGGCATTGCAAAGTGGGGTGCTGGAGACTTTGGAAGCTTTGACCTCTTCTTTTTCTGGGGTAAGCAAACTGAGCTGTCTAAGTTTTTTATTGTTTCAGCAAACTTCTTCATGTCCGACGGGGAATCAAAAATGCTGTCGTCTTCAGCAGATCCATTACAGGTTTTGCCTGGGCTCTTTTGTGTGTTGGTGTTGTGCTCTGATTCCAATACACAGTCTTGACTGCTGTCATCATACTGCAGTGCTGCAAAGTTCAAATCTCCCGGCTTTACCTTTTTATCTCCATTTTCCATCTTAAATTCTGATCTGGAAACCTGATGAGATGGTAGAGGATATTTATCATTATTGCACGATGATAAAGCCTCTGTGTTTGGCAGCATCTTTTCTTCGTTTCTGTGGAATTCTGAGCTTGTATAATTTCTTTGGTAGAAAGGATCTTGAGCATTTTCACTTTTAACAGGTGAGTGCAAAGACAGTTTAAAAGGAGAATTTTCTTTCTTTCCTGTGGTTAATTCTGGTTCTGGTTGCTTCAGAGAGACACTACCAGCATCACTTTTGCTGCTTTGGTTAAAAAGGGATATCGCAGCTTTTACTTTAAGTTCTGTTGTCTTCCCAATATCCTCGTAAGAGGCAAAGCCTTCTTCATTTTTGCCTTTTAACTCTGCAGTGCTTTCTTTCTCCTGTGTGCCATTCTCAAATAACTTGTGACGACTGCTTTGCTTATTTAATGTTTTATCAGGCTGTTCATTTTCCTTAGGTTGTTTTCCAAATTTCAGCTTTGCTCTGCCAACAAATGTGCTTGGTACAGTACTATTTTTTGAGGCAGGGATGTCAGTAGGCCTCTGGCTCTGGTTAGCACATTTGTTTTCAAACAAGGAAATTTTGTTGGCAATGTTGCTGTTAGTTTTATTAACTGGTTTTTCAAGAGTATCCTGCTCACTTTCTAAACTGTCTTGATTCGTAGGTGTTTTAAAATTCAGCTCTATGTTCTTCGGTTTGGCTGGACTACAGGAGGCAAAGTGACACAGAGTGACATCTTTAATTAATCTTGAACAGGCTTGTAACAATTTTCAAAACAATAAAATGTAGCATTATAAACTATAGACTTTGTTTAAATTTTGGTATCTCAAAAGGAATCAACTAAAAGAGGAGTAACTGTGGGTGAAAAAAAATTAGACACTAAATAAGGAGCATATATTTCAGACATGTACTTAGTTCTTTAAGGTTAGTAAAACAAAAAACACAACAGCCTACAGCATCTGCAGTTGAGGCAGAGAACTCAACTACTTATGACTGACAGACATTAAAATTTAGTACTGAATAGGGAGAATAAATTATAAACATGCAATTCCCTACAGAGTTTAGAAAACAAATCCCAATTCATTAAGGTGATAATGAGTTGGTTAACATTTGCATATTCTTGCCAATGAGTTTTGAAGACATCTGCCCAGATTCTTTGCAGCCTTTACACCTACACTACAGAAGCAACCTTAAATCGAGTGAAAGAATTCTTCCACTCTCATTAGTGCTTGCAGAACATGTTAGCTGTCCCCAAGCACTGCATTGCCACCTTGGCTAAGCAAACACCACATGTGAGCACTCTTCCACTTCCTTCAGGTAAACTTAGCCAACAATTTAAATTGTGTAAACTAACCCTAATAATTTTACAAGAATTGAATTTGGAAACACAAAACTTCTCTATCAGAGTGGACAGAGAAGCGTGTACAAGTACGTAGCACACAGTACTCCTGTGCTATGGCACAAGGCTGCTGATGCGCAGGTGAGTGTTTCAAGCCTCCTTTCCTCTGAATACCTACAACCAGGAAAAATTATTTGTCCATGTAACTTGCTACTGCATACTGTACAGTATGAATAGCTGTGAAGATGCAAGGCAGATGGCTTCAAAATGTATCAGTCAGATCTAAGGAGTGTCAAAGAGCCCACCATCACCTCAAAGACAGTCCTGTTCTCCAAAGAGGAATCTGGGGACACTCAGTGATAGAACAGGTAGAAACTGCCCTATATGAAAACTGACAATGGAGGAAGATAAAAAGAAAATAGCTTGCAGCAATCTCCAGGGTCCCAAATGTTCTACTAATCAATGGATGGTTCTGGTATTCAAGTGCTTTCTTCTTTTTTTACCTACACAAACTGTGTTCACTGAGTTCTCGGGCAGCTGTTTAGTCCAAGAAAGAGGTGTGAGATATAGGAACAACCCAAAAAGTGAGATCCTTTCCCCTCTTCCTCACGCAATCCATCCCAAGTAAGAAATTAAACCCTGCTAATGCAAGACTCTCCATTGTACAAGCTTTATTTCTTGGGAATACCACAAGGAACAAACTTACTGAAATAACAGAAGGAATGAAAAATAATTACCTACGAATCTACACAGAGAGCAACTGTTAAAAATCATAGAATCATAGACTGTTAAGAGGCTGGAATGGATCTTAAAAGATCATCTAGCCCAAACTCCCCTGCCAGGGGCAGGGACACCTCACACTAGACCAGGTTGCTCAAAGCCTTATCCAACCTGGCTTTGAACACTGCCAGGGCTAGGGCATCCACAGCCTCCCAGGCAACCTTTTGTAGTGTCTCACCACCCTCACAGTAGAAAGTTTCTTCCCTAATATCTAACCTAAACTTCCTGTCTCTCAGTTTGTACCCAGTACTCCTTGTCTTATCACTACAATTCCTGGCAAAGAGTCCCTTTCCAGCTTCCCTGTAGACCCCTCCTTTAGATACTGGAAGGTTTTTATGAGGTCTCCACACAACCTTCTTTTCTCTGAAAAGCCTCAACTCTCTCAGCCTGTCTCCATAGGGAAGGTGCTTCAGACCTCTTATCAACTTTGTGGTTCCTCTGGATTTGCTCCAACAGTTTCATTTCCTTCTTATCATCATGTCTTTTCAGAGAAGACTTCCCAACAGTGCTCCCCGTAACTATCAACCTACTCAAGCTGGTTCACAACTGGAAAGCTCTTATGAAGAATGCACGATCAACAAAAGAGGAAATAGCAAACTTAAAATCGACTGGCCATACTTCAGATAGGTCCTAATAAAACACAGTTGGAAAACTTAAGGAAAAACAGAAAAACAAAATGTTCCTGAAAGAGGGAAGGTATGGAAGGAACTATCATACAGCATTAAATTAAATATATTGAGGCATTACTTTTCATTTCAACTACAACTGTTTTTTCCTAAGCTTTTAAAAGTTAAATTGTTCTATGATTTTTCTCTTTGGAAAATGAATATGAGTTGCAAGGGACCTCTAAAGATCAGCTAGTCCAACTTCCTACTCAAAACAGGGACAGCTCCAAAGTTAGATCAAGTTCCTGAAGGCTTTGCCTGACCAAGTTTTGAATCACTTCACAGATCAAGATTTCACAACCTTCCTAGTGAAGCATTGCAGCAGGGCAGCCACTGTTGCTGTGAATTATTTTTGCCTTATATCCCAATAAAACTTCGCTGTTACAACGTGCAGCTGTGGCTGTTGTCCCTTCACTCTACAGCTCAGGGACAAATGTGGCTCTGCCTTCTCTACAGGTAGTGAGAGATGACTGAGGGCTACCTGTATCCTTCTCTTAGTTGAAGAAACCAAGCTGCTTCAGCTACTCCTCATACATGATTTGCTCCAGAGCTGTCACCTTCTTTAATGGCTCACCACTGGACTCATTCCAATTTGGGAACATCTCTTGTACCAGAATAGAGTTGGAAGGGGAAGAAGGGCTATAACTCAATACAGCGACCCAGATGCAGACTCGTGAGCACCAATTATCTTGTCCTTTGACCTGCTGGCTGTGCTCCTGCCTATGAAGCTACAGGCTTAGCCTTCACCTGCTACAATGATGCACTACTGACATGTGTTGAATTTCCTGCTCACCAGGACCCTTCATATCCTTTCCTGATCAGACTAAAAAAAAGTACCTATCCTCTTCTTTTACCTGTATTTTAAAGAGGTAACACTAATGGCCCAATTAGCTTAACAAATTCATTCCCATACCACCCTTTTGTCAGCCTGTCACTTGGGCTACTACATGCATTTATTTCAACATGACAACACATATCTTCCCCATGAAATCCAGGTCTCTTTGTATGCCCTGACACAAGCAAGTTTAATGGCTAGCAGTGATACTTATCAACCACACTTAAAACCTATTTTAAATGAAGAGCTAACCCCTCAAAGGTATAGTTTCAAGCTTTGCAAATTTATGCAGAAACAACCACTTCAACACTTTGTATTTTATATTCCGCAGTATTTCTGCACAGCAGCAGCAGCAGCCAAACAGCTGAGACCGAAGAGCAAGAGAAAGCTCAGCCCTGCAGCTCCACTCACTACAGCTGGCCTCCTCTAAATAATTTTTTCATTACACCTTTCTCCACACTACAAAATACTGATTTTAACTACAGCCAAAAGATGTACTTTATTGCAAGAACTGAATTTCTAAGCTTGTTTAAAAGGAGATGTTGTTTGAGTATCCTTTAAGCCCCTCATCTCATATGGGGAAAAAGCATTGAAAGATGGATTCACTTAACAGTACAAATGCTTTTTCTTACAAATACTCCAGTGTGGCTGATTCTTACTACCCATTCCTGATCTGCAATGCCAAGAACAAGCAGGCACAAGAGAAATACCAATGTCCTTCTCTTTGGCTACACCTTGCAGCTAAACTGTGGAAGCAAGCAGTTAAACCTCTCCCAACAGTCATAAATGGAAGGTGAGTCACACGTCAAACATGCAACTGGTGCCAAAAATCACTGCTGCCAAAATATCAGATTGAGGTGAGCAAAGAAAAATGGCATGTGAAAAGAGCAGAATAATTCCACAAGTGGGCTTAAATTGTAAAGGCAGCTACAAAACCATGTCTGAACATAAAGTATGGCAACTGAAGCCAAGTTTTCTGCTAAGCACATCAAAGTAACTACTGCTTGAGGTTTTATTTGCCAACTAAGACTTACCATCAACCTCATTTTAGTCTCAAATCTGATAGGTTTCCCTTTCAAAAGCTAGAAGCAAAGTGTCCTGTGACTTTCAAGTTATTCAGTAGGCAGACATAAATGGAGAAAAGATAGAAAATGCTATCTTTATTTACAGGAAACCTGCATTTCTGGAGGTGACTGGAGAAACTGACCTGTTTTGAAATTGTTTCTAAAGAAATTTGATTCCCAGAATTGGCACAATGTCATTGGTAAGAGACATCATGCATTTTTAAGGGAAAACTACTTGTATTATACAAAATCCATCTTACAGGGGGCCAAGGAATCTGTAAGTAAGTGGATATTTTTCAATGAGAAAGGAATTCATGTGAACTACCTAACAACAACTTTTCAACCTTTGAAAATGGAAAAGTTATCTGTTCAAAGCAATAACTAGAGAACAAAACCACACCATCTTCTAGTAATGGCACCATCTTTTCCTTTCCCATTTTACAGCACTTTAATCCACAGCCAGGTTTATAGTTCATACGTTCTAATGAATGACTACAAATTAGACCAGATCAGCTGAGCATGTAACTCTGGCTAGAGAAACAGTTTGGTGCCGTGCAATGACAGCTATCAGATGCATCAGGAACCTTGCAGGCAACACAGCAGTCTGCACTCAGGGCTAAAGTTCTTATAGCAGCAGATAAGGCCAAGACAGTGTCACACACCCCACAAAATGGGATGAAATAAAACAGGCTGTTTATTCGTTACAATTCAGTTTTTCAGAAAGGACGTGTCTGTTACTTTGTGAGTACAGTAAAAGATAATTCACTGTATGGCAAGCCCAGGAGATACACCAAAGAATGAAATCCAGCTATGCAGGCGTTTATAACTTCATCATCACTAATAACAGTAACATAGAGAAAAAACAGTATGAAAGCTACCTTTCCTTTGAAGCTATGAAGATACAAACTCAAGAGTTTAAGATTTGTGACCTATACTGCCAGATGGCAAAGCATCACCAAGAACAAAAATGCCATGGTTTAACTTTCAGTACTTGGCTTTTTAAACTTAAGTTACAAATTAACAACTCAGATGTAGAGTACTACAAATTGTGCAAAGGAAATTGCTCCTGTGCTTCTCAGATGTGGGAAGCATAATTGAAAACAGATGTGTCTCTTAAACCATCACATTGAACCTTCACATCCCTCTAACACAAGGACAATTACGAACACTCAGTGTACCTCGGGTGGGCCTACATGATTCAGCGTACCCCGACATCTACACCTGAACATGCCAGAATGAGGAGTGCAGTAACACACAGCACCCAGCTGTGACAACCAAACAGCAGAAATGAATAATGCAATAAAATCATTCCCTGTGGATGAGAACGTAATAGAATCCAGGAAATCAATCACTGGCCTCATACTAGTGGTAACAGTGAACTTGATAAATACAGCCATTTCTTCATAGTCCTAAGGAAAGCTCTGATCACGTGTTTGACAGATGACAATTTCTTCAAGTGTAAAACCAAAACCTGCAGCTAATGTATGCATAGTTCTGCAAATACCTGATGTTATTCATATGCATCAAAATTTCAATTTTTCATCCTGCACATACTTAAGAAAGCAACCATAGGAGTTGAAATCTCTGGAGCGTGACTTACCATATCATTTGAACAATCAAGTTCTATATTGCATCCTACATTTCTTCATAAAATAATAGCAGAACTTACGCTGTTTCATAGAAAACTTGAACAGATTTCTTATTCAAAGATTTTCACATACAAAATCTTCAACCACATTCTGATTTGGTTACAGAGAGAAAAGTTACATTAAGGTCAATGATAGATGAGTTAATCTGATCTACAACCATGATGACTGAGCAGTTTTTATATATGTTAAATTATTCCATATAATGGAATTGACAAAGACATTCCCTATCCATTTAAAAAATGAAAAAAAAGAATTATTTTTCTAATACATGTAGACTACAGTGCTTGTTAAGTGGTAGCTTTAATTATTGTAACTTTTTTTTCAAGGCAGTTCTTAACTGAAAACAATTTAGATAGATTATCTAACAGATACACAGCTAGTGTTTCTATAGAATTCTAAACAGATACAAGCAAAATTACAGCTACAAGGACAAGGTAAACGAGGTTGTTACTTACAGGCTAATCTTTGTTGTGACTGTTCTGGAAGCATCCAAACTCTTCAGCTTCAAGGTGTCTAAATCAGAATTTGTCTGTCTCTCAGCTGACAGACACAGGTCTCCATTTTTAATCCCATCAGTATGCAAGAAAGCTTTTCCATCGGGACCATTACCATGCTTTATTGCCTTGGTGTCATTTCTGCCTTCAGCAAACACCAAGGCATTGTCTTCTGTCTTAGCAGCCAAAGAAGCTTTGGGAGACTCCAAACTGTCTTCCCCAAAAGCCACAGGTATAGCTCCTTTTTCTACTGAAGTTCTTTTTGTTACTGGGTTAGTCTCTGGAGATGCTAAAGGTTGCCTTTTTGAAGAGTAATCTTTCACCTGACCCTTCAAACCAGTAGGGGAAATGGGTACAGTATCCGACTGATTCTTTTTATATGATCTTCTCCTTGCAGAGGTTGTGTTTGAGATCTGCTGCTTGCCCTTGTCAGCTTCAGCTTTAGATACCCCTTTGTGAGCAGATCCAACTTTTAGGTCCTGATTGTTACCTGAGGAAGAGGAATTTCTTTCAGGAGTCTGTTGAAGAGACCTCACTTTTCGTTCAGAGTTTATTATCTTGTCTGAAAACACCTCAGAATGGGCATCATCCTCAAAAACAGGTTCTTCTCTTGCCGTATTCTCAGGCTGGTTTCTCTCTCCATTTGGAATGTCACTAGATGACTGAGACTTTCTCCGTTTTCCAGATCTTTTACTAGCAGATTTTTTATCCATTGTGTCCAATTCACTACAATTTTCTTCTGATTTCAGAGTCACGGGTTCATTAAGGAGTTCGTCTGTTTTTCTTAAATAGATATCAACTGTTAACACTCTAGCAGAATATGTGTGTTCACTCGCTGCAGATTCCAACTCGTATGGCAAATCCTTTGGTTTTGCATGCCCAGGCTCCTCAGACACCCACGTGTTCACAAGCTGCTTGTGGCTTAAGATACTCTTTTCTAAGTCTTCACTAGACAAATTTCTCAAGCTCTGTATGAAATCTGGAGTTGTGGAATTATCTATATCTGTGACGGATTCTTTCTCCAGTCCCAGTGTTTCCACAGTCAGGCTACTCTCACAGAAAGAGTTTTTAATGGTTTCACTGCTGCCGCTCCAATCTGCTGACCACTCACTGTCAGAAGAGACTCCCCTACTACTCCATTCTGAAATCGTATCGTGATACAGCGGTCTTACTTCCCCACTGAAATTATATTCCTGTGCCTCAGAAAGGGCACTTACGTTTCTCACTTGTTTCTGTACATGAGGAGCTTCGTGTCCTTCTTCGAAGTGCCTACAGTATACTGGCTGCGCCCTGTGAGGAGAACCTGACCTCTCACCCTTATGATGCGAAGTGTGTTCTAGTGAACTTTTGACATTTTTCCTCTTCCCTGTACCAAACAAATTTCCAAGTCTTTCCAAAACAGGTTTCTTTTTATTTTCTTCTCTGGAAGAATCTGGAAGGTGTGAGGTGGACTACAAAAACAAACAAACAAACATTTGGTCAATGTCAAAACTGTTTCTATAATACATGTTGTTTGTTTTAGCACCACCTATAAATTAAAAGGACACAGTGAATGAGAACAAAACAGTTTACTGAACAATACTAGCTCTCGAAAAAAATAGCAAGAAAAACAAAACCCTTGCAAAACAATTAGGAATCCACAATGCTTCTGTATGTTTTTGCCTGCATTTGTTTACAAGTGTGCTCATCTTGCCTTATGATGGCAGCATTATATGTCCCAAATCCCAAACTTTTGCACAACTAGTTAACGTCACCCAAAATGTTACAGAAAAGCATCCTGGTGCCCGCATGACCGACCGGGGACAAACTTCATGTCAAAGCTTTCCTGACAAAAATAAGAGTGGGGAGTTTAACTTTCTCTCCATACTGGCTGAGTCAGTTTTCACACTTGTGCTGGTAGAGAAGAGTTTCAAAGGTGTAAGTTGTCCTACAATTCATACACTTCTCATTAATGAAGTTCAGTAAATATTTGGCTTGTGTTTTGGGTTAAAAAACCCAGAGCTATAAAAGCCACTGCACCATTCAGTGAGCATTACTGGGTCAAATACTGCCCTGGATTATTCTTGGTGAAGTTCTGCCTTACAACTTCTAATTAACATGGTAAACAGGAAACACGCAACAGCATCGCCGAGTACACATGCATATTTGCATTTTAATACATTAGCCCTTTTTACATGCCGGTACGATGAATACTTGTTTTGAGACGTCTATTTCAAAACACCGCGAGTATTTTCTACTCCGGCGCACCACATCTCTCGAGGAGAGCGGGTTCCCTCGGCAGCACGGACTCTGCTTCGGCAGTTTCCAACTTGTTTCTTGCTGCAGACGCCCAGACCGCCTGCCAGTGCCCAGCGAATTGCCAGTGCCCGGCGTCCCCACAGCGCCCGGCGCGGGCCGGCGCTGAAGCCCCCTCGCCCTCCGCGCAGCCCCGCGGCCGCCGATCCCTTCCCCGCAGGTACGGCTGCGGACAACCGGCCCAGCACCACCTCACCGGAGGAGTCACGGCCCCCGGCCCGCGCGTTACCAGAAGGGTGAAGCCGCCCGAGGCTGCCGCTGTCCACCCCCGTCCCAAAACGGGATAAGCAGGAGGAAGGTGCCGTGGCGGACTTTACTCGCCGCCAGCCGCACCGCATCCTCTCCTCTCCTCTCCTCTCCTCGCCTCGCCTCACCTCACCTCACGTCACCTCACCCATC